>CM038595.1:15734662-15788394 GCA_021533255.1 Ceriops tagal
GGGTTGTTCAGGCACATGATAGACGTGTGCTGTGCATCATTTTAGCTAGAAGAAGGGTCGCTTTACAACTAGAGCCCCCACATAGGAACACCATCTTAATGAGTTGTAAGAGATAGACTTTTTCTCTGTGTCGCCGTTTCCCTTTGTTGGGAAGCACACTTTGTTATTGATCCGACAATCAGTGTAGAGTGTCCATGTGGACAGTGCTACAGTTGTTGTTGTCATCCTTTATTTATTTATTTATTTTAAAACGGCAAAAAAAAAAAATATTTGGTTAAACAACGGCAAAAGATGTATACTGCAAGCAGACATCAAACAAAAAATGGGAGAGAATTGGCAGAATATTATTATTATTATTATTATTATTGTTCTAATTTGCCTTGACCATAAAGACGGTGACGAACTCCAAGAGTTCTTCTGGGATTAATGAAACCACCTTCGCGAAGCTGTCGATGCAACATTTTGCAAACTTTACTAGTCAATAATTGTCAAGGTCGTTAGAAAAACAGGGGGAGGTCGGAAAGAAGAAGATATGCTGCCAAAGGCAAAGGCTGATTGATAGCTGCCGTCAACACGACGACAAGGCATTGGTCTCTTATATTATTATCTAATTAAGTTTCTCTTTAAATCGGAGAATTCGGCAGAGTAGGCATGATGGAATGAAAGGTTCGCTTTCAGCTGGCTGAGTTGTGACATTCCCATTTCACACACACACACACACACACACACACACACACACACACACGCATATACAGACATACATATGTCGAACCTGGACTTGCTCTCCACCTAAAGGATCTCCCTCCCTCCCTCCCTCCCTCCTCCACTACCAGTAACTAGCAACTCACTATCAATCTAAGAGAGTATGGAACTTTGAACTTCCCATAGCTCCCGCTCTATCCATCATATCACTCTATTTCTTCAATATCTTTATTTTATATTATATAGTCATCGTTATTATATTACATAGATTGCCCCCCTGGTCCCCTTCCCTGTTCATTTTTCTTCATCCTCCTAGGCTAAGTTGTGTAAATCTCAGCTTTTGAATTTCTGCCTTTTTCTTCGGTTCATTCTACGGTATTTTATCTCTCTCTCTTTCTCTGTGGACGACCAGCTTCGTTCATTTTCATTTTCATTTTTCAGTTCAACAACCTGCGCCGGGGAGTGGGGAGGAGTAGCTGAGCAGATAGTCGACGTTTTTGACTTCAATATTTTCTTCATTTCGTAGGCCGGTGGTGTTCTTGCGTTTTGACCATTCCCAATTCTCCCAACGGTACCTTTTCAAACTTATACTTCTGATTTTTATATTTCTGGCATTGCTAAAAGAAGAAATCACTGCGTTTTTTTGTTTTTTGTTTTTTTTTTGATGTATTTTCATCTCTCGATTGCTTTCTCAAAAAGACACAGAGAAATTATCCAGACTGAATGCACCTTACCGAGCCATTTGTTTATTGCCTAATACTCACTTCCGCAAGTATTTTCCTTTTCAACCCTTCGAAAACAGGGAGACCAAAAAAAAAAAAGACAAACGAACGATGATTGAGTAATTCACGGAAATTTTACAAATTCAAAATTGCTTTGAATGTTTTTGTTCCCGACTCAGATTTTCTAAACTTTGTCAGCACAGCAGTGTTGTTTGCTTCTGTGCGTGTATTGTATATTTATGAAAAATATGGAAGTCAGTCTATTACTTCTTTAAATTGTACATGTTGAGATATCTTCCATTTCCTTTTCCTTCTTGTTTGTTGTATTAGCTGCACCTTCAAGCTATCTTACTTGAGCCCATTTTGCAAATTAACATTTAACATCCCATCACCCACCCAATTAGGTCCTACACCTCTATGTGAATTGATAGTTTATATCTGAATATTTGAGTTCGATCAAGTTTGTTTGACCTACTTGATTTCATAATTTTAGCAATTCTGGTTCAAACTGTGTGTGCTCCTTTTTTAGCGTTGTCTTGATGAATTTGTGTTTGTGCAGGGTGTAATATGGGCCGATGAAAGAGAATCACTTGGGCCCTCGGTGGGGTAAGGCTCCGTTGCATTACTAAGGAAATGGCAGGTCTCCTGTAGATAATCCTGCTGCATGGGAGGATTACTGCACCTCTTGGACAATAATTGGGGCAGCATGGCCAGGAAAATACCAGTACATAAGCGACCTGCCAATGGTAAGTGCCACTGCCAGCATATTTCCTGGTGCTTTTCAACTGGAGTATGCAGTTCGATTTCTTATCTGAATCGCTCTTCTGAGATTCCAGGGTTCCCACAATCAAATAAATTTCTCATTCCCACTCAATATTATGCCTATCAATATGCAACATGAAGCCCATATATTGGTTGTCTAAGCAATCGAGGAATGGACTTTTGTTTTTGAATATAGCCAGCTAAGATACAACCAATTTAAGTATAAAGAGAGAATCCTGTACAATGTAGGTGTCAATGTTATCTTGATCCCTGCAGTTATCACATTTATTGAATTCCCTTGTAGCTTAGCAAGGGTATCATTCATTTGCAGATAATGAATGATCTGATACTCCTCACCGTTTCATTGTCCCCTTGAATGCCAAATATTGTTCACATGGTATTCTGTTTTATTAAATTATCAAATTCTGGGGACCTTGCAATTTTCTGTGATATGTGTGGAATATCATGTTGCTCCTTTCTAACAACCATATCTAATATATCAGAACAACTGCAATTAAATCTCAAGCTGTTTTTTTTTTTTCACCTTTTCTTTTTTTTTGGCTTAAAAGGCAGTGTATTTAATTAATAAATTGTTCTACAGGGTTAGAAGCTCCTCGAAATAGCCTGGAACTTCAAGTGGAAACTTCTCAGCACTGTTTTGAGGCAGGAAATGGGCTGGTAATTATTCCTAAACACAAGCTCTGTTATAGCATTTAACATACTATGGTTCTTTTGCCTTATGAGACTATGCTTATAGACTTGTTAGTTGCTACATGCTTCGTTCTTCATACCTATGGATCTCATGGAATGTGCTGGCATTGAGGTATAGAATCACGTGATTTCTAAGTTTTAGGGAATGACCCGTATTTGGAATCTTCCTGTAACCATATTCTTCCTTGAAAATGATACCCATCTGTCTTTGCTTAAAGACCATAAATATTTTGCCAGCAAACTTTTCTAGGAGTTTTCCAACCTACTTTGTTAATCCAAGCCCCTCATTTATCTTGCTGATAGTTTCTACCCATGACTACTTGTTCAGTAATTGATAAAACTGTTGCTGTAAATTGTCAGTACTCCTGTCAAGTTGAAGAAGACCGGCCTGAAAGTGACTCTTATCCTATGGAAGCTTCAATGAAGAGGCTGATCGATGGCGAAATTTCCAAGCAATCTAAAGCCAAGAAAAATTCACCAAGCATTGTAGCTCGATTGATGGGTTTGGACAGTCTGCCAGTGGATACGAAATCCGTCATTCAACCAACTGACAAAAAGAAGGAGAATACAAAATCGAAGTTCTCGAAAAAGGAGAAGAATGCTGGGGTGTCGGTTACTCATTTTTCATCCAACACTAACTCTTCTAGACATATGGACCTCAAGTCATATCACAGTGACAAAGACACGGACACTGATAGGTGGAGCAATGACCAGAAGTTGGGACGGCCCAGGCATCGAGGACATCCGCTAGAGGAGGAACTACAAAAGTTCAGGAAGGAATTTGAAGCTTGGCAGGCTGCCAGATTTAAGGAGTGTTCTAACGTTGTCGAACTTGGCAGCATTCCTGATAAATTGATTGCTCAAGGTAATATCAACGGGCCAAAATTGTTAACTAATGCATATTTGGGGTTAGCAGCTAATGAGAAGTCTGCGGAACATAAGGGGTTCAGGATGAAAGAAAGGCCTGAAAAAGTTAGCTCACAACTTCATAGACATAAAATGGAACAATTCCCAGTTCAGCAGAAGGATTCTGCTTCTTCAAGAAAGTACTACCCTGATCTGGAATCTTTTTCTTCAAGAAAGCAGTCATTTTTAAATTGTGATCAGAAACTGGACAACTCTTCTGCTTCCACGAGGATAGTACTCCTGAAGCCTGTTCCTTGTGGAGTTTGCCACCATGAAGAATCTTCGACCAGTTCCTCAGGTACCTCAGAGGACAAAGGTAGTATAGAGGATTTACTTGAGGAGGTGAAGGAACGGCTGAAAAGTAAATTGCAGGGGAAAGCTCTTAGAAAGGGTTTTGTGATCAGAGGAAGTGGAATTGAGACTCCATTTAGTGAAAAGTCATTAGATCCAAAACACATTTCGCAGCATATAGCAAAACAGGTAAGAGAAAGTGTTACCCATGATATCGGAAGAACTTTGCTTCGATCACAATCAACAAGATCACTTAGAAGTGAAATTCAGTTCAATGGACCAGGTTCTCCAGATTTCATCAATAGGGATACCCGGAGATTCTTGTCGGAGAGACTGAGGAATGTTATGAGCAGAGAAACTCATTATGATGTTCCTTTAGTTGTTAGTAGCAACTCTACATCGTCTGTGTTATATAATGGGGAGGCAAGGCTAAAACAGGTCGGAGAAAACTCAAGGACTCAAAATGGAGGCAACTACTGGGAAATTGTGAAAGCTGAAGAAGAAATGCAAACCAGATCTTTCAGGCACAGTGATGGCAATGGAATGCTCAATAGAGACTTGTCTCCTAAGAACCTATTTAGGTCTTTTTCAGCCCCTGTGTCAGGAACATCTTTTGGGAAGCTTCTTCTGGAGGATCGCCACATTGTAACAGGTGCCCACATCAGGAGAAAGCATGAAGCGCTCGAAAATGTGACAGGGGACCTGAATAAGCAAAAGAAAGCAAGATTCAGTATCAAAGAAACAGTCTCTAATTTTAGATACAGCTTTACTCTCAAGGGGAGGTTGTTTGGAAAGAAGGCGCAATCAACGGTGGGATCATATAGTTTTGGATTGGATCTTGGAAAAAATATCATGAATGGACCGACAGTTGCCATGAACTTCGGTGACGAACACATTATGGTAATGTTCGTTTCTTTATTTCCCTTATGGGAACAGAATGCAGATTTACATATATTTCAACTTATCAATGTGCTTCTGTTATGTATCTTAGGAGAACTCCACTGAGGTGCCTCCAAGTCCTGCATCAGTGTGCAGCAGTTCTCAAGAAGAGTTTGGGAAGCCAGCCGATTATCTCAGCCCAGTATCAACACCTGATGCAGCTCTGGAAGAAGATAATACCATGCCACATGTTTATAGAGAGATCAACTCTAATCTGAATGGTATGGAACCAATTGCTTCGTTGAAATATCATGTACTTGAAAATTTGCTAGTACCATTGGCATATGATTGTGACGTGTGGGTGAATTAGTGCATGTATTCTCTGACTTGTTTTCATTGCTGGAGCCTTTTGGCTCACCATTTGTCACTTTAGCACATAGGCAAGAATGTTAAGTAGGCTTTGCCTCTTTTTTCCTCCTTTTGAACTTGTTTAAAGGGAAGGTTACCTTATTTCCTTGATTCGAAGGTTTTTTTTATAGCTGCTGAATTGTGCTTATATTCTGTCATGCTGACCATACATACTGTGTATCTCAGTTGTTGGCATGCATTCATGTGAAGCGACATTTTTTTAATGCCCTCTGTTAATTTTCTTTGTTGAACAAGGTTTTCATTTCAGTTCGTGTACCAAAGACTCCACCATCTGCACAAAAGCAATATAACCCAATGCAAGCTGAATTGTAGGCATTTTTCGCTGACAGGCCTTTTGCTGTTTCTTGGTAACATACAGAGCTGCGGGGGCCACTAAACCAACTTGAGTCAGACGAACCAGGGGACACAACAGACGAATGCGAGCACATGGAGTTCATGGCGGATGCAGAGGATAAGGCAGAAACTTACATAAGAGATTTGGTGGTGGCTTCTGGTTTGTACGAGGGGTGCCTGCCAAGATGTGACCCACTTGCAAAGCCTATCAGCAATTCAATTTTGGATGAGGTAGAAGAGTCGTGGAAAAGACTGGCGAAGGACAATGAAACTGCACCAGATCAAAATGAGGATAAGGTAGATCACAAAATACTATTCGATTTGTTGAACGAAGCACTTTCAAGTGTACTTGGATCACCGGTTACCATGTCTGGGGTTAGAAGAAAGACTAGCGTTTCATCGACGCTGCTGCCCTTACGCGGAAAGAAATTGTTGGATTGTGTTTGGGAGATGATCCGTGAATACGTGTACCCTCCAGATGACGAATCTTATCATTCACTAGACACCATTGTGGCCAGAGACTTGGGATCCACACCGTGGTCCGCTATGATAAATGATGTAGTCAATGGGATTGGGAAGGAGATGGAATGCCTGATAATGGGAGATCTCATTGAGGAGGCCTTGAAAGACATGCATTTGTGAAAATTGTGAAGGACATGGACCGAGGGGCTGACATGCGTTTGTGGAAATTGTGAGGGACATGGACCGAGGGGCTGGTCTGGTTCAGAGGGAGTCTTAAGGCATGCGAAAGCAAATGACCGTTGGGTTTTGCGGGGTTGCCAATCCATGCCTACATGCTTTAGTTGCGTGTGGATTACGGATTGCACGTGCTTGTGCATATAATAATGATATTAATTGCGGCTCTAGTCTTTGGTTGGTATGGAGGTCCATTTAAATCCTCGTTCTGTAAATCATCAATTGATTCCGCAAATGTGACAGGTTATAGCAGCCATGTGTTTTTTTTTTTTTTTTTATATTGAGAAGTTTCAGGGAATGTGGATCTTATGGAACGCAAAGTACCCTCTGGTTGGTTGGTTTGGTTGGCTTGGGAGGAGGAGAGGACGGGGGATCACATTCCATCTCTCAGCATCCCACAAAAAGACCAATGTGTTGGGAGCGCTGGGCACCGTTTTGTGGCGTCGCACCATTGGGGAAACTTGTTGATGATTCCCCCTCATCCTCCCACTTACTGCTAATAACTGATTACCGACTATTTGTCAATTACGAGAATCAAAAGGAAGATGGGGGAAGAGAGACCGAACAAACGGATTGTCGCAAACCCTTCAGACCAAAACTTTTTAGGAATACATAATGTTCTTTCCTGGGCACACGATGGGATGTGGGCCGCGCGCTCAGGAAACGGACCTGATTTTGCCGAGAGAGTGGGCCCAATCTTTTCTGTTCCTAGGAAGGAGGGGAGATTTTAAGGATTTTTTAACTATCAGAATAAATGTCTTGAGGAATTAAGATAAGTCCACGCGTGTGAAGCAGAAAGCCACGATTCGCCTGAAATTGACGAAGACTAAAAAATGCCGTGTCGCTCGCGCGCTCACCGATGGATGCATGCGAGCAACCCAATCGTTTTTATGGGCTACAAACGGTTGGATGAAAATGCCTGAGAAGATGAAACAAACCCAAGGGTATTCCGCTAACCCAATAATAATTGGCCCTTCAATTACATGTGAAGATAGGTTGCCTCCCCTCCCAAGTACAGTACAGCGGCCTTCAATTTATATGTTTAAGATATTCGCTTCGTATAAAAGTGTCAAAGCTCACCCGTCTTTTTCTGGCTTGAAATTAAAAATCAAACTGCCGCACCCCCCGCAGTAACCTAAGATCCCGTCTTCCCCCTGTCAACAATGTGAACTCGCCGATATTCTTAAACACCCACTAAACAGAGTTTTTGGTATTTTGTATCAAGTCGAAGGCCCTACGATAAATAAGGATAAGCTCTCCCTCGTAACGTAACCTATTATGATGTTCAGATTTATATAATCTAAGATCTCTCTCTTTTTTAATAATGTGAATTTAGATAATTATTATAAAATTAATATAATAAATAAATTTTAAAAAATAAATATAATTATAAAATTTTTTAAATATATAATAAATGAGATTATTATTATTATTATTATTATTATTATTATATCAAAGATCGAAAGAATGTTTCGTTTTCCCCTCCTTTTTTTTTTTTTTTTGTGGCGTAACTGAGTGGAGTGTAGTGTAGTGTAGTGTTTGGGGGAGTGGTAATTGGTTACTAGGCATGTTAAAATAAATACAATTAATAGCTGTTATTGGGAGCGAGATATTATTAATTTAATTGCTTTTCCTTTGCGAACGAATACGATTGTGGGGTGACAAATGACGACTTCACGTTCGAGAACTCGTTTGGTTTCTTTGACCCTCCACCTCATTTTATAAATATAAAATGTAAAGTACCATAATTAATTAGGAAAAGGGAGAGAGAAAAAAAAATTTAATTTTTTCTCCTGAATGAATTATATAATTAGAAAAAGGATGACATCACACGAGATGTGGTATCTCATGGTTCCCAACTTTAAATGATCGTATAATCAATTACGGAGTTCAGAGGGGGCCATAAGTCCGTCCTTCTGGTCATTAAAAAAAAAAAAAAACCCTATGCCCTATATTTTGTCCACATATTATAAAATAAAATAAAATACAGAGTGTGGGCTGGGGGGGGGGGGGGAAAGGCTCTGCACCTTCTGAATACCCCCCCTTAACCAATCAATTAAATGATAAATGTATTGCAACGCATTTCTCACAGATCCGACCCTGCCCTTCCCTTCGGCAGCGAGATCATCGCTTCCCTAATTTCTCCGCTCGGAAGTAGGAAGCCGCCGTAGAGGACGGCGGTAGAATAATTGCGAAATCTACATTAATGAATGTGAGAGAGAGAGAGTTAGTTTCCCTTCAACCTCCTCCTTTTTGTTACATCTCTTTTTTATTATTATTTTTTTTATTATTTTTATTTTTTTTTTGCATAAATGATAGAGCAGAATATGTCCTGCGAACACAGCCCAAGGCTCCAGGCTTTTTTTCTAACGCGGAGTGAAAAATTCGTTTCTATGCATTAATACGAATTAATAGATTTCAATATTAATGACGTGTTTTCTTTTTTACTCTATTCATAAAAAAAGAAGAGAGAAAAAAAAAAAAAACAGTTTGGCCTAATCTATTTAAACTAATATGCACTTTTCTGGTTGAATAGATGTGAATTACGCACTAATTCATCATAATAATTAATTATGATTGTAAAAAGTGGTATTAAATATGATCATTGATGATATTATTTAGTTTACGCGTCTTCTTGTATATACTTTTAAATTGTCGGTCAAAATAGACAGACACAGACACCGACACTGTCTTAGGGGTCCACCACGGCGGAGGAGGGCCTTATGTCACGGTGTTATTAGGAGGACCATTTTACCCAAAGGGCCGGGGCTGCTCCCTCCCCACAGAAAGTCTCATAAAGTCTTCTATTCCAACTCTCGCCTTTTTTTTTTTCAATCTCTTGTTTTGAAGAGAGTCAAAAGAACTAAAACTAAAGACCTCAATCAATTCCCCACTGCCCACTTCATACACTTCAAATACTTTCGTTGTTGTTGTTAGTTGTCTGCTTTTTCACCTTCCCGCACACTCGTCAAAGACACGCGTGGAGAAGAGATTTGAGTGTGTGTTCTGACTTCAGAGTTGTATCGCTGAATGAGTCCGGGTGAGAACTAAAGCATATAGCGATGGAGTGGGACAACAACAACAACAACAACAATAATCATGAACTAGAGGATCATCATCAAAACCAAATTCAAAATCAGAGGGAGAACGGTAATATCACTGTGAGTGGGAATGAAAATGGCAACGGAGGAGGAGGAATGCTGTACGTAAAGGTTATGACGGACGAGCAACTGGAAGCTCTTAGGAAGCAAATAGCTGTTTACGCTACCATCTGTGAGCAGCTGGTCAAGATGCACAAGACCCTCTCTGCCCAACGAGATCTGGCAGGTACCCCCCACCCTCCCATCCTCTCTCTCTCTCTCTATTGCTTTATATTAGTATTAAATTCCTCTCTCCATCCATTCCCATTTTGTGCCAACTTCTCTCCGGAACATATCGTAAGCATGGATCCCATATATGAATGAGATCCCTTTGTCGTTTGGTTGGTGAGTGCCCGGAGATAATCATCTTTGTTGGGTTCGTTAATGGGATAGGCCAGGGCTTTCTGTCGTTTTCTGTTTTGATACTTTCTTCTGTTTTAGAGCAAACAACTCCTTATCTCTGAACTTTTGGTTCTCTCTCCCTCCCAATTTTGAGATGCAGCCGTCTACACGTACCTGCCGAATTTTCTGATGCATTTCTTTTCATTCGTTATTCTGCTTTGCTCCTTCGGTTTGCCGCTACATCCTATGTGTTTTGTGTGGATGCTTAGTTTTTGGTACGATTGAGCCCAGTACACATTTTTTGCATTTGGATCATGGGATTTATCTGGTATGAACAGAAAGGTTATACCTTTTTATGATGCTCTTGTGGTGCTTTTAGATTAGATGCTTGTATCTCTTTATAGTCCTTTGCCAAATTGACTTACTGACAGGATGATAACACTATTATTATTATTATTATTATTATTATTATTATTATTATTATTATTATTGTGCTTCTCGAATCTCGAGTCTCAAGGGAGTCACCCGCCTTCAATTTCAGGGGCTCCGCTGGGAAACATGTACTGTGATCCATTGATGGCTTCTGCTGGGCACAAAATCACCGCTAGACAGCGGTGGACTCCAACTCCTGTGCAGCTTCAAATTCTGGAGCGCATCTTTGATCAAGGGAATGGAACTCCGAGCAAGCAAAAGATAAAAGAGTTAACTTCTGAACTCATACAGCATGGACAAATATCTGAAACAAATGTGTATTATTGGTTCCAAAACAGGCGTGCTCGATCGAAAAGGAAACAAATGGTTGCCTCATCCAACAATGTTGCTGAATTGGAAATGGAGACAGAAGTTGATTCGTCAGATGAGAAGAAAACAGAGCCTGAGACACTTTACTCCCAGCAGAACCTTCCGAGGGCTGAAGATCTGTGCTTCCAAAGCCCTGAGATAAGCTCTGAACTGCATTTCTTTGGTATGTTACCAACTCCAGGTATGTAGATTGTTTGAACCTATGGATTTATTTTCTTATCTAGTACACCTGGAAACAAATACTACTCCTCTATGGCATATTGTCGGTACATACACACTTGGAGATAGATCAATATCTGAATTTAGTGGCTTCAAAGGTTTAAAATTTTGGCGTTTCACTCTCAGAACACCTTCAGTGTTTTTTCAAAGGAAAGGTAGCAATTTGCAGTTGGCTATGCCTTGACATTACAATCTCATAGCATCTTGAATGGTGTTTCAATGATAACTTCTACCTTGTCAACCTTTGAATATCTGGATTATGTACTAATTGAGTCACGGGCAGGTTGGATGGAATTTGCACAGTCCTACTCTGACCAGGTTGCACCTTTTACTGAAATCATGGAATTATGCATCATGCTGTACAGCCTTTGCCTTTATTCCCTCGGGCCTCTACCTTCTTATTTTAGTTCCCTCTTCATAACCAAAGTGGTATGGTGGCACGTGGGTCTTCTTCATGAATCTCATGAGTGTTTTTTGCACTAACTATCAACCTACCACAATCCTCAACCTTCATCTGGACTAGGGACTGACAACAAAAAATTTGATGTTTGGTTGGATTTTCTTCGTGAATGCATGATGTATATATATGTAGGTGAAAGTAATTTTAATAATAATAATAAAAGTTACTACATTATGTGTATTCAAATTTGAAAGGACCGTGTGATGTTCTAGCTGTATTATTTAGTGTTGCTGATAATAAAATGATATTGCAGCTATTAGGTAATGTATAAATGGAAACTTTCATTACTTGTTTCCATCTTGCTGCATGTCAAGTTTTGTGTGTGCATGTGTGTGTGGAACTTTGAATGGAAAAGTTGTACTATCTTGTTGAATCAACTTAATGCAGGAGAGGACCACTCGACTGGAAAGATGGGGATACCTGGGAGCTACAGTCTTTATGAACAGGAAGAGGACTATGGCTTAGCGGGATGATATCCATTTCATGGAGGGAATGCTAATGTGGTTAACAAAGTTATTGTTTGACTGGAGTGTAGCCCATGGCCGTTTAATCTAGAAGTTTTAAACAAAATACGTGTAATTATGGGAATACACGGTACCTGCATGGCCGATCCAGTTCTGGTTTGAGGATTGAGTTGAGAATGGACAATCCCATACTGCATTAAAAGTTTTTGCTTCTGCTTTGTAGATTTTTGTTATAAGAAGCTCCGGTGATTATTTACTGAAAGTCGAACTGTAACTCCCCAAAATGTGTGATGCATTTTCTTGTTCTCTTATTTAACGGAGACTTTAGTGGTCCTGAGCTAGGTTGCAATGTTCAAATTTGGATTGTTAATCTTCATCTAACCAGAGTCCCTGCATGGGTTACGGGAGTGTCATTATCGCTACATCTGTTCCGTCTCTGAAAGTAAAAGTTTGTGACTTGTATTAATGCTCGTTTGTATGCGTCATAGGATGCCTGCTTCCTTGTCAAATTGGTTCATTACGCAGAAGTTTCGCGGGAGTAGATGGCTCAAATTGGTTTGTTGGTGTAGGGAGTTGCTCCCCCCAAGTGCATCCCATCCAGCCTTCTTAATTTGTAGGGAGCGAACTGCAACTTCATATGAAGTCATCGACACTGAGGACTTTTGTCGTATTTATTAGAGAAACGGAGGGCGGCAAGGCGCGCATTGGCCATTGTTCATCCCTGACGCCTGATCTGGATCTGGTTCTGGTGAAAAACCAATAATGACCGGCGTTTGTTTACTCCACATCGCTGGCAACTCGAAGGGGAAGAAAAGGCACGCCTCGGTTTCTTTCTCGAGGGATTTCCGTTTCTTTGCTCTTTTGTCCTTGTAAAGGTAGCCAGCCACGGCGAAATTTGCAACTGGGCAGTTGACTTTGAGCAGTCAATACATCAGATCACAAAAAACGATCAGGAAACCTCTTAAATTTCAAACCTAGCAGCACATTCCTCTTGGTATCAACAACTTTGAGGGAAACCCATGAAAGTGTAAGCACAATCCCGAAGCATACATTTTTTGATAAGAGTACAAGGTTTTCTCTGGGCTTCCAATTCGATCAAGTTTAGAAGATTCTAAAGAGATTGTAATAAAACTCACAAGTAAAATAATAAAAAAAAAAAAATTAGACTCTGAAAAAAGGAATAATAAATCATGTTTAATAAAAATAATTAAAATTTTAAAAATGTTAAATTAAGTTTAGTAGGAGTGAAAAAAATTATTAAGAAAATACTAATTGAAGTATAAATTAAAATTAAAAAGTTACAAAAATAACCTCTCAAACAAATAATTAGTTCCTTTTTTTTAACTTACAAAAAAGAGAGTTATATATATATATATATATATATATATATATATCTATATAAAATTCAAAACAGAATAATAAATATAAAATATAATAAAAATAACAAACTTGCTTAATAAGTTATTGCATAAAGGATTGGACGCCAAGCTCTTCAAATAAATTGTTTTTGAATTTGTATAAATTTTGATTCTTTTGATGTATATTACTTTTAAACTAAATAACTTCAATAATTTCCTTTCAAATTTAAAGTTTCTCGCATTTTTTTAAAATTTTAAATTTTGTTATCGAACTACTATGTATGCATTATCAATGATTAGACACGATAACTTAATTATTAAGACTTGATTCCCATTAAAATAACGGAATATCAAGTAAGTGAAAAGCAATGCCTGTTACTTTCAATGTATTTGAAGCAGTTGGGAAAAAAAAAAAAAAGCTGCTTCCCTTGAGAAACTGGCAGAATAAACGGAGAGATGGCGGATGAGAGAGAGAGAGAGAGAGCCAAAGGGGGAGGAGGGAGGGAGGGAGGAAGATCTGAACAAATTACCCGTCGCGCCAACGTCTTTCCTCCTATCATCTATTCCAAGATAACAAGGTCCTGCAAAAGGCAGTGGATGGAGATGAAACACTCCCAAATGTCTTTAGCTGCAGCAACGGTATGAACTCATGCTGACGAAGAAAGAATAGTTGAATGAAAAAAGAGTAATGATCTGCAGAGGCATTCACAATCTTGCGATATCCGTTAGGCCTCTCACAAGCTTTTGTAACAATTTCTAGCAACGAGCTGCCAGAAACAGGAGTCGGGCTTCTCCCTCCCGGAAAGCCGAAGCACCCATTAGCAGCACCAATGTCAGCCATATGAATATGATGAAGCTTCCACGTCACTGTCCACAATAAACGAGACACATTAGCCTTAGCTGAGAAACTAGTCAATAAACAGGGATCATGCAGTGAATTTCTATGTGCAATTAATTATTAACAGGCAGCATCCCTTTACTTCATAAAATTTTGCAAATAAATAAATGTAACATAATGAGCATGACTGTGGAAACTCACAGGACGTGCCTCGCAAAGCAAAATGTGCAGTTGATTCTGAGGAATGAGAGAGACGAATTAATGTAAGAAGCTTTGGAGGAGGAGGGGGGCAATTTTTCGCTCGATTGTTGGGCTTTTCAGGTATTTACACCAAAGCAAAGCTTGCGTTGATTGGGTTACACTCTATTTTTGGGACACATGTGAGAGGCCATTGGTAGGGGAACGGTGATTCGTAGGCAACTAGGAGTAGGTACAGGCCCTTCTTGCTTACAAAAACAAAAGGCTAATTATGATTTTGAGTTTTATTTAAAAAAAAAAAAAAAGGGTGTTGTCACTCACTTTCGTTTTTATTGATCAAAACCTCGTCATGTAGTTTTGTCTGGGGAAATTGGATGCAGTAACGACAACACATGTCTACGCACCCTCGTAATAATAATAAGAATAATAATAATAATTATTATTATTATTGTTATTAGTATGATATAATTATCAGCCTATTCACCGAGTATGTTTCAGCCGCAGGCCTAGTTGTATTGACCTCGGAGTTGGATTTTGTTTTTGGTGGAATGGATGATAATTACGCAGCCAAACTAATTAAAGTTTGCAAGACGAAGAAAGAGGGACAGACGCACATTGGGTCTTTCTCTTCTGTTCTGCAACTAAAAATTCCGTAATTCATTCATTTGAGACGCCGCCGTGGAAACGAGCAAGGGAAGTATTAATAATAATACTCTTGACACTACAGGATGGGCAATGCTTATGCAACTTACAAAATGGTACGGTTCCACGATTAATTATATTAAATGACGAGTTCATTGACAATTGTTTCCTTCTGAAATAAAAGCTTCTTTTCTTCTTTTTTTTTAAAAAATTCATTTTTCTCCCCGTGAACTCTCCCCGAGTAAAAAAAGGACGCAACCGCAAGCTGAGCCTAAGTCCCTGGATTTCTTCCCAGCTCCCCCTCCCTCCGCCTCTCTCTCTCGTTTTTTTTTTTTTATTATTTTTTTTGGGGGGTGGGGGTTCTTTTACGCGTTCTCTCTGCAACCAAAGCAACCCTAATTTCGATTCGGCAGTTTCCTCTGTTCCAAACATACGCACAATAGAGAGAGAGAGAGAGAGAGAGAGAGAGAGAGAGAGAGAGCGAGAGAGAAATGAAGTGAAGAGTTATATGTAGTCAGTCGTAATTGGGAAAGATACCTACATGCCTGCCTGTGTCTCTGCCTCTGCTTACGTGCTTTCCTTAGGTTTTTTCAATATCCCCGCCCCACGCGGTGCCAAAAGCAAGCGTACTTCCTTTCTTGAGATTTCTGCAAGTTAAACGAATTGTTGTAGTTTCAATACTGATTCTGCTTTGTTTCTTTCTTCTCTGTACCGTGCCAAATTTCACATCCCAACTTTCATCAACGACATGCATATGATTTGCTTTGCTTTGTGTTTGTGGGTCTTTGTACTCTTCTTCTTCTTCTTTTGCTTTTTGACTCTTTTTTTTTTTTTTTAACTCGTTCTTCAATATTAATACCCATGGCAGCTCCCTCCCGGTCGATTACGGCTAACGGTGGGAAGAACAGAACTGAAATCTCAATGGAGTTTTTTCATTTTTTGGGTTGCATCACAACATCTTTTGTGACATTCTGGAACAAAAAAAAAAAAAAAAGACTATTTGAATTTCTCGTGAATTGGAATTCACCAGAAATTCAAGGGGTTAGTTGGATTCATTTTTCTTGTTTCATTTCCGATCCACAAGCGATCCCTGTGCTGTCTGTTGAATTTTGATCCGATTTTGAAAAGTTGTTAGAATAGTAGATTTTGATTTTGTTTCCGACGACGATGGGTAGCTTTAGGGTTTTCTCGTATAAATAAATAAATAAATGTGTGTGTGTGTGTTTGTTTGGTATGATTTAGGGTTTGGCTATAACAATGATTTTGAATCGACAATGTTCTGTTCTTCTTCTGGCAGTAATGTAGCAGAAGCAGTTGCATCACGGGGCAATCTAATTTTTCGCAGATTGATTCAAAAATTTTGGACGTGACTGGAAGAAGCTGAGCAAATGGAATCTAACGTATGTGACGTAAATCAATTGGGTGCTGACGTTCTTTTACCTCCTCGAAAACGCCTCCTTGCTGGATTCCACAAACAGAGTTGTAATGGCTACGCTGCTCCTCCGCAGCCTCCTGTAGTTGCTTGCTCGTCATCTCCCTCTGCTCCATCCCCTTCACCTCTTTCTCCCTCTCCTTCGCCTCCTTCATCTGTTCCTCACTCTCTCTCTTCGGTTGAATTTCAGAACCATCTGGACAATCTAATGAACTCTCATTTCAACAATAATCAGAATCTTTCGCCTGTCCAGATTGTGGAGGCTTCACAGTCTGCGGCTAATGCTGCTGCCAGGGCTTCAAGAGCTGCTAGAGCTGCAGCTCAGGAGAAGGCCATGGCTGCAGCGAAAGCTGTCACGACTGCTAAGAGTGCTCTGGCCCTGGCTGCATGTTCTTCCGGAGGAGAGGTGGCTAGCAGAGAGAAATACCTAAAAAAGAATAAGCTCAAGAAGCATGTTCAGGTTCAGCTATTGTACGAGAAGCACCAACCCGTTGAGAATTATGGGAACGATGAAGAATTGGCTCGTAGGTTGCATCGAGTTATGAACAGCTCCTCTAGAATTTCAAAACATTCTTCTACTTCTGACCTGAAAGGCAATAGAATTAAAAGGCCAAAAACTTCCGTAGCTTGTGAAAAATCTGGAACTTCAAATGTAGGTGTGGCGCTTGCGGAAAACCCACCTTCTATTGGTAATGGGCATGCCACAACTGGTGAGTTGGACTCTGAGGGCTCCATCTCTGAGTTTTACATGAGCATAGAAGATGGCAAGGCATCCAGATACGAAAATTCCAGCCAATTAGGGATGCAGAATCAAGTCACTCGAGAGAATATTGGGAGACTCATGGTCAACTGGTAAAACGAGAGGGCGACTGAAGCTGAAAAAGTTGGCATTGGTCGTTTCTTATAGGAGTTCACCATGGAGTGATAAGAACATGGATAATCATACTGTTCGGAATAAGCCTTGTTTTTCTTGGAAGAAATTTATGTTCACAATTTGATGCCAGTTGAGGTTGGATGAATCTTGGAAATGCCTGGGCACCTGCACGTGTCAAAAAAAAAAAAAAGTCACAATTGTCTCGGTAACATCTGGCGATTGTGATATTAGTCAGAAAGTGAGTTAGGATTTGTGACGCTCTTTCCATATGAACGGCTTTATCTTGATTCATCTGCTTTTGCTCGTATATTTTTCGTTTTGTAACGAAGTCGGACCAATTGAAATATCTACTAGCAAAAGTGCATTTGCTTTTGCCTGCTCGTGTTACTCTCAGTTTCTGTTGCTTGAGGTGACAGCGAGGCTTCAACTTCAGCAGTCAATTGGACAATAAATTTGAATTATTTTCGGTTGCCTAATCACTCTGCTCCGTTTTCTTGACTCTCTCTCTCTCTCTGTTTTGTCCCCCAACCCCACCCTCAATTCATGCCTGACGGATGACTTAGACCGCGAGTTGCTTCAAAATAGTGATCCCCCGTTCGATTATCCGTCCGGACCGCCCCAATTGCATGCCATGAAAATTCTGCGGCCAGCCGGCCACAGATTTGAGAAATTGAGAAGATTCATCTTTCTTTAGCACCATTTTGGTCCCAGTTGACACGACATCTCATGCTCTCGGGCTTTTACCAAATTATCATGGGTGGCGGCCCAGATGACGACAGGCCAGTCGTGCTTCTATTTGTACAACTTATTACACATTACAGAACATTACGCAAGGTGGCAAGTCAGCAGGAATTTTTTTGAGTAGCCGAACCTTGCCGGGTGGGATGGCCCAGGCAAACTTTTCAAATGATGGCATTGCATACAGGAAGAATCATGTTACTTCTTGTGAGTGCCAATCTATTGATTTAGTCTTTTCCATCGTTCTATTTGTTTGTTTTCTTTAAACATACTTTATTTTCCTTGTCCGTTTCCTTCGTGTTTTTTGTTTTCTCTTACATAAACATAACACATAGCCGAAAGGAGTGTCCACTGTCTGTATTCTGATACAACACCTCTTCAGGACAATTTTGATTCTTGAGGAGACGGTTTTTTTTTTTTTTTTTTTATGTTTTTCAATGCAATGAATAATAACTGAGAGTGAAACCCGAGAATTTGCTATCTGCTTTGAGGGAAGTCCACGACCCCTTTTTACTTTCTTCTTTTATCTTTTTCTTGCGAATCCCTTGCACATTATCATTATTATTTTTTGGGTCAACTTTTTTTTTTTTTTTCAGGGGGGAAGGGGAATGTTAAAATTTCTGCGCCGGGGGCCCCCGGCCCCAAAAAAAAAGACAAAAAACGATGGGCTTCAGTTGCATGAATTGAATGAAAGAGGTTGAAACCGTGCGTCAACGGAGGACGAGCGTTTCTTAGGTTTTCTTCCTGTCCTTTTCTACCCAGCCGGCAGAGGTCCAATCTGTAAAAAAGCTGCAGGGAGGTTGGATTTAGCCAGCGACGTTCTAGCTGATATGGGCCGAAAGTGGGCTTTCGTTTTTCTTGGGCGGGCTTTGAGTAACCGCTTCCATTTTCACTCCGTATGTCTCTCCTCCCGTCTCCCACTCCGATCGAAACTAGACCGGACGACGGGGACGAGTGGGGCAGAGGCAGGCGGGCAGGCGGCGTCGGTTCTTGTTGTTCTAATTTATCTAATCGACAACATGACAATTATTAAATAATAATAGTAATAATGAAGAATGATGAATGATGACAATAATCAATAAACATATTATTAGGTAGTTACGCTATTTAAATACAAAATCATTTGGTTGGATTATTAATTAATCAATTAATGAAATGAAAAAAGCCTGGCGGACGGGGCGGGGCTGAGGCCGTGATCTTGGGCGGGCGGGGGGGCCCGAGGGGTTCCGGTGATCGGTCTAATCTTTGTCGTTGAAAATTTTAGTTAAGACCAGGGCTGCGAGGCTGGGCTGGGCTGGTGGGGGCGAAGAGGAAGAGGTGAAAAATGGGGAACACGGATCTGTTTGATGCATATTTCACGAGAGCAGATTTGGATGGAGACAGCCAGATCAGGGGTGCCGAAGCCGTCGCTTTCTTTCAAGCCTCCAGCTTGCCCAAACAAGTCCTTGCTCAGGTCCCCGCACACACCTCACATCTCCCTCCCATCCTCTCTTCTCTTCTCTTTCTCAATTTCGTTCAACCTTCCATATACATTACCCCTCTCTCTCTCTCTATACAACAAGTTCTTATGCGAAACTCGGGGGTGGGAATTGGATGATCGATGCTTCCCACGACTCGATCAGTCTGTTTGCAATCGTTAATGTCAGATACAGTCCGTCTATGAATGAGTTATGTCAATCAATCCTACTACGGTGAACCCTCCTTCTTTTAGTCTCTGTTGTGATGTACTCAACGGCTTTACAATCAATATTAAAATAACCTCGCAAGCCCCTTTCAGGCGTGCTGCTCTGTAATTGAAGAATCCCACAGGGTTTTTGGTGCCTAGAAGATTTTAAAAAGGTTCTCCGACATTCAGTAGGTGTTTTCTCATTCTAAGGAACATTACTTATCTTTTGGCTGGCTTATATGTTGCGTTTGACACAACCGCAAGAGAGTGAACTATCAACAATTTGTAATTTGTGACAATCCAACTTAACTGCAGCATTGCTGCTGGTCGTGTTGTTGCTATTATTGCTACCCTGGTTGAGATAGCCCAAACATTTGTAATCTAATCTAGTCCTGCTGTTTAAAGTTTAACCTGGCAACATTTTATAAATAGCATAGAACTCTTCTTTACCTTTTTTGGTTTCCTTAAAGACAAGGTTTTGAATAGTACAACTTTCAATCACTTGCGCTAGCTCTATAAGAAACTGAAAAATTGTTCCTGCCATCAGATCAGAGGAAAGAAAGCGTCTGTATCTGCTCATGTATGTCTATGTCTGGAACAATCTTCCAGTCCTCTGGGACAATCTTTTCTCTTTGCAATCATTTGAAAGGCCTACCTCATTGGGTGCTTGGCGTTGCTGTAGTAAGATGACGTTTTGGGGGCTGGCTTCTGTTCCATGCAGGTGTGGACATATGCCGATCAAAAAAATGATGGCTTCCTTGGTCAACAAGAGTTCTATAATGCTCTCAAACTTGTCACAGTGGCACAAAGTAAGCGAGAGTTGACCCCAGATATCGTGAAAGCATCATTGTATAGTCCTGCTTTAGCTAAAATTCCTGCTCCTCAGATAAACATTGCTGCAACACCTACTTCAAGGGTGGCAGCACCTGCACCACATTTGGCTGGTGCTGCCTCAGGAGCAGGACAACAAAACTTGGGCATCAGACTGCCACAGGCAATTGGAAGTGCAAGCATAAATCAGCAGTTTTTCTCAGTGCAACAAAATCAGTATGCTAGGCCTCTCAAAGCTATACCTCCTAGCACTGTATCCCATTCACAGCATGTTCCTGCTAGCCAAGGGATGCCCGAGGGGAGCAACATATCTGCTCCTTGCCCCCTGACTTCAAATATATCAACTGATTGGCTTGCTGGAAGTACCAGCAGCCCAACTTCACAAACTGCCAACCAAGGGATTAGCCCCCCAACAGTTCAGGGTGGATTTGCAATGACAGCATCAGGTTTGACGCTATCTGTTCAACTTAGAGCACAGACAACCACTGGACGGGTGACTTCTGCTGGTCCAAAGCCTCAAGTGGCTGCTGTTGTATCAAACCAACCAGCAACAAAGGATTCTAAACAAGTTGGCACCTCAGAAAATGGATTTGCATCTGATTCACTTTTTGGTGATGTATTTGCTGTGAGTCCTGTTCAACCAAAGCAAAGTTTTTCATCAGCCAAGGCTTCTGTGAGTAGCTTACCTGCCTTATCGCCAATTGTTCTAGTGCCAGCAGCATCTCAACCTTTAGCGAAGCCAAACCCACTTGGCTCGTTGCAGAGTACATTTTGTCAGAAAACTCTAAGCATTCCGCTAACTGACCAGCAGGTTTCAGCTCAAGGTATTGATCTTCCAATTTCAACTCAATTTCCTGTTGGAATTGGGAACTCAGTGTCCAATTAATCCCAGCATCATGGCCAAGAATGAATCAATCTGGTATCCAGAAGTATGTGAAAGTAGACAGGGAGAGACATGGAAAAATTACAGTGTACAGGCACAGAACCTTTTCTTAAGTTGGAGGCTGCCAAGAGGTAGACAAAGAAACTCATTCCTTGTTAATAATTCCTATCTGTTGAATTACATACTTTCAGCATGTGCTCATTGAAGGTGAAATGAGTGCACAAGATAATGGAAAATGACAGTTGCAAAACATACATTACTTAGAATCATAGATCAGAAAAACAATGGCCTTCAGCTGAAGGCAACTTCATTTATAACTATCTCTTCAGCTTAATAATTTTTGAAGGTATTGCCATTTGGTTATTTAGCTAATTTAGCTACCTGCACTTGATGAAGGACAAATATTTACTTGTGAAATTTAGCTACCTGCAATAACACAGATTGGAGCCTTATTAGCATTGCCCACAATTATGAGGACTTTTTTTTTTTTAATAATTCCTTTAAGAAGGTATAACATTCAATAATCAATGAACTTGTGAAATTTAGCTACCTGCAATAACACAGATTGGAGCCTTATTAGCAGTGCCCACAATTATGAGGACTTTTTGTTTAATAATTTCTTTAAGAAGGTTTAACATTCAATAATCAATTAACATTCTTTTTTTTTTTTTGGACTTCAGAAATTTTAAAACAGGTTTGGGATCTATCTGATCAAGATGGTGACAGCATGCTCTCTTTAAGGGAGTTCTGTATCGCTCTTTATTTGATGGAACATTATAGAGAAGGCTGTCCTCTTCCTACTACACTTCCAAGCAGTGTGATGTCAGATGAAACTCTCTTATCCATCACAAGCCGAGCCACTCCACATGCCAGTGGAACTTGGGGACCTCTTTCTGGTACTGTTTTCTCTATATATTTTGTTATTGCTTTTTGGTTGCATATTCATTTTTTATTTCACTTTTTAAAGGGGAATAAATAAATCTCCATAGGTGTGAAGCATCTGCAAACTATGACTGGTACATACCCACCATCTGCTTCTGCACCAAAGCCACCAAGGTCACCTTCAGTTTCTCTTGCTGATGAGAAGCAGCACAGCCAGCGAAAGCCCAAAGTTCCAGTGCTGGAAAAGCATCTTGTGGATCAACTTAGCCAAGAGGAGCAAGATTCTCTGAACTCAAAGTTCCAAGAGGCATCTCAAGCAGATAAAGAGGTACTGTTTTTCTTTTTTTGGCATGTTCATAACATAGATATTCTAACTATATAACTTCTTTTTTTTTTTTAATTTTGCTGCATCGCTGTATTTAAGTGAGCAATTATGGTTATGGTTATTGGTTTTTGACTGTGTAGAAATTTCAATTGCATCAATTAAGATGTTCTTTAGACTTTCCATTTTCATTTGAGAGAACTGGGTCATCTTTCATCTTTTGTCTTCCACTTTTGGATTGAAGGTTGAGGAACTGGAAAAGGAAATATTAGAGTCCAGACAGAAGATTGAGTTCTTTAGCACCACAATGCAGGAACTTGTAAGCATCCTCTCCATTACCTCCCTATTCAGACTGGGGAATTCTCTGTACTATGCTATTATTAGCTGGTCTGTGAAATATGCTTTAAGGTGTTTGGTTTGAAATTCTAGCAACATCTTGTCAAAAGTTTGAGTTCTGAATACAAGCTGTTTCTATCAGCTATGTTTTATTGAATCTCCCAAGAAAGTGATAACTTGCTGTAACTTTTTCTTGGTGTTTTAGTTCTGTTTGCATCATCCTCATATCATGCATTCGCTATTGGACACACTAAATGTTGATACTGTAAGGGTGTATTGGGGTGAAAGATGGCAAAGTAAAAGCTAAGCACCTTCCATGGAATGGTTTAAGGTATGCTTTTGATATGATGGTTTTGAAAAGAGATATAACCGGACTGCTAGAGTATGTGACAATTGAAATACTTTTGGTATCACACAGCATAAATGCTCATGTTCTAAGTTAATTAGAGCCAGTTAGTATTTACACTAATGAAGTATTAGGAATCGAGGTAGGCAGGGAATTAAGATAGATAATTGATTATGGTTGAACAACAAGTGCCAGGATATTTTGTGAGGTACAACCTATATCTGTTGATATGGGAAGCAGGAAAGTTATCTTCTTTCTTTTTTTTTTAATCATTTTTGGATATTCTATGCAATGTCTGTTTATATTCTATTGTCATTTGGTCAATTGCCAGGTTTTATACAGAAGTCGATGGGACAATCGACTTAATGAAGTCAGAGCAAGGGTGTCTGCAGACAGAAATTAGGTATCTTGTTTCCAATGGCATTTTGCACGTATTTCCATGTCAAGCTATGCTGCTTATGGGACTGATGGAATTAAGTTCTATTGTAGGTAGAGGCATTAGCAAAGAAGTATCAAGAGAGATACAAGCAGACAGAAGATGTTGCTTCTAAATTAACTATTGAAGAGGCAACCTTCCGGGATATTCAAGTATGTCCAATCTTTATTTTCATGTTCAATCCACTGGTTTGGATGTTGTTGTGAATCACTCTGGTTTTTTGTTACTGCTTCTATCAACATTATTTGTAAAATAATATGTTGTTATTTGCAGGAGAGAAAAATGGAACTATATCAGGCAATTGTTAAAATGGAAGAGGAGGTACTGCTTTTGATGTACTCAAGGTGCATTTTGGTGCAATTTACAATTGATTAGGTTGTTGTATGAACCTTGTTTGCAAGCCCTCTTTTTTTAACTGGTTTTGCAGGAGCAGGTGGAGCACATACAGTGAGGTCTTGAGGAATTGACAAAAACTGTGAATGAATGCTGCAAGCAATATGGATTGTGTAGTAAAGCAACCTCCCTGGTTGAGCTTCCCTTTGGTATATGCATGCGTTTCCTTGGGTAGTTCATTTACTTAACATTTCTGTAAAATAATTAGCATGTTTTTGTTTTCAGTTATTTTTATATTGAAAACTCTTACTCACATTTATAAATGTATTTGTTATCTAACTTCCTCCTTTTGAATTTTCTTAAGGTTGGCAACCTGGAATACAAGAAGGAGCGGCAGATTGGTATGAAGATTGGGACAAGTTTGAGGATGAAGGTAGAACATACATGAACTTAACATCTTGAAGGATAGAATTTCCTATTTTTTGCAATTTATAATTCATTCATTACATTTTTTCAGGATTTACATTTTCATGAAATGTATGGTGCATTTATTTCCTCTTCCATTTTCATCAAATGTATGGTGAACCACTTTAAGCTCTGATTGGATGTGTTTTCTCCTTTACCATTTTCAGGATTGATTTTTGTCAAGGAGCTTACTTTAGATGTCCAAAATGTTGTGGCTCCACCAAAAACAACATCTTCTTTGGTTCAAAAAGAAACTTCTCCTGTCAGTGGGGACAATGTTGCCTCACCCTCAAATGCTGAGTTGAAGTCAGAGAATGATCGAAGTCTGGGTGAACCATATCCTGAGAAAGAATCATCACATCACCTAGGTGAGAATGGGATGTTGAGAAGTCCTTCCAACAGTCCTCCCAACAAGAGTGTGACAGAGAGCCATGAATTGCATAATTCTCCAGTCAGAGAGAGTGCTTTCGCCGATGGTTCTCTCCATTCTAAAGAAATCCAAAGGTGGGTTTAATTTGTCAATATTACTTGATTGCACAACTGTTTATTAAATCTTCGACAATTTGTGTGGGCATATGTTAGCTGCAAGGATATGAGGTCTTCCTTTCCTCTTTAACTTAATGAAGTGCATCATTTGGATGTCTGCTGTTACAAGTGATGTTCATGTACAGTGATGTGGTTGGAACTGAGTCTGTCCTTTCTTGTGACAAAAGTGTTGATGAATCTTGCTCTGGGGCTTTCAATACTCATTATGATCCAGAATCAGTTTGGGGCCTAGGTAGCAGCAAGGTTAGTCCATTTAGGTTCTTTCCCTCTGAATTTATTGTTGGCAGCTGAATGATTTGTCTGCACTCAAGAATGTTGGAGGTTATTTGATGTTTCGTGTGCTATAGGAAAACTGCACGATTTTATAACTACTCATGCACGTGGAGTAACACAATGTTCATTGTATGTTTGTCTACTGGGCAGGGTGATTTTTTTGGAGTTGTAGTTGGGAATAGTGGCTGGATGTTTGGTTTGCAATTTCAGCATTTCTTTTCTTCTCCTCTTCTTCCTTCTCTGCCTTGCTTGTCCTGTAAGAAAACTGAGTGTATTGTTCTCTTGTTTTTGCAGGGCATGGATAATGAGGGACACGAAAGTTCTATATTTGGTGGTGGTGATTTTGGCCTAAATCCAGTAAGAACATGGCCCTCAGGTGGCGTGAGCTCATCTTTCTTTGTGGATTCTGTTCCAGGCGCCCCTGCTTATGACCAGGGGAATTTGCGATTGAATTCTGCACGCACCCCTGACTTTAAACAGCAGAGGAGTTCTACTGTGTTTGATTCAGTTCCAAGTGCCCCTGGCTATAACCAGGGCAAGAGCACATTATTGTTTGCAGATTCTGTTCTGAGCACTCCTTCCTATAATTTTGAAAACTCCCCACGAAGATTTAGTGAAGGGTCAGAGGGCCACTCCTTTGACAGCTTCTCTGGGTTTGACTCATTTGGTGTGCAGGACGCTGGCTTATTTCAATGTTCACACTCTTCTCTTGCACAGTTTGATTCCATGCACAGCACAGTAGACTTTGATCAAAATTATGGATTCCCATCAAGGTTTGATTCGTTCAGAGAATCCAGAGACTCAGAACAAAGTCATGGTTTTTCAAGTTTTGATTCTTTCAGGGATTCTGTTCAGAGCCATCGGTTCTCAAGGTTTGATTCACCTGGAGACTCTGATCATGGTCATTGCTTCCCAGCGAGATTTGATTATTTCAGAGTCCAAAGATTCTGATCATAGTTACAGATTCTCAAGGTTTGATTCATTTAGTGCCCATGACAGTGAATTTCTCCAATCTCCTGGCAATTTGTTATCAGGCTTTGATTGTACCCATAGATCTAGAGACCCTGGTGATAGCCATGGATTCCCATCTTTTGATGATGCTAATCCATTTGGTTCAAGTTGACCATTTAGGACATCACTAGAGAGTGAAACTCCAAGGAAAAGCTCTGATAGCTGGAGAGTTTTTTAGTGTCAGTGACGAATGGCATGGTACAGAGCATATTTTCTATTGAATTGCTTTTTCGGGGTGACATTTGTTCCTGTATGTGTCGCGGCCAGGTTCTTCCATTGGTAAATAGTGTGTGATAAGGAACCGAGTAATTTGTCCCTGTTGTATTGTTTGATTTTGCTGATCCGATTTTGTCTCCCCATTTTCTCTTAAATTGAATTATTCGCGTCTGGTTTTCGTGGATGTATTTTCTCTCTGTTTTTAGGGGTCGGGTCACGTTTATACGTTTAATTCTTTTTGGTGCACCTTTGCGTACTATTTGTCTTATGGGAGTAGTTTGTAAGTTGGTATCGTTCTGCTGCTGGGCTTAGAGCTTCTCACCTTGCATCCATAGCCTCTGGCGTGGAATTTGATTGGTAATAACGTCTCGTTGATCCACGAGCGAGCTAGAGAGATTACAGGAACCGCCATTTGTGTTATGCCTGTAAATCTGCTAGTCTTTGACCATGAGTTGTCTGCTCGATGCCGGCTCTTGTTCGCCTGCGTGCGTACGTGGCACATAGTTGTGATTACTCACAAGTATCACGATGGGCTGCAAGGTTGGGCCCACCGCATATGATCCAAGTTTTCAAAGTAAGTCGGCTGTAGGCCTACGGTCAATGCCGAGCCCTCGTAGGTAGGCCTATAGTAAGGTGTCTTGGATACAAACCTGCATTTCCCGATCCTATGGCTTCTCTTTCATACGCTTTCTTCTGCCCCATTTCTTCCCTTGTACATATATATATATATATATATATATGTATGTATATGGAAGTCTATTAGATTGTAAATTACACAATGAAAGAGATCTTTTTATCTCTTTTTTAGGACTGAAACATGAGGTATCAATAATAAAAATTTAAATTTTTAGCTTTGTCCCATTTCTCCCGACTCGTCTCACCGCCAAGGATCACATTTGGGCTTAACCGGAAGTCTCAGACGTCTTTGAGGCCCAATCAATCAATACAGGCGTGCGTTTCAGAACTCTTTAAGGTTCGTTCCAAGTTCGGACTTCAGAGTGACAGAAAATACATGACATTACACACAAAGTACAGCAACACGAGTTTACCCAAGGCAGCATTGTTGTCATGAATAGAGTATACAAATGGCTTTTGTAGCGATTAAAATTATGTCCCATTTAAGGCATTTACAAAATTCACTAGTCCAACGTCAGAAAAATAAAATTTATTAGCGACAATCTGCAATACTCGTTTGTTTGTAAGGTTTTAATTAGTATCAAGGAATGTGTTATGATAATTTGCACAAGCATGACAGTTTAAAAACGAGAAACAGTCCCTAACAAGAGGCGGCCCCATTGAACTAGAAGCGAGCTGTGAAAGCTTTGCCAATATAAACGGCTACAATGGAAAAACAGGGAAACAATGCTCGGGAAACGTTCTTCCATCTTGTAGAAAGTCTCCGATCTTATTCTCCATAAAGCCATTCAAATTTGAACTTCAGTTCACCCCAGAATTCAAGGGAACAGAAACAATACCGACCCTTTCTCAGAAGGACTTGGAGGCAAATATCTCCACCAAGGAAGACCAGGTTCCAATGACTCCAACAATCAACCCGAAAACAACGATAGCCGCATCAAAAAGCAAGCCGCTCCATCGCAGCTCTTCTCTGAACGCCATCAAATGAAACAGCGCTGGCAACACAAAACCAAGAGCACAGCACGCACTGCTCCCCACCAGAGACAAGAAATCTGCAAAATTAGGGACCAACACAGCCAGCAAACTTACACCCAACACCACCGCCCATCTCATCCACAAACAGTACCTGGAACTCCAAAACCTCCTCTCCACAACCTCATAAACCGGATTCATCATTAATGGGAAAGAAAAGAAAAGGTTGATACACAAGCCAAGCTGCACCAGTGTGCTTAACAGTCCTGACCCTAAGTTGGTGGTGATTATATCTTTGGTCTCTTCGCCGAATGCAAAGTAACCCAGAAGCCCAAACCCTCCAAACAACAAAGAAATGAACGCCATACAAAGGCCCAACACCTTGCCGAATTTTTCCTTGTCCTCGGCCTCAGATTCTAGAGGCAACACCATGCCAATCCCTTCAAAAGCATAAACAGCCACACCCAGACCATAAAAGAAAACAGAGAAGCCACGGAAGGCCTCCAAAACGGGCCGATTTTTCAGAAAGACCATGACATCCTCCACCATCACCACGCCCATGGCTCCAAGATCAACAACATCAGCAAAGATGCTGAGCGGAGCCAAATGGGTTAGTGTTGCAATTGAATTCAACCCCAGTTGGAAAGGGAAACAACCCCAGATGAACAAAGACTTGGGACTTAAAAAACCCCAAATCTTTTCGTCGGACTGAAAATTCAAAATGTAGGCCAAAGTGTTAGAGACGAAGATGAGGTAGCTGACACAGAAGCCAGCTTGGGTCAGGACGATCATGGCGTCGACAGCGAGGCGGCCGATGGGACCGCAGACGGTAAAGCCAACATCGCCAAAAGAAGCAATCATGGAGAAGCCGGGGAAGGATTGGAGCTTGCGGCGGGTGCGGACAAGAAGCATCATGCAGTGGTAGGTGAGGAGAGCTGCGGAGAAAAGCATGATGGGGCCGAGTAGCCATCCCGTTTTCTTGAAGGTGTAAGGGAGGCCGAGGACGCCTGCTCCGACTATGGCTATGAAGACGTTGGCAAAGGTCTTGAATTTTGAGGAGAGATGGGCTTGCTTCGCTTTGACTATGAGCGGGGTGTCCTCTCTGGGGAACACCGGCACGTTCAGCAGGTGCGACGAGGGGCTTGCTTCATTCTCAAATCCCATTAGGTCCTCCTTCAGGACGGAATCTCGACCTATATGTGTGTGTGTGATATACGTACGAGGGATTGGGACTATATATATATATATATTGATCGATCGATGGATTGATTGATGGATGGATCGATCAAGATTCAAAAGTTCAAGTAATTGGACTTTGACATTCAATCTCTTTGAAACTAAACAAAAACACAAAACAGCAGGGGAAGAACAAAGGGAGATAGAGATTTGGGGACGGGGGAGGGTTGTGCGTGGTAGTTTCTTCCTGATGTCCTGACTTCTTTCTTTCTTTTATTTTCTTTATTATTATTATTTTTTTTTTTTTTTTGAACAAAGAAATGGGCTGGCCTGGTTGGCTGTGAGAAGGAAGGAAAGGTGGGTGGTTCGCGATGCTTTCTTATTCTTCTTTTGCTTCTTCTTAACGATGATGACGATGATGACGACGACGATGACGATGCTGGCGGGTCCAGAATTTAATCGGATCTTTTTTTGCACCAGGCAGGCACACAAAGCTGCCAAGCGACAGGTATTGTCAAATAAATTTATAAATAACCATCCCGACTCCTCCTCTCCACCCCCATCCGGCCGACTGTACGGCTCCATCCCAACCGTTCCTCCCTCCATCAAATGAAATTATGTTTATTTATTTAAATGGTCATGACGACGACGACGACGACGATGCTGTAGAAACTATAATTGAGCTCCCGATATTTCATTGAAAAAAGTATATAATATAATGTAGATCGAAAAATCTCCCTCTTCTTCTTTTTTTTTTTTTTTTTGTTAAATGAATAAATAAATAAATAACGTTATTGAATATGAAAATACATAGTTATTAGTTAAATAAATATATTCTAAGAGCAGAAATGAATATATTTGTTAAAGAAATGTATCATTTATGTCGGTCTATATCATATCAAATTCATATTGCATTAAAATATCACTTATCCTACTTAAAATACAAACCACTCTTCCTGGCCATAAATGCAAGCCACTTGACCGACTTTTAATTCTTAGTTACTTAAAAATGAAATATAGATGTAGTTTAATTAAGCAGTTCTTCACTGACCCCGAACCCAAAAAACAAAAAGCTCCAAATCCTATTCATTTTTGTGGTTTACTTAGGACAAATACCATACCCAACCCCAAGATCCTTTAATAATAATTCAATTATAATAAAATAAAAAAAGAAGCAAAAAAGCGAAACTTAGTAAAAATCACTTGATTATAAAATGACCAAAATTTTTGTTTAAAATCCCAAACACCCCCTCCCTCGGTCGTGGTGGGCTGTTGAATGAGCATGTCATGATCATTTGTGCGATCCAAATCCCCTTTTGAAAATGTCTCGGTTACAAATAAAAATAATAATAAAAAAAACCTGGGACCAGTGGCGGCGGCTGCTCGCCATGCCGTCCACGTCATGGGAAAATGAATAGGCTGTCGTTAAATTGATTGTCTACGATTCTCTCTCTCTTTCGCACACCATTACCATTTTTCTCTCTATCCAATTTCTACAATTTGAAAAGTTGAAAATATGATAACATGCATCTCTTGGAAACCCAAGAACTCTCTTTGACGGACGATCCAATCCCCGTTGCTGAGTGTCACTGTTTGTTTGTTTGTTTGTTAACAAGGGCTGGCCATCCCCACCCCCCTACAACACGTCTTCCATCTTCCGTGTGCGTGTGTTTGAGTGTGTGCACACACACACACACACACACACACACACATACAGACATAGATATATAGAAGTCGACTGCCTGCGTTTGATCAGAATGCCAACATCAATATCTCGTTCCACTGACCGACAAATGCAAAAACGACTCAGTGCGTGCATGCAATGTCCCCGCCCCCAACCCGCATCCGTGTTTCTCTCCAAACGACGGCCGAACTCCTCATGGTATATATTTTCCTAATTCCCTATCATGTGATGGCAATGCCCACCATATTTATGTATACAGGCAAACACGTAGATCTACCAAAATCGCAAAACAAAAGAATGAGAAAAGGTTTGTCCCCAACAACTTCCTACAATTTATTTTAGAATGACAAGACTTAAGACTCCGCAACACCATGTACACAAAACTCATAACCTTATCTAAAATTATGTCACGATAACGTTTGTCCCCCCCCCCCCCGCATTGCTCCTCGCAAACAATGCCAATTTCCCCAAGACGCTTGCGACCCCACCCTTTTTAGCTTACAAAGTACGCGGCCCAAAAAACCTACTTCGAATTTGGTCCAAACCCCACCGAAAAGCCCACAGAGCATTTTAAAGACCGGGCCTCGGTCGGCCGGTCTGTCGGTCGTACCACACGACACAGACAACATCGGAACCATGATTTTTCTCTCTTTTTTGTTTTTTTTTTTTCCTACGAAAACAACCAAATGACACGGCCTACTGCTTATTATTGAACTTTGATCCATTTGCCCAATCGAAAGCACCGTTTTTATCTGTTGGAGTAAATCTCGTGCATTGAACTTCTCTTCTGCCACCTCCTCTGATATCAAGAAACTTGAGCAGTTCTGTAACTAAAGCCGCCGCCGGCCATTCATTTGTCTCGTCACGTTAGAGCTAAGCAAGAAAAACAAAAGCATGCACGTTCGGACAATTATTCATTCAAAGTCCACAAGGATCGATTCCAGCAGGTCAATTGCACGGAACATATTCTTGCTTTCTAGCCAGCTTGTCTCTTGACGACCAAGACAAAGAAGCAAGGAGCTCCATGTCGAATGGTCAGGACTTACACCCTTTTCTGTCATTTGCAAGAAAAGGGTCAAAGCCTTTTGGGACTTGCCCTGCTTACAAAGCGCATCAATCAGAGGGCTGTAACTTCCCATATCAGGTTGCCAACCCCTTCCAACCATGTCCTCTAGGAACTTCAGCGCACTATCTTCCTTCCCTTGCCTACAGAATCCACCAATAAGAGCACTGAATGTTGATGTAACCGGAGAATAACCACGGGCAGCCATCTCATTTAGGAGCTCAAGTGCTTCCCTCACCCGCCCTTTTTGGCAAAATCCATGGATTAGGCAGTCATATATGAGAACGCTCGGGATTCCACCTTCATCCATCATCTGATCGTACACCCTTTTCGCGTTCTCTATGGCACCCTCCTCACAAAATCCCAATATCCTCAAGCTTCGATCGACAGCTCTCGGGAATAATTTTTCCATCTTAGTCAGAAACTCAAGCGCATCATCCCATAAAAGCTTCTTATAAAAACCATACAACACACTATTGTAAGGACTAATGTGACCCGCGCTACCCCCTTTAGTTTCCTCCATCAGTTCTAAGATCTTAAAACCCTCATCCAGCCTTCCTCCTGAAAACAAGCCTTTGATTAGCGTATCAAAAGTAACAAAGGTCCAACTGATCCCATCTGTTTTCATATCATTGAACATTTCAATCGCCAAATCCAACATCCCACTGTCACAGAAGCCAGATATTAACTCATTGTAGGTATCCACATTGGCAAGGCATCCCTTCCTCTCCATGTCCTTCAAGAAGCTGAGCCCAACTTTTGCTTTCCCTACACTACAAAAGCCCCTTATCAAAGTGTTGTAAGCAACCACATCGACTACACCTCCTTTTCTCTCTACCCTCTCCAGAACCTCAACAGCCTCTGTCACCCGGCCTGCATTGCAAAGAATTTCAACGACTTTAGTCACTGTGACAATATCGGGTACGAGCCCCATACTGAAACTCTTCTCTAGCAACGCAAGCGACTGGAGCAAATTGCCTTCTTTGCAGTATCCGGATATAAGAATATTGAAAGTAGCATCATTAGGCTCCTCCATCTCATTCATCAAGCTTCTCGCTCTCCCGGCCTTGCCGTTCTTGCAAAGCGCATGGAGCAACGTATTGTAAACAACAGTGTTTGGCTTGGTACCTCTAGACTTGATAAGTTGGAGGAGCTTAAAGGCTTCGCCTATCCTATTCGTCAAGCAAAGGCCCTTCATTAAGATCCCAAAAGTATAATCATCCCCCTGAACGCCCCGGCGCATCATTTTTCTCCTATAAAAATCCCTGGCCAAATCAATATCTTCCTTGACAAGGACATCGAGGATGGAATTGAAGATTTTCAAAGATGGGTTACTTTGAAACTTGGTAACCAAGTCGAGTACCTGGAGAACCCGACGAGTCATGCGAGCACGGCCGAGACCTCGAATGATGGTGAGGAAAATGTCCTCGTCTGGGGGAGAGCCGATGGAGTGGGGCATTTCGTCGAGCAGTTGCTGGACGGTGTCGAAACGGCGGAAAGTGCAGAGCTTATGGAAGAGAGCTCGGTAGGTGGATTGGGAGTGGACGAAGTTTGGGAGGTTTGAGGCCCATCTGAAGGTATCGAGAGCTTTGGCTGCTGATTTTTGGTCTAAAATCAGATGGGCTATACGTTCATGACTTGGGACCGAAGACGACGACGATGAAACAGTGGTAGAGAGGAGACGCTGTTTCCGCCTGAGGCAGAAGAAAAGAAGCCATCTTTCCAAGGGATTTGTTGCTGCTAAGGAGGAGAAAGCTGAGAAAGCAGGCATACGTGATGGGAATGGAAATGTGAATGTGAATGTGAATGTGAGTGAGAGATAGAAGAGGAACAACTCGGCGACTCTTATCTAGCTCTCTCGAAGGCTGAGAGGGAAGGATCCGATGACGGGGTAGGAGAACGGGTGGAGTACATATACATGAGGTTTTGTCACGTTGCAGTGGTGCGCCGCAGCTGTGCTGCATGCACTGCCATCATCCTAGTCGTAGGCCACTAAATTTGGTTGGATGGAATTCTCGGTTACACTCCATGTTTCTTGGCTTGGGCAGGTAGATTAGAAAAGGACGAACCTCCTCGGCATACAAAACCTTCCTCAGGCATTTACTGCATTCGTTGATGAAAAGGAATAAGCGAAAAAGACAGCCGTTTCAAAGAGATGGCCAACTGGTAAGGGCCTCTTAACATAAGTGAAGCTGAATCCATCCATGGACATTTCCGGTGGGATAATACTTGATACAAAGCGCAATCATCATTTGTGTTTTACATACTGAGTACATGCACAGCTCGCCCCCGTGGCAAGTTCTACGAAAACAAAAATCTTGGTGTCAGCAATCGTCTAGTGTCAGATCTATCATTTTATACAGAAACAAAGGGGCTAGTTTTTTTGTTTTTTTTTTTTTTTTGAGACAATCACAAGTCAGGATTGCAGACACAGTCATTCCACCGTGGTTACGGTTACATTTTGCATTTGTGTTGTGCACAACTTCAATATCGTCCCCTGGCTTCTCTGGACGTCAGAAGATGCTAAAAACTTAAATAATGTTGCTCTTAAAATACTTCTGAAATCAATCCTCTTCCCTGCAGTATTTGCACACAACTTTGTATATTTCGTCAATCAACAGCCTTGGGAATCGACTCGCAAATTCTGGAACAGGTCCAAAAAGTTCTTGGAGTAATCACAAACGAAATGATCATATACCAGTTTAAATGTCAACTTTATTAAAGAGGGGATGTCGGCCATATATAAAACCGCTTGCTCCTCACTAGATTATTGAAGGCTTACATTTAACCAAAAAATTTGAAAGTAACATGTAATTGTTTGTTGACGAAACAGACCTGGATTTCTTAGGGAAGTTCTCTGTAATGATTCAACTTGTTTCGCAGGACTCACAAGAAGTCTCGAACACTATCCTACTTATATCGCCTATGGCAACCAATGTTGTCGATGGAAGCCAATTCCATCTTCTCATCCCACTTCCCACCCAGTGCCACTGATGCGACACTCTCCAATGCTTTCAAGAGAGCTGAATTAGATTCCCTATCTTCCAGCTCACAGAATCCAACCAGAGTTTATAATCAACTTCAGCCAAGGTTGCTTGGTCCTTGCAGACTGGATTTAGAGAGACACCAGAGCATATTTGAATCAAATCATCCAAGCTGCATGTACATTTGCTTCAGATAGAGATATACAAAGTCTTTATCATACTAAACCCCATACCACCAAACAATATTTGGATGACTGTCCGATGCAATAAGATTTTGAATTTCTTTAAAAGCCACATCATGATGAGCTTGGACAAGGCGTTTCACAGCAACTGGCCGGCCATCATGTGAACCCTCGAGGATGATGGTGCCATTGCTTCCCTTTGCAATTTCCATATCTGATACATATAACTTGCCAATCCTATGCCTATTACCACCACCTTCAACAAGTTTATTGATGTCCAAAACTGGTTTGCTGTCACCCTGACTGATTCTAAATCCATCTTCATTCCCATTTGATGTATACTTACCCTTCATCTCAGAAACATCATTATCCTTCCCTGACTTCCAGTTTTTCTTCCTTTTGGGAGGCGAAGCTCCTAAAGTAGTACCACCAGACTGCCCCTTCGTGGCGACTTTCTCAAAAAATCCGGTAAAACTGAAGATTATGGCAGGCCACCGTAATTTTCAAAAACACATAGCTTGACACAACAATGACAATAAAATAAATTAAAGACACCAGATCAATAAAAATACGAGCTTAATGCATCCTTATGAGGCATGCTTGCATCATATTCCTGGAGTGCAGCAGAATCATTTGGCAAAGCAGATATGCCTTCACTGTCACCGCTGAGATCCACATTTGATCCTCTGTCAACTTTAGGCAGCAACGGAAGCACAGGATTTTGCAGTAGATCCCGGAAGCATCAACGTTTCATAATTATTGTGTAATGAATTATCATTGGATTTGAAGCAGGAACCGAGAGCTGGACTTTCTCATTGGCACATATAGCCCCAGACCCAAAGTAAGAATGTGGTTTACCATGCCTTGGAACTACCATCCTTCCCTAATAATACAAAGGGTTATGATAATATTAATACAGAGGGTTTCATTTGGGTTTCTGACAAACGCCCCTCGGCTGGATTTTCTTCCCTAATGTAAAGAATTGTTTTTGTATCAGGTGCCATCTTCTTGTTCATGTTTCCAGTGTCTTGCGAGGGAATCAGCAAATTTTGAAATGAGCAGATGCAGTGAGGAGGTAGCCATCCGGATTCCGGAGGCAATCTCAGTCTCAATATATGCTTCAATACGTTTCTTGACGATATTGTCATTGTATTATGACAGGGGTACAACTATTTACGTCAACAAACCAATTAAAGTAGCAACTTGTACTACAAACAATATCTTCTTTTGCTCCTAACCTTAATATATATATATATATATATAATTTTTTTTTCTCCCCCTCCCTAATGCACGGGCAAGCGAAGGGAGTCAGTGAATGAAGACTAGTATGTAGTTTGAATCATGAATTTTCCCTGTGACGAGACAGGCCCACAGTTGGTGGGACAGATAGACACATGTGATGAAAAAAAAAAAATGGTGGGGAATGGGACGCTCAGGAGAGGAAGGACATGAAGATTGTGGACCACAGGGTGAGAGCCAGGGCCGCTACCAAGTATGTCCATAGGAAGAGGACAGAACACTCCTCTTGACCCACATCAAACAGCTGGGTCATGGTACCTGCCAATCAGAAGCATTTGAATGAAATGAGGTGGTTGGGTTTGTTTCAGTTACGCAAGAATAGTTGGTCTACTAATTACAACAGAGAAAGAGAGTGATACATAAGATTGTCAGTTACCAATATTCATGGCAGGGGGCAGGGTATACTGAATCATGAGCACAAAGTGGAAGAGACGGTCCGATGGGAGGAAGCCAAGATTTGCAGCCGCTTTCACTAACCCTACACCTATTGCAGGGAGCAGTACGTATCTAACGCAAACCACTCCAACAATGACCAATACTCTGATTTTTGACGACTTCAATCCTAACAAAAGTCCCACAGGCCACAGCACAAAATTTTCATCATCTATCATTAGACCTTTTTTCCTTTTTAATTTCTTTTGTTTGTTAAACATTTGCATTGTCAGGTAAAAGTGGATTCTTTTTTTTTTTCCTCTTCAAAATACATATATTTATTTTTTACCTTGAATGAGATTGCCTCCCAGTATAAGGGTGATACAAGGGATTGTTCCATTCCTGGAAAATAAGAAGACATAAATCAGCACACTGTCTATGTAGCATGAAATTTTATGACTAGGAACATTTTTAGTTAGAAACCGTAAGCTGATGCGAAAATGGCAATGGATTTTGATGTACATACCCAAGTAATACGACAGAGTCCTGGATAACCCGCAAGGGGGCATCCTCACCAATTATCAGGTTTTTCAGAAATGTCGTTGCCCCAAAGACCAGTCCTACAACCTGAGAGAAATATCAACCCTATGATTTGCTAATTTGAGTTGGTTTGGTTAAGAGTTTTCTTAGTCAGAAAGAAATTACAGCCAGCAAAAACCAAGACAAGAACAACCATAATTATTGTTTAGTTAAAAAAAAAAATTGTTATGTCTTGCTAGCTAGCTGGTTTTTTTTCCAATGATCATGAACTCACAGCAGCTAGCGTAGGGGGTGCCAGGAGCTCCTCAAGAATCTGTTGAAGAAATTCCAGTAATCTGCTCCCACATGATACCTGCCCATTCCCATCTTCAACAGCATTTTCTTCTTGCGAATCACTCTGCAAATGACACATCACAAATTTCAGCAGCATATCTGAGAGGAGCTCATGGCATGCCACAAACACTATACCGACATATAGGAAAATGTCTCTCTGCCAATCAAACACTGATATGAAGGAACTTAACAGATTGGATTTCTGTATCTTCAATGGACTTTATTGATGCCACAACTACAGCAAAATGTTCTTGGCCCTTGCCCTCGAGAAGGGGAGTTTCCTGAGTAGCTTCTAAACTATTGTTGGGTTCTTTTGGATCTTTCGCTGCTTCCAGTGATTTGAATTTTGCAGCTGATGTTTTCACCAGTTGATAAGTATAAGTCCAGATGTAGAAGCCACCCAGCTGATCAAACATTAAAAATAAGAACCTGATCAGATTTCAGAAAAACAAGCGATTCATTTCAGATTTGATGGAATTAAATTTTCGCCTGCTAGCATGTTTTCACTTAAGGGTTGCAGGGCAGATGAGTGCAAATAGAAAAACGTAATGTATGTGTATGTGGTTGAATTAATTACCGCCATAGAGAAAGATGCGTATGAGAGTCCAATGGAGCTGCAAGTGCTGCTATCACCAAATGGATTTTTATCCTCGTTGCAGATTGCCGGGATAATTATCAGCATCAGGTTCCCCAAGTTTCCTGAGGATATCAATTAACAAGCACGGGAGGCACATACATATCACATAACAATAAATTCCAGATTTAAGGTATTTCAATCAACAACAAAACAAATATCATGTTTTTGTTAAAGTTAAGCTAAACCCCAACACCACCTCCACCCCCGCACCTCCGGCAGTGAGGGAATGAACTTGGTTAGGTACCTGATGAGCATGAAGCAATGACAAGTCCTTCTACATGAGGTTTGGGTCGCAGGATTTTAACTAATATCCATCCGAGAATACCTCCAATCAAGAATGTGAGCCCGATGTTAACAGGCATGAACCACCTAAAAAACCATTGCCGGACCAATCAAGATTGTATCTTTCAAGCCAAGCTTTATTTTATTTTATTTTATGTGTAGTTCAAATCAGAGGCAAATCTTTTTGGTATTAACTATACATAAAAAATAAAGCCGCTAGTCTTGCAGTTTACGCATACAGAAAATTTTTGAAGGCAATTTGCCTACCAGGAAATGATGTCTTGAAGTGTGACTGTTTTTGCCAGACTGGCAAACATAAGCGAAGGGGTAAACACCATGAAAACGATCTGCAATTATATAGATTAATTGAAAAAACAGAAAAGAAAACAACACATAGCAATTGCACAGGTACGCGTGTGTGTATATGAATTGAGCGGGAAGAGAAAATTTAAATAACACGTACTTATACTCGAGGAGTAAATTGGTTCAGCTCTAAGACTTGCAGTGAAAATAGTATAGCAGTGTACGGAACGCACCTTGTTCAGGGACCTTCGGGTGTCTGCAGAAAGAAGATTGTTGGTGTAGTCAGTAGCCATGAGGGCTCCCAACAAGCTTATTATGAGGACTTGGAGAATTGGCATAGAGGAAACTCCAAACAGTGACCAGAAGCCCATCTTGAATCTGCTCTCAAACTCTTCACTTGAATTGAGCTGCACCTAGCTAGGATGTGTAAATTGACAAGCAGGCAGAAACGCATGTACCTGTATTTCCTTCTCCTCTGTTGGTATTAAACCTTAATTTCCTTTGTTGAGTTTGTCCTACCGGGTGCTAGCAGTGCATGATCATTGATCAACGAAAGAGAAGGAAAATCCTGGGAAAGATCAAGGCGAGAAAGAGAGAGGGTTAGACGCAAACACAACAGAAAGTTAAATTATGGTACTTAAGACAAGAAAACAAAATTGAGTAAGTTCAAAAGGCGGAGAGAAGGCTCCAAGGGAGACAGGGGCGGTCGATAGCTGGTGTGACGCCTAGCATATAAATGTTGGGGACCCAGCCCAGCGAGAACATGTGCATGTGATTGAATGACCGTTTGTTTAGCTCACGCTTACTGGCGCTCAACTTGGGGAGGCACCAACCAAGACGTCGACACTCACGTCTTCTCTACTTTTATTTATTATTATTTATTCATTTATTTTTATCTTCTACAGTTCCTATAGTAGTGCGCCTCTGGGGCAGATGGGACTGGGTGACTTATAATTCCTACCATGCTGGCACTGGCGGCCACGTGGCAGCTGCATACTGTTGTTCCCCCCCCCCGGCACTCCCATTCCTTCTCCAACCCAAACAAGCTTACTAATTGAGATTCTAAAATGTCAAAAGTTCGATTGTTTTGTTAAATCATTATTACACGTTTGAATTTAAATGACAGTACAAGCAATGATATTTTATATCAGTTCTTAATTTTTACGACTTCTGCTGAAAATTAATTTAGGAGTATAAATTCATAATGTTGGACCATGAAGAACGAAAGAAAATGATGGCAATGTCTAATGTCATTCCAATGAGAAAGGAGATCTCGATGCATATTAAAATCCAAAAATCATTTGATTGAAAAAGGCAACTTGTGTGTGGGTGAGCGAGCGGACGGTCGAAGTCCCGCTTTGGCCACCACCAGCACAGACAAAGGCGATGTGGTTGCCGCCAGAAGTTTCCCCCACCCAGAAAGACGTGTCTTCCTGTGTAGCGGGGGCCAGAACACTTCGGTTATTCCCATCCCCTCAGTTTTTGCTCCTTTTTTTTTTTTTTTTTTTCCTCCTCAAATTTTCCCTCTTTGGCTTTACCAGATGGACATCTATCGATTCAATATTTCCCATTGCTTTTGCCTTCCATGTTCTTACAAACAAATCATAGAACATATTATTACGAACAAATCATACAAAAACCTTTTACGCTAATCACAATACCTCATTTTGAAGCTAATTATGGAAACTTATCACGCTACAAATGGTAGATCTCACTGGTGCTTTTGTAACATTTGTTCGTAAAGGCATATTTGTAGGTACATTATTTTCCAAACCCAATGGGCATGCTTGGCAGTGTAAATGATACGTTTTAAATTCTATGCGGGAAACCTGTAAGTTATCGTACTTCTTTTACAACTTCAAAATAACCATTAAGTATACGAATGTAACACGGCATCAGAATACCAGGAACTTTATGAAACGAATAACATAACAAATGGACAAAACCTACGCCATGCCTTGACATTAAGGTTAGGTCAGTTTAGACAAGTAAAATTGGTTTACGTCGCTGATGGCAAGTGCGGCGATCAGTTCAAGTCGATCGCCAAACAATTAAAGATGAAGATGGAGATTATGCATGACACGTCATTTCGAAAACAGTGATGCCAACTCTCAACATTAACTTACGTGAAAAGTAAGATAAATGTAGATTTGATTTTCTAGTTCTCAATGGTGCTTTTTATTTTTTTGAAAAAAAAAAAAATCTCATGAAGGTCAAGGTCAAACTAATTGTCCCATGACCGTTGATAGATTAGTTCAGTTGACCAGGGAATCTAACAACCATAAGAAAGAAATAAAGAAAGGAATTGAGATGTGATACTTTGATGACCGAATAAAAAAAAGAAAAAGTGAAAGATTATATACATGTGAAAGATTTAATAAAAAAAGAAAAAGTGAGGCCTATAATTCATTTGATGACCGAATAAATAAACGACGAAATTGGGAAGGTAGGCGGGGGGTGGTCGGGCCGAATAAGCATTTGGTTGGGTGGCACCTAAATTTGTTTTTGTTTTTGTTTTTTTTTTTTTTTGTCTGTCTTAGAATCCAGTACAAGGAAATTCCAGAACCAGCTCGACGCAATGTTTTCGGAAAGGCATGGAAACCAAACAGAGAAGCAAGCAAACCTCACAAAGTTATTGTAAATAAATAAAATTAAAAAAAAAAAAGAACCACAGAGAAAATGCCCACGAATATATATATATATATATATATATATATCTTTTTTTTTTTTCCTTCTGTTTTGTCTTTTTGATTAAAAGGAGGGTCAATTCCTCACCTCTTTTAAGGCATTATTTGACAATGATACACACGCGCTCTAGAGAGAGATACAAACCCATGTATATGAATCATACATATAAAAATGGTGGAAAGCCTTAGCACATCATATTTTTTGTTTTCTATAAGGAGAAAATCATGCTGAGAATCTCAGCAACCGAATGGAAAAACATTGTAAAGGAAAGAATCAAAGGGAACAGGGAGAGGGAGAGGAACCTGCAAATGCAGTCAAGCCGGAGGTGGGGCCTACAAAATGTTCATAGGCGAGGGAGACGCGGCGATAGATGCTCCATGACGGCAGGGAAAACGCAAAGCAATTAGATATATCCGCCTACCTATCCCTCTTTTTTGGGTAATTGTATCTCTTCTTTATATTTATTTATATAGATATATATATAATCTAATTCAGGACAGTTTTAATTATGTCAATCTTTATCTCTTATAATTGTACAGGAGGCCATGGTGACAGCTATAGGATAGAGGCTTGCGTCAGATCTATATCGACCACTTGGTAAAAGAACCAATTACTAATATAAGGACCTAAAATAAAAAATAAAAGAGAAGAATTAATTATTAAAATAATTTAGTGAGATTTGGTCTCATTAGTATTGACTCTTTTCATTCCTCATAAATCTCCAATTATTGGAGCCAATTCACCACCCGAGAAGAAGAACAAATAAAAAAAAAAAGAGAGAGTTAAATAAGGTGTGCCTATTCAGAGCCTTCGATGGTGGTCTATTTTCGCTGTGTCTCGTTGTTTCTCTCCTTCATTTCCTGTTTATTTTCCCATTGCTGGGTTTGTACAATGGATTGCTGTTATTTCAGATAAACTGGAGGACTCTTTCATGGTGACTCAGTCCAAAGGTATTAAAGTCAGTCCCCCACCCCCAATAATTTTATATATATATATATACATATATTAATAAAAAATTAACTTCGACCGAATTTGAAACTTTAGAGACGTCTCCAACACCACCATTAAGTCTTATATGTAATAAGTGCACATTACTTAAATCATATATTATCAAAAAAAAAATATTATATAAGTATAAGAACTGCACACATTAATAAATTATTTTTTTTTTTAAAAAAAAAAGTAATACCCCATACCATTAGAGCTTATTTCTATCTTGACTAGGCGCGGAACCGTTGAGAATTCGATTTAGTGCATGTAGCTCTCTTAAGCCATACCGGGCCTCAAATCCCATACGGAATGGGCTTTCCTGAACATTGGTTTCGAATGGAAAAAACCCAATTGCTTGATGTCGGCCCATGTACCGAACGCACTGGCAGCAGTTCCCGTTGCCCCGCTGGGCGCATACACTTCAGCCCTAATTATCATAAACAAATCCTGATCCCAATCCCGCCTTTGACCCGCATGATAATAAGTGGCTTGGAAACAAAAATATAAAAGTCATTGACTTTAAAAAATTTGGAGATTTAAAATTTAATCAATTTAACTCATTTAATTAAGATTGAATTAATAAAATTATTGTTTAATATTAATATATAAAATGCAATTATGTAAAAAAAAAATATTATGCATATTACATTATTATATTTGAACAATTTAATTATATACATACATATATATATATATAATAAAATTAAAAAATTAATTAATGTAATATATTAGTAGATGTAAGTGATTTAAATGGAATAAATTTAATATAATGTATAATATAATTTATATATTTTTATTTTAAAGATATACATATTGTTGAAGAATAAAATATTTTAATATAAATAAGATGATTTAGATTAAAATAATAAGTATTAATATAATATAATATATAATTTCATATATTCTCATTAAAATGTAAATAAATATATTATATGAATATTTTTTAATTGGTATGATTCATTATTTAAAAAAGAAAGAAGAAAAAAGTCATAAAATAATATGAATTTTATTTTCAAAAAAATAAAATTGTAGAAAAAAAATTATATCACCACTCTAGCAACAAAAATTGTCATTTATATTTCTGGCAACTTAAGTTTGAAAATTATTATTTTAAAAATTTTTCGCACCACTTTTTGAAAGCAACATAATCAGAGAAATCGTGACCAAATTAAAAAACTTGCAATTGATTTACTGATTTATAATCTAATTAATTAATTTACCAGTTTGGTTACCTATTTAAAATCAACAATGTTTGAGGATCAAACTAAGATCTAATTTTTAATTTATCAGTATGAGCAATCAGTTTCGTCCTGATTTTAAGAAACATTACTTCAAACTGGTTTGCGTGCACCGATTGGCGTGCAATATCAATGAAATACACACACACACCTGGTAGCATGAGTTCTGATTTCGGGTGCACTTTCATCTTGTTAGCCCTCTGTATTTCTCATTTCCAAATCAGTAAACATAAACTCGTTCATTGTATGTATATACTGATATGATATACATATAAACACTGTTTGTATACCACAAAAAAAAAAAAAAACAAAAAATCCTTTTTTTGTAAGTAAAATAGAAAAACAGGGACGGTATTCAGAGTCCCGCCAAAGGAAAAAAAAATCGTACCAAATATGTACCGTGTGGTAGGCTGGACAGCTAAATTGTTACCATTTTCACATTTATGCTAATTTTGAAAAATAATTTATGTCACAATGACGTGTTTTATTATAAGAATTATGTTGATACATAGGTTTTAGTTCTTGCTTAATTACCATTTCCAGATTTTTTTTTTATTATTATAAAAATACAATACCGTTGACTTGGTCTCTCCCTTGGCAAATCGAATTACGACCGTCGAACATATCAACATAATTCAGGTAGGAAAAAAAATTGGTTGTTAATAATGTTGCCTTCCAAATGATATTAATATGGTTTAGTGAATATTTATAAACATCCGTTGCAATTCCATTATGATGTAAGCCGTGATATTTATGGATATGGTTTGTTTGGAGTTAAAAAGATTTTACCAATGGCCAATTCCATTATGATATTTATGAATATTTATAAAAATTGTTTGTTTGGAAATATGCCCGTTTTAGGAAAAGGGTAATGGCAGTGATGTCTGCCTGCAGTCCGGTCTTTTCGCCGATTGATGTCAATACCGTAAAATCCCCTTGACCCACAAAAATAATAATAAAATAAAAATAAAAAAAGGCAATCCCTTTGCAGCGGCCGGGAAAATAAAGAAAGAAAGAAAAAGTAAACGCCCTTCCCTTTTCCAGCCGGAACCTCCCAAAAGCATTTTCTACACGAAAGAAACAGAGAGAGGCATACTACTCAACGCAAAGCTATAAAAAGCTAAAATGTCTCACGGCGGCCACGGTGCCGGTGCCTTCCCGTTTCTGATCAACACTTTGCAACGCATGCTGGATCAGCCTCCCTCCACAAATATGGTGTTCTTTTGATTTGTTGTTGAAAATTGATCAGCATACTTAAAAAAAGAATTCTCACATCGTAACTTTTTTTCGAACAATCTCATATCATTTAACTTTTCTTTTCTTTTTTTTTTTTCCTCGATCAAAAAGTGCATTGCAAAAATTTTATTTAGTATATCCGTAAATCAAAATTAAAAATCACTCTTTGACTTGTTTATTTAATCTTTTTTTTTATTCAAAACGTTTATTATTTAAATATTATTAAATTTAAATAAATCTCTTTCATTTTTATTTTTAATATTAATAAAATTAAAATTTAATATTTTCACTGCCGACATAAATATCTGTTAACCCTTCGTATCTAATTTCATTATACTTTATCCCTACATTAACGGAGTGTGGGACTCCCCGCTCTAACTTTTGTAGACCAAAAGATTCTAAAGTAGTAATAATAATAATAATAATATTCACAAGAGAGAAGAATAAAAAAAAAAAACAAAGAGATAGACATATTAAAATTATGAATGTCAAATAAAAAATAAAAAGTTAAATGTGATAAAAAATTTAATAATTAAATTAATATGTGAACGAGGATCCATAATTCAATTATATTTTATTAGCAGTAGGCATAAAACTTTTCCTTATTATTATTATTATTAACCTTGACATTTTGTCGCTAGTAGCCTCCTGCGACGACATAGGTCTGTCCTCGTTAAAAAAATGTCTGGTCTGAAACAGAGTGTTGACCACCAATGATTTAGGCCTTCTCTTCCATTTGCCCCTGTCCTCCTTAAGCTGAACCAAAAGATGAAGCTGTCGCTGTTACCTCTATCTCTGTTATCGGGGGCTGCTGCTTATGGAGGAGCCGCAGTGGTTATGGCTGCTGGCGGAAGCTCCGACACCCAGCGGAAGCTTGATCGGACGCCCACCTGGGCAGTAGCTGGTGTGTGTGCTGTCTTTATCATCATCTCCCTTCTCTTGGAAATGCTTCTCCATAAACTTGGAACGGTACCTACCTAATATCTGTTCTCTACTCTACTCTTGCTTCGCTTTCGCTTTTGAACGTTCGATCTGTAATTTGGCGGCTACGCTAAATAAATTTCAGTCCTCCTCTCAAAGTTGGTAATGATTGCTCTTCCCTGCCCTCTTTGGGGACAATGAAGTGGGGAGGGGACGTAAAGACAGCCTCCTTTTGCAAGTGCCTTAATCCCAATCTGGGAAATCTCCCCCAACCTTCTTTTTTTTTTTCTTGTTTCTTTTTTACCCGTTTTGTATCAGGTGTTTCACTCCATTTCTTGTTGTCGGACTTAACTGTTATGTCTGTTCTCTTCTTTCCTCTTTCCGTTCTCTGCCCCCATCATCCCTTGTCCCTTCCCTATTAGCCTTTCAATGAGATTGACCATTTCAATTGTCAGGTTATTCAATTTTTTTCCCTTTATTCTCCCTTTAAATTTTCATAAAATTAGTTCATTGTGCCTACTGGAAGCTGTAGATGCCATTTGGTTCCAAGAGTTTTTTTGTCAATTTCAGTCCTTTCTCAAAGTTGCTGTAGTTAAGGTGCTTTTCATTCTCTGTCTTTCTGATTTTCTCTCCTCTCTATGAATTTTGTATTCAGTGGTTCAGAGAAAGGCGCAAGAGAGCTCTATTTGAAGCCTTGGAGAAGGTTAAGTCTGGTAATAGCAGATTTTTATGCCAATCTCTGTTTTATGTTAGTCAACATTGATATGAATAACCAATGCCACCCATTTTCCTTCTTCTTGGGTACCGCAGAGCTGATGATTCTAGGATTCATTTCACTGCTTTTGACTTTTGGTCAGAGTTACATTTCAAAAATCTGTATTCCAATAAAGGTTGCTGACACTATGTTGCCATGTCGGAGTGATAGCAAAAGTGATGATACTTCGAGCACTGAAGGGGGACATCGTCGAAGAATGTTATGGTTTCAACATAGATCTCTGGCTGGTGCTGAAACTGTTAGCAAGTGCAAAGAGGTGAGTGTAGATGGTGATGATGTATCCTTGTTGGCTGATTTCCAGCCTTTTTAATGGAGTATTAGGCAGTCATGTAACGTTTTAACTAGGGGATTGATGCTATCACAACTATTTTATAGTCAAGTTGCTATAGTATTAGTGTTTTGCATATGTCTACACATAGTTGTGCAGGGGCAGGTGGAGTGGGTGTGACTTATGTGACACACCTTAGCACAATTATTATAAATTCCAAGGCAGTATGATACATTTTCATGCACTGATGCATACTACTTTATGATCTGTACAGCTCTTTCCTGTAAGACAAGATGAGGAGCAGAATAAAATACAATTATTTTTTTGGAGCTCTGCATATGTATATTTTGAATCTCTTATTCTGATTCCTAACTGAGTAAGCTCAGTAACTAAAATGAGCTTTTGGTTAATATATATCCCTTGACATGTCCTGTCATTCCACCTCGGCATGTTTGCATTACATTGCTGTGCTTTTTCCACTTGTGCATTTATTCGCATCATTGAGGCAGGCTTTTTATCACTGTATGGGCTGATGACAAGGAATCCTAACTTACTTCAATTTGGCTCTGGTCTTATTCTACAGGGATATGAACCAATTATATCTGCTGAGGGGTTGCATGAGTTACACATCCTCATATTCTTTTTAGCTGTCTTTCATGTGGTGTACAGTCTTACTACTATGATGCTGGGGAGACTAAAGGTATGGATATGTCTTTTTTCACTTCAAGCTTCATGCATGTTTTCACGTGTGTGTCTGTGTGCACATAAGATGCAGGATGGGGCTACACTCATTTCTATGGACAGAAACCAATAGTTTTTATGTCCATGCCTTCCTGGATAAGCAAGCTGACAACCCAGTGTTTCATTTTTTCAATCAATTCTTATGCAGTGAGGTTTTTATAGTTGTAAGTAATTATCTGCTCATCAAAATTACTCTGCACAGATTCGTGGCTGGAAGGAGTGGGAGCAGGAGACTTTGTCTCATGATTATGAGTTTTCAAATGGTATATGATCCCATGTTTTGTTTATTTATTATTTATTTATTTTGTTTGCGATGTGCTGATGTATCATATACCTTAAAATATTTAATCTCTCAATAATTTTTTATTTTGCAAGTTTGATGCTCTGCGCCTGATGTCATCTTCTATTCTAAATTGGGATACTTTTGTGCACAGATCCTTCAAGATTCAGGCTTACACACGAGACATCATTTGTCAGAGCGCATACCAGTTTCTGGACAAGAATTCCATTCTTCTTTTATGTGGTGAGATATCTATCTCTTAATCAATTGTTATTACTTTTTTTATGTTTGGTAAATTATAAATTGGAGTTAGAGGTAACCTTTAACTTAAAGGGACTTCATTGCAGTGACAACTCCAACAAACCAGAATACATTTTCAACTGGATAGGCTTCCATTACCAGTTCTGGAAGCACTAGATAAAGCTATGGTTTTGCACATTTAAGTCAGTACTAGATTCTTCTTCTTCTTCTTCTTTTTTTAACTATAATATACCTATTGCAGGGGTGTTTCCTTCGACAGTTTTTCAGGTCTGTTGCCAAGGCTGACTACTTGACACTGCGAAATGGATTTATCACCGTGGGTCTTCGAACAATCACATTCTTTTAATGTTTGATATGCCACTCTTTTTTCATGGTGCCATGTTGAAAATTAACAGGTCCATTTGGCTCCTGGAAGTAAGTTTAACTTCCAAAAATACATCAAAAGGTCATTAGAGGATGATTTCAAGGTGGTTGTTGGAGTCAGGTAATGGCTAACTCACAAAATGGTTGATATGTGAGTTCCTAGTTCTCAAGTTTTCATGCATTATTTGCTATTGACTTACATTCTGTTGTTGGCAGTCCCATTTTATGGGCATCCTTTGTAATTTTCTTGCTTCTAAATGTTAAAGGTAAGGAACTCTTCTCTCTCTGAAATAGTTTAGGGCCATGTGGCACTTTAGAGATAAACTGAGGACAGCATGTTTTTGTGAATGCATTGTGTTGGCACTTCTTTCAGGATGGCAAGCATTATTCTGGGCTTCAATTATCCCTGTAATTGTAAGGACTCTGTTCTTAGTCTTTCTAATCAACTAATGAAAACAATATCTTGACCATGTTAATTCTTATCACAGCTAATCTTAGCTGTTGGTACAAAGCTTCAAGCCATTTTGACTAGGATGGCAATTGAAATCACAGAAAGGCATGCAGTTGTCCAAGGGATGCCTCTTGTCCAGGGCTCAGATAAATATTTTTGGTTCAGTTGGCCTCATTTGGTTCTTCATCTTATCCACTTTGCTCTGTTTCAGGTATTGTCTGAATAACCTTCAGCAGATAGTCAGATATTGAACTTAAGGTTACTGATAATGAGAATGCAATGTTTGAGTCTCAAGGTTATATGTTTTGGTTGAAATGACTGGAAATATTTATCAACATATGCATTTTAATCACTGTCATTGCTTGCTAAAAGCTCCATTTATGCGACTTTTGATTGAGTGAAGAAATCTGTTAACACCATATGCATTTTAATTGCTGTTATTGCTCGCTAGAAGCTCCAATTATGCAGACCTTCAATTGAGTGAAGAAATCTGATTGTAAGAACCTAATCATGAAATCATAAGTTGACTCATAGGTCTGAAATTTGGCATGTATGTTCTGCACAACTCACTCAGGATTTGGATTTTTTAAGGTTTCCAAAGCATAATATTCTCTATACTTTCTGACATTTTTCTTAATGAATGCAGAATGCTTTCCAGATAACATATTTCCTCTGGATATGGGTAATGTATTGTTCTTGCCCTCATTTTTTGTTATTAATTGAATTCTCCATAACCCAGATATTACCTGAATATGTTACATCATTATTATTATTATTATTATTTTGCAGTATTCATTTGGGTTGAAATCTTGCTTCCATGCCAATTTCAAGCTGGTAATAATAAAAGTTGGTTTGGGGTAAGTTTTTGTTCTCTCACTGTGACCTGAACTTCTTTCTCTGTACCCATGCCTTCTTTAATGATTGTAGATGTCCTTCCTGTGGCAGATTTATTGTGTGTGATTTTTCCTGCAATTATAATATCTGCATTGAATTGGAGTCATTGATTCAAACTTTTTGTGTTGGCTCAATTGGCAGGATTGGTGTCCTATTTGTGTGCAGTTATATCACGCTTCCGCTATATGCCCTTGTCACTCAGGTACCTGCACTGCACTTCTTTTTTTATGACTTCCTTAACATCTGGCAATAGTGTTAGAGGCTTCGGTAAGTACCAATGAAAGCATCTTCTAATGGAATGAACGAATGTATGAACCTGAGAGGAAAAAACTTTTCAAAGGCTTACTAAATGTCTCATTTCACATAATTTTATATCCCATGCTGTTTGATCAGCATATGTATAAGCAGTTGCTCTTTCTTCTACTTAATTTTGGACAGACTTGGTTACTAACTGGAAGTTAAATCATGTTTATGGAAACATTCTTGACCAGATGGGTTCGTGTATGAAGAAGTCAATATTTGATGAACAAACCTCGAAGGCTCTCAAGAAGTGGCACATGGCTGCTAAGAAGAGGCACGAGAAAGGAGGAGGAAAATCCCCTACACGAACCTTGGGTGTAAGCATAAGCCCAATTCCATCACCAACGGTGCGCTCTGCAAGTTCTGGACATGCACTGCATCGCTTCAAGACCACTGGACACACCGCCCAATGGTCCACCAACCTTGCTTACAAGGACCAAGACCTGTCTGATATGGAAGCTGAGGCATTATCACCCACCACCTCCATGGGGACCAACTTGATTGCAAGAGTGGATCCAGAGGGAGATGCAGCTGATCATGATATGAGCGACCATTACGATGAGGCACAAACAACTCATGAAGACGACTTCTCTTTTGAGAAGCCGGCCGCATCTAAATCGCCATTTTCATGACTCAATGACTATGAAATTATAAAGCATTTAAGTCTCATTTGTATTGAATTGATTTTGGTTTCCTACCCTTCCCTTCGTACATGTATTTGTAAGGAGGCGATATACAGCGTAGTATGAATGAGGTGCATTGTTCTGTACATTTCCCGTGCTCGAGCTTGTCAAGTTTATTGTATGGGAGGAAAAGAAAAATGGCCTGCTGTTTTAGTCCGCAGCATTTTACCTTTTTGTTTTTTTTTTTTAGCTCTTTTTGGGTTGCCTTTTTCTTCTAGCAACTCTGTCTCTGTACACATGTAAACCTTCCCGTTTTTCATCCTATTACAACGCACATGCAGAAGTGGGCAAAATGTAGTAGAGGCAGGGAAATCGGATCAAATTAACTCAATTCCAATTCAATTTAATTGTCTTTGTCTAGGGCAGTAGCACCCACGGCAAAGAACTCGGAGATCACTTCAAGGGGCATGCCCTTTGTCTCTGGCACCTTCAAGAACACGAATATCCACGACGCAATGCACCCAATGGCAAAGATCGCAAACACCCCAGAAAGCCCCAAGGCGCTGAGCATGACGGGAAGGGAGTACGTCACCGTGATGTTGCCAATCCAGAACGTCATGGCACACATGGTGATGCAGAGGCCTCGCACCCGCGTTGGGAATATCTCCGAGCATATGATGTTGGGAGTTGCCCCAAATCCCATGACGAAGCAGCTTATGTATATCATCACACTCCCCGTCGATATTATTGCTTTCAAAACCGATCCCGTGTTCACCACGTTGCTCAGCACTAGTGCCACCAGCGACCCTATTAATATTGGGATTGTCCCCAACAGCAGTGACCTGCATGCATCTCCAAACCCACTCATATTAATCCATTTAATTAATTTATTTATAATCCCGGGTCATACCTTTTTTTTTTTTTTGAGAGGGGGGGGTGCGAGGTTTGGAAAGCAGCAGCATGTTTTTATGATGTGCGAAAAAAATTTCCAGGCAAGAAAAACAAAAAGAAAGACAAAAAAAAAAAGGTCATCAAAAGAATAGGAAAATAAAAAAAATGGAGGAACTATATTATAGCTAACCTTCTGCCGGATACATCCATAAGCCTCATGGCAACCATAATGCAAGGTAGCATCAAGAGAGTTGTGAAAACACTTATGAGGAGAGATGCGGATTCTGATTTGAGGCCCAGATTCGACAGAAGTACTGCTACGCCTGCTTGCTCAAGAATCTGAGGAGTGTAATAAAGAACCCCATTGATGCCAGAGGCCTGAGGAGACGATGATGATTGCACAAAACAATAATGTCATCAAGACAGGGTAGGGCCAAAAAGAAAAAAAAAAAAAAAAGAAGCGGGAAATGGAAGACAGGCTAGCCGATGAATGAAAAACAATGCTTTTGTTTGGAATATAGAGTGAGCGCCCATCAGGTTCAGCTTCCCTGTGTTCGTGGCAGCTCACAATGCAAATTTATATCCTTATGTAAATGCAGTTTGCTTGCTAGTTCGCAAAAAGTCAAAAGAAACCAGTCATTAAATATATGGTGTGCCCTGCCAAAATGGAGGCAGAACCACCGAATTGAGCCTTTTGGGACACTCAAGTAGTCGTAATTCTGCCATCAAACTCTTACTGGTCAATGAGTGCGTGGGACTACAGCTTCTAGCTAGGGAAGACATGACATATAGTTGCGTTTAGCTTTAATGAGGCGCCATGTCAAAGAAACTGTGACCATATCTACCTGCTGAAGCATTTGAATGCCTACTCCGACAATCAATGCACGCTTAACTCCTGGTTCGAAAAGATCAGCCCAGCTTGTTCCCCTAGCAGTCGCTTCTGATTTAGGGATGACTCCTGAAGCATTTGGATGCTGATCCAGAACATGCGTGGAACAAACAGCCGGTTGGCTAACCAGAGCAGAAGCTTGCACAAACTCACCTTCTTCAGGAATATCAACTGAAAGAAGCGAGCCTCTCCGCGAAGCAATTATACCATCCTGGTGCAAATATATCCTTTGAAGCCCGCTCTCCTTTCTTCCATCTTTGGCTGTTTTCTCAGACCATTTATATGCAAGCTGCCAACCCCCACCAATACCGACAGCACCTTCTTCACCAGCATTAAAGAGGCTGCTACTGCGCCTCATGGCTAGCATGCTGTTATTGGCATGATGGGCCGTATCCTTCTCTATAGTAGACTCTCGGCGCGACAACAATGGGCTCCGAAGGTTGTCATCAGAGTCACCGGAAGCAAGTTCTTGGACAGAGTCCTCCCAGTCCCTCTGGCAGTCTTCTTCCCATTGTTCGGTTCTACTTTGATTTTCTGCTACGCTTAACGTGCTTCCTGTGCTTGGAAGAAACATGTTGCGCATGCTTCCAGTGGTGGGAAGGTTCTCATGGACGCTTCCAAATAGATTGACAAGAGGATCCTTTAGGCCAACGCTCTGGTTTGCTATGCTTCCATAACGGGACATCATGCCAACACTACTCTGCCCAGCAACAGGCTTGGCTATCCAGGAGACGCCTTCCTCAGGTCCATACAATCTAAGTTGATCTTTCCCGTTACCAACTACAGCATTTGCCGGGCCAATGATATACTCTTCTATGGATGTGTCAATCCCAACGCCAAGGCCTTCAACTAGCAAGGTCAACTCACCTGTAGATCAGAGAAAGGCCTTTACGAACCGCTGTAACTGGAATCATGATCTCAATTATGTGCAGGTTTATATTGCATATATATATATATATATATATATATATATATAT
>CM038595.1:15788494-15799409 GCA_021533255.1 Ceriops tagal
ATATATATATATATATATATATATATATATATATGGGGAATGACCTGAAACATCTTCCCTGCCACGAAGCCTTTGCAAAACTTTCTTAGCTTCAAGCATCTTGCCCTTGCTCACAAGCCAGCGTGGAGATTCAGGCAAGAAGAGAACAGTAAGTGCAATATTGATGAAAGAAGGAATGGAAAGAAGGCCAAGCATTAACCTCCAGCTGGGTGAATCCAACAATGACATTCCAAATACAACGCAATACGACACAAACATACCACCGGAGCCCATGAGCTGAGGTAAGGTATTCAATTGGCCCCTGATTTCAGATGGGGAGGTTTCGGATATATAGACAGGAACAAGGGTGACGGCAAGGCCAACTCCAAAGCCATCGAGTAGGCGTCCCAGGAGGAGGACATACACGTTAGGGGACCACAGCATGACTAGACTACTGAGAAAGTACACAACCGAAGACAAAATTATCAATGGGCGGCGGCCAACAATATCTGAGACGGGTCCAGAGAACGTTGTGATAATTGTGGCTCCAATGAGGGACATGGCCACAATTAGCCCTTCCATTGTAGGTTGAGATTGCAAATTGAACTCCTTCTTGATGTAAAGGACGGCCCCTGAAAACCAAGGGCAAGAAGGCAAGGTGGTTTCATTCTAGTAATAGTTGGGATTTAATTTAAAAAATTTTAGAAGAAGAAGAAGGAGAAGGAAAAGGAGAAGGAGAAGGAGAATGGCACGTCCAATAACACGCATGGGTGCAATGTGCATGCAGAAAGAAGAAATACACAATAACATTAATATTATATCAGACAAGACGTACCTGCAATGGTGGAATTGTCCCAACCCTGCAACATATTCCCCAAGGCAGCAGCCATTGCTATAAGCACGGTTTGCCTCATCTTCGAGGAGCTGTTATTTAATTGTTCCTCCTGGTCCTCCTGGATTGCTTGCTTGGCAATAGTTAGTTAAATCTTAATCTAGCTATATGGAATCACTTGGAATACTACAATATAGATTCGTAGAGATGGGAATGGGAATGGGAATGAGAATAGCAGTGGGGTTGAGGTTGCAGCACATTTACATCATCTGCCTCTGTTGGGCTGTGTTCTTATATTCATTCGATCCAAATGCCTTCAACGGAGGAGGAGGAGGAGGAGGAGGGTCATTCCATTGGATTTCTCTTGCTAATAATTCATTCAAAACTAACTGAACGGACAGTTGGATTGGATTCCCGATCATCACGGGGGTTCTGTTACTTTGTTTCTCGTATTAATGGTCAGGAGTATGCAAACGCAATTGGAATTTGGAAGCTGCCTGCCTGCCTGGTCCAAATTGCCCTATGCTGACTCTTATCTCTTTCTTGTTCTCAAACTGAACAAAGTTCATCATGCACTAACGATTCCTCATGCATTAACAGCTTTGCAACGTGGCTTTTGTTCCGCTTACTCACTTTTTATTTGTTTATGTTTTTTCTTTTTTCTTTTTTTTTTTGTTTAGGTCACTTTGCTTTGAGATGATAATTACTTGGTCACTTTTAGCCTTGGTATGATGTAGATACACACGCACGCATATATGTACACTCTTTTAATCTTTTTTACCAAGTACGAAACTAAAAAAGTAAAAATAAAAACGCTTTTTACTAACTGTTTGAAATGTCTCCCAAACAAAAAAAAAAAAAAAAAGAAAAATGAAAAAGAAGAAGAAGAAGGAGAAGAAGAAAAAAAAAAAAAAAAGTGTTGAAATGAAACAACGTGGGCAAGCAAAGCCGAATGGGGAATGTGAGAGAAAACATGATGAGATAATATTTGGGTTGGGTTGGGTTGAGTTGGGTCAATCCATGATTGTGTGGTCTGTGTTTGGTGTTTGTTTGAGAGAGACAAAGGCTCGCATGCTCACCCAGCATGAGCATCCAATGCAATGGATTGCAAAAGGAGGAGACTTAAACTTTGGGTTGGGGCTTTGGATTTTTTTTTTTAATTTTTTTTTATTATTATTACAGGTGTTGTTGTTGGATTTAATAACGAGAGAGAGGGAGAGAGAGAGAGAGAGAGAGAGAGAGAGAGAGAGGCCGTGCCCAGTCCATCTGTGCATTGTGTGTCTACTACAAATCACAACAACAAGATATAAAGAGGCTAAGGGTAAAAGGGTCTGTGTCCGCTAGCTAACAAAAAATGGTTATGGTGGTGCATAACCCTCCTCTTTTTTTCTTTCTTTTTTTTTTTTTTTTGGTGCTTTTCATTTATTTTGGCAATTCCCGTGACCCACCCGCCATCTCCCATTCTGTCCTTCATGTGGTTGAAATTGCTGCCATCTCCCATTCTGAATCTTCCTCCCCCCCTCCCTGTTAAGTTTTAACCCCAGGAGCACATCTCCTTTTATCAGCCGCATGTTGCTTTATTATTTTATGCAATCTCTATGTATAGTTACCCAATGAATGTATTTATTTATTTATTATTATTTCTGTTGATGTTTGTGGGATGCTGCCGAATCATATTATTTACAGCAAATGCTCAAGCTTTACCGCTTTACTTCGAGAGCACAAGGGCCTCCCTCCTTTTGGAGGGGATGGGCCGCCAAGTTCTTTGGTTATGGTGGTGCTCAAGGTGGCTGCAGATTCGGGTTATACGAGTACTTCAAGTCCCTTTACTCTAATGTATGGCCTCATCACAGTACAAGTAGCCTCCTTTTCTTCATCAGTAGTGCCTCTGCTGAAGTTTTCGCAAATCTAGCACTCTGTCCCTCAATTTGCCAATGGATTGCATGATGGCTTTCCAAAACTTTGTTCAACAGAAGGCCTTCTTGGGTAATTGATTCCAAAACTTCATTCTCTATGGCCATTTGCATTTGCGGTCATTTGTCTCGTGTGTGTGCGCTTGATTCTTCGTGTTCACCAAAAAAAAAAAAAAAAAAGAGCCCGGTTTTTTTTGGGGGGGGGGGTTGTTTATGTCTTGTTCCTTCTATGCAGTTTTTACAGAGGGCTTGTTCCACTTTGGTGTGGAAACCTCCCATGTAATTGGATCTTCTTGAGCTCTTTCTTGTTTGCTTTAATTTCTTTTTTTTTTGGTTGGTTTCTGCTTAAAACATGATGTCTTCCTCCGAGTTTGCAGTGTTGATGGTGATTTTTCAATTCTTCATTCTCTATTAGTTTAATATTTCAACAGCATGAACACCTCTGGTAGTAAAGGAAGGTTCATCAGCTTTTTGATTGCTGCTTCATTCCATACCAGGACAAACTTACTGACCTTATTTAAAAAGCAAGGTCCTGGAACCATAGTAAGGGCAGCACACTTGAATTGCCATGGACAGACTGATAAATGAAACTGTTTAGCTTACTTTGCTGTTACATTTGCATATAAACACCATCACAGAGGACTGCTCAAAATCTTGAAATCTTTGGCTGCAGTTTCCATGGTTATGTTCACGACATTTGAGCATTCCATGGATTTTACATATTGCAAGCTTATTCAAAAAATGGAGGAGGATTGCTCAAAAGTTCAACAGCTAGGGGTGACATGTTTAGCTGGATATGCTGCTGGTTCCATTGGTAGCTTTATTTCTAATCCTGCTGGCAACATTGTTGCCTCTTTTCATACCAAAAAGGCTGACAGCCTTGTACTGTTATCATCCTTGACACTTATTTTGAGGTACTTGTCATTAATTGTTGGAAGAATGGTTACAAGAGTGGTACCATCTTTCATACAAGCAAGCTATCAAAAAAATTAGGCTGTTCAACCTATTTACGAGATGCCTTCCTATGAGGTTAATGCTTGTCTGACCTGTTGTGACTTTGCAGTGGTTATTCTTTGACACCTTCAGAGTTCTAAGAGGATTGTAAGTGTTTATGTCTTGAACGTTCTCCTTTCTTGCTCCTGTTTAAATAAACCTGGTTGTTAGAATTCATGGAATCGGGCTATAGATTAATTACAGAAAATCCCTATTGCCAATAAGCTATCCAACTAAGTGCAAAGATGAAGAGCATTTTCGTGGAAGGATCCAACAATACTTTGGGCCATTCAACTCAACTCTACTTAGCTAATCCTTAATTCCAAATTTAATTACCCTTGAGGCCATTGCATTAGATAATAACATGATTGGTTTTTGTTTCCCCAAAAAATGTGATTACCACGATTGATGTGAAATTTACCACATGAGATCCTTTAGCAGAAGTATACTAGTATTTACATTTATCTTCTAGTCATAGAATGTTTAAGATTATTAGATAGTTTTGGCTCAATGCACCTCAGAGTTGACAATACAGCATGAATTGTTTTTGTGAATTGAGGGCATCATGTGAAATTCTTTGTCATAGAGTCTAGCAAACTGTTGATGTTCTTCAGAGTATGGATGAGAGATAAATAATAGGAAATAAGGCCATATTTCCTGTTCTTTGTGATTTCCTGCCATGTAACGATTTGAACATTGCATTCTAATTCTGTAGACCAAACTGAGACAGAAGCAGATGGAGCAGGCTAGCACTTGGCGATCAGATGCTGCGGATGATATTATGTTCACAGCTACGCAACCTTTGTGTTCAAGAAACTGAGAAGCATTAGATGCCTTTCTTTGCAGGATGGATAGAGCACTTGTTGCATTTGATGGTAGTTTTTGATGCACTGCCTTCAGTCCTTGTTACTGCTGGAAAGCTGTTATTACTAGGCCCTTTTTTTGGGGGGGGAGGGGATAGTCCGCACATTTGCATTCAGGTGTCCATGGGCAGACATCTGCCTGAAAGACTGAGAAGAGTTGGTGGTGAAGGAGGTTGAAAGTTCATGCTGATCTTACATGGAAAACAAGAAGGATGTACGTGTACGTTTTCCCCGTAGAGAATATGTAATTGACTCAACACATTTCGAGGAGCCATAGGATGTCTGTCAGTTGATGCCCCAATAACAACTACCCTCACAGTTGGCTTGTTATTATCCCAAGCAGCATCTTTTGGAGAAGGCACAGTAGCTATCCACATGAATATTAAGGGGACTGCCATATCCACAGTAGCTACCCTCAAATTTCTCTGTCTAGAATACCTGCAATCTTTTTCATTGTCTTATCATTCTATTCTTCTGGCACCACTATCCATTATAACTGTAGAGAAGGAAGAATAATTGATTAACCGGCGGCAGACAGTGCTGTTATGGTAGAACCAACTTCTCGTGTTGATCCAAAAAGAGAAGAAAAAGAGAAAACCCCAACTTCTCAGGGGTCCAAGTCCTTCCATCACATTAACAGCTCTTCCTTGCTAAAAAATTTAACTTTTCAGTTTCTTCGATAAATATTTATATTCTCCAAAATAATTAAGCCTCTAATTATTGGCTGATTAATGGGAGAAAAAAAAAAGCCCCAACTTCAACTCTTGTTAGTTGCGAGTCCCCTCTGTACCCAAAATCAGCACGTTTAACTTTTGCCGAGCCCCTGTCATGCAGCACTCCGCGAGCTTATATATCCAACTTCGCTGCATGTAAATTAATTGAAAGTTCTTTCGTAACTCGGAGTAAATAATGTTTCCCACAGTTGCCTGGATCCGATTGGCCACCACGTCTTTATAAAATGAGCATGCGAAGAAGCTTCAGATGGCACGACATAGTTGTATTCGGTTCTCCAGGTGAATTTGAGTGCAGGGGCATAAAGTAACAAAGACCCCCTTTCCCACCATTTTTATTTCTTCTCCCACTGTAAAATTCGACTACTATGGTAAAGTAGAATTTTCCAAAAAAATAAAAAAAATTCAGCCAAAAATCAGCAGAAAGTGGACACGAAATGACACAATTTGCTATTTCCACGGAAGCTCGGAAACCATACGAGTGATGGATGACCAGAGATGCTAAATTTATGGAGATATTAATCGGTGTTTTACTGTCATCAAGAGCACTGAGTTGCACAAATAAATTTCTAAATTATATTGAGTTTGGGAAAAATGAATCCAAAGTGAAGCAAAATGTCCTACAACGAATAATGCGGAGTCCTGTGAGTCTTTCGCCCATCTTCGTTAGTTCAAGAGGAACCGATACAAATGGAATAAATTGCATACCTAATGACAAAGGCAAAGAAAAACTGACAAATAAAGAAACCAAAAAGAAATCTACAATTCTGCGAAGCAAAGGTGAGCAGCTTTTACAAATAAAAATCCATGTTGACGTGTAACTTGGAGGCGCAACTGACTTCTGCTTTACAACCTGATCACATCCCTGTCAGATAAATGGCACAACCAGTCTCCCACACTATAACTACGTCAAAAGCTTCGCCGTAACCACCGCTTATTTTCATTGTCCAGTTCCATTTTACTAATATTTCACTATAATCATTTGAATTGGAACTGACACGTCCATTACCTCAGGCAACTGATTGTGCCATAAGATCATAGCTCTATAAATAAATTGGACATAAAAAATGCTTTATAAACTTACAAAATATAGGAGTCATGCATATATATATCTTCCGGCAATTGTGGCAATTTAGGCCTTGACATATTCCATACCTCCACGTTTCCTTTTGTTAGACTTCGATAAAAAGCAGATCTGAGCCCAACTCCTTCTCTGCTTTACGGGCTGTGTTTTAATGTCCTTCTTCTCCACAAGCTCAGCCATGTATTGAACAACAACCTAATGGTACCAAAAAGCAAAAAGCAGAACGCAAATCAGCCCCTGAGATAGTAAATAACATCAGACTCATACACTGAAGGTGAGAAAAAGATTACCTGAGCACCCTTTTCAGCTATATGCCTGGGCGGCACTTCCAAAGGGTTTTGTTCCACATGTAGAATGCGTAGCTGTGTCAGCATCCTGAAAGAGTCTGGAAGGACACGTATCTGGTTATTACTAATATCCAACTCTTGAAGATTCTCCAGGTTCCCAATAGACCTTGGTAGGGATCTTAGGTCAGCAAAATTGTTTCCAATGTTCATCTTGATGAGGGAGGTAGCAAAACACAAGCTCTCAGGCACAGACTCAAGCTCATTGAAACTCACATCGAGCTCCTTCAGATTTGACAGAGTTGACATAGTGGTGGGCAGTTGCTTGATGTGATTATATCGGACAGATAAGACCTCAAGACTTTGTATCTTTCCTACAGCTTCTGGCAGTGCTTTAAGCCTGTTATAATCTGCACGGAGCTCCTTCAGCAAAGAACAATTACCAATGGTGTGTGGAATTTCTTCAATGTTATTAGTCTCCACATTCAATGTTTTCAAGCTAACAAGTGAGCCAATTGACTCGGGCAGGAAAGAAAGCCGGTTGGAGCTCAGATCAAGGTCTGCAAGGCGTACCAATCTGCCTACTGTAGCTGGCAAAGATGTTAGTTGATTACCCCTGAGGTCCAGAAAGACCAGGCTAAGAAGATCTCCAATAGATTCAGGCAGTTCAACAATTCTATTCGAATGCAAATCCAACTTAGTCAAGGATGAAAGACCTCCACTGGTCGCTGGCAAGGCAACAATGCTGTTCTCAGATAAGTCTAGGGAGACCAAGCTCGATAACTTGCCAATTGAATCAGGAAGCCAGTCAATTTGATCAGTCAACTTGTTTTTGAGATTGAGATCTCGTCTGCCTTTCTTTGCAGAGACTTCAATTAAACTAGCCAGCTTTATTAGACTCAACTTCTCACCATCTTGACCTACCAAAGATTTACACTACTCAATCAGACTTAGAGAGAACTTAATAAAAGAACAGATCAACCTGAATGAAATCAACCAAAGGAAATATAATTAAACATAACTCAACCGGATGCATGAATGCATGAAGTTAACATTTGAATGGCAATTGCCACAGCCCAATCCATGAATCTATCATGGAAAAAATCTCCAAGGAAGAGCTTTTAAGCAAAAGAAAAAAAAAAAAAAACAAAAAAGAAAGAAAAAGAAAAAGGGAAAACGGATAAGGAAGAAGCATACCTGAAGTGGTTGCAGGAGATTTTAGAGTTGAGTCCAATATCTGGGGAGCAGATGGGACCACGGAGGCTCCCAAGGGACCAATCCCACCGGAGTAAAATGATGATTTGGCCTTTTTCACATAACTGTCATCTTTAGAGAATAACTCTGACGGGCTTCCACCAAGGGGCTGTCCATCGGAGTAGTATAAGCTCGATGAAGTAGTGGAACACGATTTGCTACTGCTTGAAATGGGCGCAGCAGCAGCAGCAGGGGCAGAAAGGGAAGAAGCAGAGCCGTTGACGTAATTGATGGAAGAGGAAGCGGCAGTGGAGGAGGAAGGCAGGCATTTGGAGGCTCTCTGAATAAGATCATCGAAGAGGGCGTGGAGATTCTCGAGATCAAGCAACTTGAAGGCCTCGGACTTCTGCTCCTTGCTGTGAAAATAGACCAAGTTCTTTTGTATTTCCTGCAATACAGTGAAGAGCTCTTGGGGCACATCTGGGGTCTTGGATTGCCTGGAGATGGCCTCGATTCTTGCTTGGTCTTCTTTCTCCACATTGCGGATCAGCGCCTTGGCTGCTTCCACCTCCTCAATTCCTGGCCTCTCCGGCAAGGATCTGTGGATTCTCATGATCTCCTCCACCACTTGCTCCGTCGATTGCATCATTTTCGTTTCCATTTTCTATCTTCTTCTTCTCCTCCTCTTTCTTATGATGACGATGAGGATGGCGCTTCTTCTTCTTCTTCTTCTTCTTCTTCTTATTAGCAGTAATATGAGGATTCTTTCCTGAATTGAGTTGAGTTGAGCAAAAGAAATCTCAGACGGAGCATCAAAAGAATTAAGTTAAAACCGAAACCAAAAAAAAAAAAAAACAAAAAAAAGACAACAAGTGAGTGGGTTCAGCGACCGTGATTCAAAGAACTATAATAAAATCCTTGGCTGTGGCTGCTGGGCCTTGGCAAAAGAATTATCTATTTCTCGGTTTTGCTCTTTAATCCCACGGCCTTGGCCTGGCGCGGTAGATGCAGTCAATAAAATCCAGATCAGGAGTCCCCCCGCCCCCTACACCCCCACAAAAATAACAAATGACAAAAGGAAAAGCAAAACAGAACAGAAGCGAAGGGAACCCGTTTCTTTCTTTTAATTGAGGTTCCCACTTCTAGAATCCGCCGCCACCCCCCCCCCCCTTCCCTCCCTCCCAAACATTCCACACAGAAATTCATATTCAAAATATTTATTACCAAGAAGAAAGAAAGAAAGAAAAAAAAAAAAACAGCCCCGCGGGGAAGCAATGGCAAGGCGACAAATGATGTGATATATATCATAAAAAGAAAGAGCAAACCAAATCCCCCCCCGCCCCACAACAATAATATGACACAAGTTGAAAAATGAAGTTATTGACCGAAAGAGTTATTTAAAAAAAAAATAAAAATTTTGGAAAGCCCTTGTTCTGCTAATTGGGATGCGCGAAGAATAAGAAGAAGAAACGTTTATTATTATTATTATTATTATTCAAATTGTGAAATTTATACCAGAATCCGGACGAGCTCGTCTTCCCCCCTCCCCCCACACCACCCCACCACCCCTGCTGCTTTGCAGCTCCTCCTCCTCCTCTTCCTCCCCCTCCTCCTCCTCCCGCTGATTACGAACTTTATATTCCGTTCCACCGCCCCCTTCACTTCCCTTCCCTTCCCTCCCCTCCTGACTCTACTTGCCTCTTTCAGAGATGAAATTGCAATTGTTATCTTTCTCTCTCTTTTTCCTCCCAGTAGGTAAAAAGAAAAAGAAAAAGAAGAAGTAATTTCAACTGAAAGGTGAAAGGGTAAAAGGCAAAACGAACTAAAGTAAATTTTTCTTTATATATATGTGTGTGTATCTCAATCTCTCTCCCTCTTCCCCCACTGTGATTTGTTTATTTATTATTATTATTATTATTATTCTAATGATTTAGTAGTCAGCCAGCGAAGGCAGAGAGAAGAAAGAAGAAAATGAGTTGAGGATAGGATCTGTTAATTCCCTCCTCCATCCCGAGCGTGCGTGCTCTGTCATTTCACTTCCCTTGTTTGTTGAACCCCAAAATCATACATAACAAACAACAAGGGACGAGGTGCGCAGGGCAAATGGATGGACTCGTCAATTTCCTTCTTTAGCGGTTAAATATAGTTAGTAATAATATTAATAGTAATAGTGGTAGGTAGTAGTAATATAGTTGCACTCCCCCCCCCCTCCCCCCATTCATCCCGATATCGTTTAGTAGCGATGGTAAAATCTCTCAACTTGTAATTTAAATTTGTTCTCTTTTTCGAATTAGCATTTACACAACACTGATGCAAATGTTATATATGTTATGTCGCTCGTCGGGCAAATAGACCGACAGGGACACACGCCCCCCGCCCCCGACCCCCGTGTTTTGCTCAAAGCAACAATTTATTTTTATTATTATTATTATTTTGTCCTTTGGTTTTATCAACTGCTTTTCATAACCCCCCCTCTCTCTCTCTCTCTCACTATTATTACTTTTTTTTTTTTTTTGAAACGAAAGATTATTATTGTTACCAAAAAGGGTTGTAACTTTTTGTCTTGCTCGGCATTGTAAATTTTTGAGAGATAGAAAGGCCAAGTCCATCCCTAGACAAACAAGCCATCATCATAATAATAATAATAATAATAATAACAAAGGAACAAAAAGAAAAATTGTTTAGCCATATTATTATATATTATGTAGCATTAGTGGATTGGATCATGGGAAGAAGAAAGAAAGATATGGTTAAAAGTTTTGAGGTGCAACTTTCACGTACGGTGTCTACACAACTTACACTTACGGGGGACACGTGTTGTTGGAAAACCGAAAAGAAATACCAAAATACCAACCGTATCCAGTTGGCAATACGGCAGCTAGCCAGCCTCAGCTCATCATCTATTCAATACTTTTCTCTCTTTTCTTTTCTTTTTTTTTTTTTTTGGGGGTTCATAATTTCCATTTTCCAGTTCTAAGTTTTCGCATACCATAACCAATCAATTAATCCATGTTTTAAGGAAAGAAATGAAAAAAAAAAAAA
>CM038595.1:15799509-15861464 GCA_021533255.1 Ceriops tagal
AAAAAAAAAAAAAGAGGTTTCCTCCTCTCCCTTGCAAAATGCAAATGTTGTTACACAGCCCCATGCCAGCCATGTCCTATGGCTACGATCTCATCATCAATTAATATATGGATAATAAGTACTTATATATTGTAGAGACTTTCTCCAATTTCACCTCTAACATGTGAAATTATCTTGTCGAATATATGTGTCGATAATTCCCAATTATTTCAGATCAACGCAGAGTTGGAAAATGATGCTGCTATTGCTTATAGCTTTACTAAATACAATTGGGGGTGGGTCAGAATGCACAAGGTTGATCGTATTTGCCCTTTCATCAAATTACTATATTAGACGGTTAAATAAACTCTGTATGAGAGAGTGAGAGTGAGAGAGAGAGAGAGAGAGAGAGAGAGAGAGAGGACGTAGAAATGGGGGCCCAAGTTGTGGTCTTCCTCCCTCTTGTTATTGACCCACATTTGGTCTGCACATGCCCGGACAGTGTTTGGGAGGGAGGGGGGGGTGTGGAGCCGCATAGCTGCTCTCCAATTGCTTCTTTTCCTCACATTCATGTTCCTTGTTCTAACTAATGGAATACGAATACGCGTATGTTGTGGCTGATGTAATGAGTTGAGGCTTGTCCTGCGAACCAACCAACCACGATCAAGCAGACTTGCAATTGTTTTGTTGCTCAAAGGCCAACCATCAAAGTCAGGGTGCTAACTTATGATTCATTCCCTGGTTCATCATAAACAAACCCCACATTGTGTTCCACATTATTTTGAGTATAAAGATTATATATTATATACATACAGGTCAATTCAAAATACAATCCAATTCATAATTAAGGGAACCGAGTCGTGTGAAGGTAGAAAAAGAAAAGTGATTGTTAGCAGAAATCACAAATTCAGCAACTAATGACAGGACCCAGTCCAATCCAATTCATGTGGCCAAAAAATTACTTTATTAAAAAATAAAGGCTCAACTCAAACTCCAGTTTCCAACCATTTGCCCTTGAACCATAATAATAATAATAATAATAATAATTTTTTCTAATGCAGATTTGTTGGAAAAATAACTATGGATGGCCCTTGTACTCGTGTCCGCCTGTGGCTGGAAACGGAAATTGTGAACACTGCGACGCATGTTCCTCCATTAATAATAAAAGTCATCCGAATAATGGTTACCAGTTCGGGCTTTGCGGCCCTTGGTAACTCGCCTTTTCTTTTTTTTTTTTTTGGGTCAAAGGTACGCCGAGTAGACGAGTCAGCGAGAGAGAGAGAGACACAGGGGTCTCCGTTCTTTCCCGAAATCCCCTAGAGTGCAAGACTGATGCTGGTGTTTAAGTAAGCTCCATTAGAACTTTGTGTCAACAATCACAAATGAAATTTAGCCAAATTACAAGATTAGAAAAGGCTACGACAATGGCAGAAAGACGTCCAATCTCCACAATCGTCAAATTTAACATCCAGTGAATGTCAGACATACTCGTTCAAAACTCTGGAGATGCAGCACACCCACTCCCTTATGCAAAACAAGCACATGCCCCGACTTCTTGTTCATCCCAGCTAATGGTGTCAAGAAAACGTTTAATGCTCAAAAGGTACACTAACATAGAGTTGTCCATGCAGGGTGACCACAGCCGAAGTATGGTGTGGGTCAATCCTTGAAGGTAGATTAACAACCTAGCATCATAAAAGCAAAATCGTCCAATTAAAAGTCCCATAAAAGGTAATAGATTTTCATCGCTCCAAGTGAAAGGAAAACTTAAATGAGAAGAAACAATCATGTACTAATATGATACGGAAGAGGAACCTTCTTGAATGCTGTCACACCCCAAGGATTATCAGGTTGCTCTGGTTCACCGCTGATAACCAGGCGCCCTGCTGGATCCGACTGAACACGCACCTGCATAATAATAAGGTCCAGTATACCAAAACTGAAGCTCAAAATATATTTTAGAAGATACTAGTTTTAGAAGCAGAAAATTTAAAAGTAAAGAATAAGAACTTGCTTTAAGTAACTCTTCTCAAATTCAAGGTAAAATAATAGAAGGGATGATTCACTATTTAAAAGCAGTAGGCATGGACCATTGGGTTGGAAACTCGTCCATGGCTAAAGCCCTAGAGCTTGAAATCACTACTCCAGCCCTGAAGAAGCAGTCGATCAAATTGCCTCAAATTCTAAGCATTGCTATCAATCCACTTACATTTATGGATTTCTTTTCTCTTTTTCTTGAGGGAAGGGGGGCTGTGGTCTGGTGTAAGGACTTTCAATTAATCCAATTCTACTGGCAAGCAAGATTAGTTGACGTTCCATAAGAAAAGTATTCAACTGTATTTCAGTGAAATAGAAGGAAGATCGAGATTTTGAAGTACTGACCTCCTCACGAAGTAGACCTGGAACTAGAGCATAAACTTCAAAGGAATCTTTCTGTAAATAGCTTTAATGCCTAGTCAGAATTAGCATGAATATATATTATCTTCTGACAAGTAATAGAGGGACCTACCGCTCTCTGTACAGTAATTTTCACCCAATCAGCTGGAGGTCCAATATCCACCACCTCTGCGTCCATCCTTGTGAAAAAAACATGTGAACCAATTGAGTGAATGTTAACTTGCTTAGTTCATGCCATGGCATCAATCAGCTGTATCATTCAAACATTCCAAATGAATAATCCCAAGAAATTAGATTTAAAAAGCCTTAACTGTACTTTGGTTGCCTTTGTGCTTGCAGGTTTGACAGGATGTTCCATATAAGCTGGTCTTTTACGTTTGAGTGAACCTGAGCAATCTTGACCCCATCCAAATTGATAAATTCGTTTAAGTTGTTATTTACCAATTAAAATTAAATTATCAATGTGACTGTTTTGTAGCTTACCGAGGCTTTTAAGCTGTTTTTCATGCTTTTGCAAAGACAAGGTATTTTTATCCTACAAAATACAAATAATATCATCCTGTTGATATAATAACACTGAAATTATGAGTGTATGCATTATTTGATGTAACAAACATCGATGAAAGGGTCACTAACTTCGCCATTATCAAGATGACGTTGTGAGTGCCAACCCTTCATAGCACGTTCTGCGGCATCCCTCCGAGCTCTACCTGCTTTAGAACCCTGATTATCGCAAACATGCATAAAAATGTTATGACAATAAAGATGCAACTTGGCAAAATATATTGTGAAAGGAGATGTCTACAAAGTAGCCCATTAAATCAGCTGTTTAAAAGGCAGAATTAAGCATTGAAGCTTTTTAAGCTTCTTAAAAAAGGGCATCTCGTGGCTCTCACACTGCAAGGTTTGGGAAGAGCGAAATGGGTGAAGCCTTACCTTGTTCTCACAAAGAGACTTTCCAGGACACAACCCCTTTTAACTGTTACTAATGATAATTTTGAACAAACAAAAAGGGTAAGTTCTCTTTGATTCTCTGATTGGTGTAGAGACTAAAATAAAGGCTGAATTTATAATGTTAGTTAAAGTTGGTACTAAGTAAATGGATTAGGTTTTAGAGAAAAATCTCAAATGTTAAAAAAATTTACAATCTGCTCACATAGTGTTTAAAATTTTATTTATACTCGAGTAACAATGAGAAGAAAATCTCAACCCTTAATTATATAAAACCCCAACTAGCCTCAGTCATCCAACTTAAATTAAAAACCAATCTCATGATTGTCACGTGAAAACTCACTAAAGCTAATAACTAAAGTAATAATTAAAAGGGAATAAAATAACAAGACAATAACAAGCAGCTAATAGATAATAAAGAATGATATTCCTGGATCAGTCCTGGGTGGAGAAGTCCTAATATTACAAAAATTACAATGCACCTATTCTGTTTTTGTAAGACAACCTAATGTCTAAATTCTAGGGGTATCCCTCCATGATTCTAATTTGTGGTTTAATTTCTCAACAATCTTATCTATCACGATGGTGTTATCTGCAAAATAGCACATACAACAAGACATCATCCTAAATGTCCCATAACTTCATCCATCCATAACTAGCATGAATACAAAAGGACTTAGACTTGATCCCTGGCATATAATAAAAATGAATGGGAAGTTTGTCATCTCACCTCCTATTGTCCTCACAAGTAAGAACATCCATCAAACTGTTCAATCAGCCCAATCCAATTCCATCCAAACCACACACACACACACACAATTTTTTTTTTTTTGGAAAATTAAGAAAATGACATTAAAATCTTCCTTAGCTAAGGGATGTCATAAAATGTATTACAGTTATCTCAATTTCCAACAACTCTCTAATGTTATTTTATTGAGATCATGCTCTTTAAAATGAAAAAAATATGGTGCAATAGAAGTATCTTATGTTTTTTTTTTTTTCCAAGCACCCAGACTTATCAGGGTAAATTTCTTCCATTGAACATCATTAAACAATCCTAGGGCACATATTAAATGATGTAAAGTCATACAACAATTATCAGAAACTGCATGCATTAACAAATACAGTCCAACATCTAATGCTTGATGTTCACCTGATTGTCACCATGCAAAGGATCATTGGAAGAAATTGGTATATTTAGCTCACCACCATATATTTTATGCCTTTCATACTCAAGAAGCGCCTGATCAACACAAATACAATGAATAACATGTATGACCTAAAAGCCAGGAATTACAAATCAAGCAAAAATAAAATTTTTGCAGCAATTTAAGCCAAATGAGCATAAACAAGAAAATGATTAGTAAAAAGGAAAGCCATGACCACCCTTCATTCTGTTTTTAGGCTTGAACTATTGTTTCTAATTCTGTTTCTGCCTTCAGCATAAATATTACTGTAATTGAAACTTTAACTCAAATTGCCATAACTGATAACAATTATAACCATAATACAGACTTAAGAATGAAGACAAGTTTAAACAATAAATAATATACATAATTATTCCATCTATATAGAGTACCATCCATATACTGATCCTTGTACATAGTTAGTGTATAATAAATCATGTATTGAATTTTGCTTCCCAATAACTCCTACCAAATATTTACAACTGAGTTGGAAGACATCAAATAGGCAAGCATGAGAAATAGATGTGACAGAACATGATGGTGTGTGTGTGTGTTGCAGTTGCACACACCAAAAACACAGATTAACCTTCTCATAAAAGCCCCGAAATGTCCATGAAACAGTGGTGCAAGTCCTGGAGAAGGAACAAGAAGGATAAGACATCAAAATAGAGGCCAAAAACATCCAAAGGACTATAAACAACAGCAGCATAATAAAGTAATTATGCAGGAAAATCTTGGGCACAAGAGCTACAGTGCAATGTCAAAGGATTGGACCAACAAGAGAGTCTCTCTCCCAAGACACCACCTTAGCAGGACAATAACCTGGCAATAACTTCAAATTATGTTTGCCCCTCTCATCCCTTCCTTTCTTCCTCCATGTTATCCTCCTCCCATTCTCAATTTCTTAAAAGTCTCTCATCGTATTCAGTTACAACCACACATACATCACTTGCATGATTTTATAACTCAAATAGTGATGAGGAATCAAGAAGAAGAAATATTATTATTAATTAGGAATATCTTGAGATTCAGTATTGATAGATAAACTTTGTAATCTTTTAGTAGCTAATTAAGTAGCATTAAGGTAGACACCTTATTTAATTAGATCTGTTATAAAATTAGGAGATTATAGTTAGTTATGATTCTTATTTATTTCCAATTAAGTTTCCTAAGTTGTGGTTAATTAAAGTCTATGCTAGACTTTTAGGTTATTTTGTTTAAAGAGGCTACTTATGATATTTTACTTGACTGATAATTGTTGATTTTGTGCAATGAGAGCTACTGCCCGTTTGGTTTACAGGTGAATTCCATTGCTTGTTCTTTTAATTCTCTTTTATTCTTCTATTATTGCCCCTCCTACATAAGATAAGCTTTGATTGTGTGAATTCCCATGTTGTTGAAGGCTCATCTTACAATTCATTTTGCATTTTAAATCTTTTTCACATATAATTCTGGCCATCCATTGCTTAATATTGTATTTACAAACATGCCATTTTCATAGGCCTATGGCTGGAGGAAAAACATTTTACTTTGGTGCACTTAGCCACAAAATCTAACCCCAAAACTAATTAATTACTAAGATCATGGCTAAAATAAAGTTTTTGAAGGAACAAATAGCAACTTGATAACCTGAGTCTGAGCTGCCTTTCAGACCTTTCGCTTGCAATCTTAGGCTTCAACATTTAGATAAGAACAATAGTTTGGAAAACAAAAAGTAAAGAAAGTACCACCCACCCACCACAATTGTGTTTTATGCAAATCCAAAGCTTCTGTATCCATACAATACCATCTAAGTTTACGCCAAAGCAATGAAATAAGAAAGACCTAGCGACAGCATGATAACAAGAAAGAATTTATTTCTAAACACAATGAGACAAAACTGCTTCTTACTTTGGGGGTTTAAAGGACTCTCCCACTTGCCTCCACAACTTACATGATGTCACCTATGCATCAACAGTAGTCAATTATTTTTCAAGTGGGTAAGAACTTCAACAGACTTGTCAACTTAAGAAGGAAGAACTTCATGCTATATAGTGCAGCAGAGGTCAGTTACAAGTCATGTCACAAATCGTATCAGAATGCTTCAACCAAATTATTTTTAAAGTGTGAGCATTGTTTTTCAGCATACATTTACAAATGCTGCATCATACATACAGTACCATGGTCCTAACAATGAGACATTGCACAGTCAAATGCTGCAGCTAGATTTTCCATATAGGCCAGACGAAAATGTGACTAATTTTTTTTTTTTTGGCATATTGTTTCTCTTTTTCAAAGTTTCTAGATACATAACGCATAAGGGTTAGTTGAACAAACAGGGTAAACAGAGATATACTTTTTCAATCATGTATTTTCAAACATTTTATGAATTTTTTATCTCACACTACTTTGCAGAAAAAAATAAGGCTATTGCAATCATTTACTTTGTCACTGTGTTATGACCAGCATCAATTGTGAAATTACTTGAGCTAAACATTTCCCTTTTCCTTTCCCGCCTTTACTAGTAACTGCATCCATTGACAAAGTATATGAAAAAATTCCCCCAACCCAATGAAGAATGGATAAGTTATTTCCAATTGAAAGCATTCCAGCCTTTTCAGTGCACCATGCATATTGTTAGCGTGTGCAAGCCTGTGTAATACTGTCTTCTGATGGCTATGTTGCACTTTCCCATCTCCAACATTATCAATTCTGCTTAGGAAATGGGAAGTAAAAGCAAAAGGTCACCTAGGTAGATGGAAACAGAAAATGTTGACATGAAGCCAGGCAGAACAATGCATACCTTGTCATAGCCACCCAATCTCATCACAGCTCTCCACAACCTTATCACCAACAAACATAAAAATTAGTTGTCAAAAGTTAATTTAAAATGATGTCATCCACAAAGAAGGGCATAATGAGAATGGATATTTATTAAGGACTTACTTGATACAATTCAATCCTTCTCCATAAAATTTTGGAGGCTTGAACTCCATCCTCTTCTCCTTAAAGAAAGTTTCTAGCTCCTTCATAAATGCTGATTGCTCCTCTTCCGTTCCCGAATCACTGCCATCATGATCATCATCCAAAAGAAAGGGAATCTTTGAGCTTGGGTGGCCATTATTTTCAGGGGCAGTCAAATCTGACATATTCTGGTCATTCCCTGATTCCTTCATATTCTCAGGGTCAGCAGTGATATTTGAAGACTCTGCAAGAAGCCTAGGGGGTTCATTGTAATCTTTAGGGAAAGGACTAGCATGAAGGGCAGGCTTAATTTCAGGTATCTCAGAAGAGTTGGTTGTTGTGTCTGCAATGGTTACAGAATCAGGTGCTTCATTTTTGTCCGGTTTAGGCTTCTCATGTTCTAGATTGAGCTGACATTTGCCATCATCAAAGGGTCCTGGAGGAGGAGAATCCTGGAGAGATTGCTGACCATGATTTGACTCCACAATATTCTTTTCAATACTGGTTAATGGTGGAGAAGTCTTACACTCTGAAGGAGTTAGTTCGGCATGGTTCATGGGAACAGAAGGAGGAGGAAGCAGGACTGAGTTTAAAGCATTAGACGCTTGGGGTGGTGATGACGGTGGTTTATCATCAATTTCCTTTGCATTATCCATGTCTGAATGAATCTAACCAGAAATTAAAATGTAATAGAGGAAAAAGTTCATATAAAAGCAAAATAATAATAATAATAATAAGAAGAAGAAGAAGAAGACGTATGAGCAGAACTGGTTGATAAATTCGTATTCCCATTATGGAGATTGCCGCTCTTTTCGCACCCTATCCCCTTAACCCCCAGGACCAAATAAATAAATAAGAAAAGAAATAACATAAATATGGGAGATAGGGTTTTGGAATTGAAACAACAGGATATTTACCCCCCCTCCTCCGACAACCACCAAAGAAAGAAAGAAATCCAAACTGAACAACAAAATTAGGCGAATCTTGCACTTCTCTGTTTTCATTTATTTATTTTTTAAATTAAAAAGCAACAACATGAAGAAAAGACACAAAGAAGAGAATGCATGGACTCGTAACCTACATTTCCTTTCGATATGCAAAGCCCTAACAATAGGCTATCAACAGACACAACAACAACTATTAAAAACAAAAACAAATAGGGCAATGACGCAGAGAGAGGGAGAGAGCAAGTGATTGGTCGTTCAACTCACTTAAAACCGAAAGAAGAAGATGGCGGGCACTGGATTCGTGAGAGGAAACAGCAGCGCTGAGGAGAGATCACCGGAGACGGCAAGAAGAACAAACGGGAACGGCTTCGAATGTCCAAGTATTTAATCAAATAATTTATTAGGAATTTGGGGAGGGGAATACGGATAGATGCTTTGCTTAGACTTAGAGAGGTGGAATAAACTGATCCGAAACCAAACCACCGAAGAGGAGCATCGGCGGCAATCACCAGTAAACCACCGCCCGGGGGGGGGCCACGGTACACACCTAGGGATTGCGACCTGAGAGTGAGATAGAGAGAGAGAGTAACGACTCTGTTAAAAAAAGGAAATTTATGACATTAGCAGGTAAGCAAAATTAATAATAATATATAATGAACTATATTTAACCCTAACGAGAACGACATCGTTGGTGTCATTAAATATTTGATAAGCTGGAAATCTTGTGTACGTGTAAATTTGCCCGGTCCGGTTCGCGGGGAATTAATCAGTATTATGAGGCGTAGGAAGGAGGCGGTGCCCACCTACCAAAAGTACAAAACTGAACCAAGGTTACACACTCTTTTGTCTTTTTTTTTAGGTGTAAGGTAAGTTTCAGGTTTGAGAAATATGATTCAATGGTTGATGGGTGCTAAAGTGTAACAATACGGAAGCCACATTCGTCCATTCGATTTTTCTGCATACGAAAACGAAAAAGATAAATAGTAATACTTAAAGAATAATTTGAGAACAAAATCACTTAAAGAGAGAGAGAGAGAGAGTGAGAGCAATACTAATTATATTTCATCTGATAAAAGAAATTTTTTTTAAAAAAAAAAAAAAAATATATATATATATATATATAAATCATTATACTTTTCTTTCCTGTCCACTAGATTGCTCAAAGATGCAGTACAGAGTCCGTCATCTGTTTTGTTAGTTTTAACTCATTTTCTGATTCTCTCTATGCTAATCTAAGCGTTTCAATCCAACATCTAACTTCTGAAGAGAGAGAAAATAGGCTATGTGGAGAGCGCTCGACGACCCATTTGCCAGAGTGACTGAAGAGTTGGAGAAGGCAGGAAGCGTTTGCAGTCTACGGTGACTTCGGTGGCTAGTGTAATCTATATGGTACCGCATTATACTTCGGTTGATACGGTCAATGGGTCAATTAATCATATCATTCATTGGTCATAATAATATATTTTGATGACGACGACGATGATGCTTCGATGCAAACATACATACAATTATACAACATTGATACCGGTCGATGTTGGCACGGCATTCGGCGGCGCTGTTTCTGACATTCCATTTACAAGAGCATTTAGCAGCAGGTACTCGCTCGACTCACCTACAACAAAGATAAAATACCCCAACAAAACAAAAGAAAGAATGAATGAAAGAAAACTTCTCTTCCTTCTTCTTAATCCCCTCCAATTGTCTAATCTTCTTTGCCATTCCTCCTCCTCTCTCTCCATGCATTAGTTGAATACGCAAACGAGCGGCTTTACCACAATCCTGTTCGTTTCTCACACACAAACGCAAGGAAAAAATGAAAAAGCTAATGGGGTTAGGATCTAGGCCCTAGGGGTGAGAGAACCTGTGGTTTTTAATAGTGAAATTACTATAATAATTACAATATCGATAGATAGATAGTTATGGGGAATTTGGATCTATTCATCGACGCATTAATAGCAGTTCTCAACTTGCTCTTGCTGACCGCGGTCGGCTCCTTTCTTGCACTCGATCGTGTTGATATCTTGGGGGCGGATGTAAGGAAGCATTTCAACTACAACTACTACTACTACTACTACTAGTCTTCCGATAATTAAGAATTAGTAACAGTTATAATGCATTGTATGTACATATATATATATATATATATATATATCCATGCCAATTTACGATCGTGAAAAAGCATTTGAGCAGTGCATATATATTTATATAATTTCTTAGTTCTTTTTATCAAATTGTTGTCTTTTCTTTACTTGAACATAGTAATATCCGCTCGGTCAAAAAGGAAGAGCCCCCTATGTCCTCACTGATTCTTGAGCCTTGCCTTGATTAGCAGTAGTTGTAAAGTCCATCATTTAAAAAAAAAAAAAAACCCTTGTTGTATCACGAATTAAGTGCAGGTTGTGTTTTTCTGTCTTCAACCGGCGCTTGTTGGTGGCAGACTAGCAAAATCCATTACATTCAGAAACATGGGTTTGCTGTGAGTTTCTGTTCTAATTACAAAATTACAAATATTGTCATTCTGACTTTTTATTTCAATCTATAAAATTTGTCTAGTTCATTTTCCTGCTATTAAGTTCATATTAACATTGGGGTTGACTCTGGAAAAAAAAAATTATGTAACACACTACCGCCATGGGTGATGCAGGTGGTTGATGCCTCTCAATATTCTTATCACACTTACCACTGGATCTGTGCCTGGTTATTTAGTCTTTAGAACAACCAAAGCTCCCGAACATCTTCGGGGCCTGGTGTTGGGATGCTGTGCTGCAGGCGGGTACTACATTATTGTATTTATCTTCAATATAAATACTAGGCATCGTCTTATAATTATTATTATTGTTATTTTAATGGAAGAGGGAATTCGAGGAACATGCCTCTCATAATCATTCCGGCTCTCTGCAAAGAAAAAGGCAGTCCATTCGGACATGTTTATGTTTGCTATACAGATGGATTGGCTATGCTTCCGTCTCTGTGGTAGCACGCCTTTTGTTTCTCTCTAACATTGGCATGAATGAGATAGTTGGCGGCAGTTAATCCTGAAAAGTGAAAATGTAAGCAAGCCCTTAGGCAATCTGAAATTTATCTGATTGATGTCTAGTGACTAGTGTTATGTATTGCACTCCTTCAGATTGGAGCCATCCACATGTGGACATATGTGTACAACATCATGCGTATGCACTCAATAAAGGATGCTGAAGCTCGAGGAGCCAAACTGGCTGCCTTCTCAGAGGCTGCAAAATCGGCTGAAGAAACACCAGCCAAATGTTGTGGGGGCCACATCTTCCTCTAAATGAGTGCTCGGTCAATGAGAACGAATGTTCAGCAGATCACTTTGAACTCGAGTTGGGATGTCCCGAGGGAGACCAAAGGCGACTCCTCCTCTGCATTTTCATCCAATACATGACAGATTTAAGTTCTTGAGGTCAGTAATAGATTTCATGCACCGCACGTTTAGGGTAGCTAAGGGATGGCTTGAATCAGATTTTCAAGTCTAGGGAGCAACTATTTTCCTGTAGTCTTATTGTGAAAAGAGTCCTACAAAATTATGTTAAATACTGTCTTTGCACATTCTCAATGGATTTAGGGAGCTTCTTATGAATTCAAGTTTCTCTATTCAATCGATCTAGAACATTATATTGCTAACCGCCCGGATATCTATTTATTTATTTATTTATAGTGCAAGCCTGTTTGCTGAGTGGATTGCCGTCAAATTGTGTTCAGTATTGATTATAGAACTTGTAATAAAAAAAAAAATTAATGCAAATAATAACAAAATATAAAATTAAAAATACAGAATTCACGTAAAAATTTTAAATTAAGAAAAAATCATAAATAAAGGGAAAGACGTTTAGTAACTCAAAAAGAGAAAAAGTACAAAGAAATTATTTTGTAATTTAATTTTACCATAACAAAATATATATACATTTATATGAATATATAATTTAAAACTCATATATAATTAGTTTATATGGCGAGCTTTTCAAACTGGATTAAATCAATTCTGAATTACTAAATTTTAACAATCTTTACTTTAATACAAATTCTAATACAAGGAATAAATTTCAATTTTCCACTAAAAACCTCCTCGCCTCTTCAACAAGTATCCCAAAGAACACAACTCAACCAAAAAAGGCAAATCAAGTGTCAACGGTATCTGAATTTAATAATTAAAAGAAACTTGATTAACATATTAATAAGATTATTAAGTGTACTAATTTTACTCATAACAATATTATTAGGTGCAATGACTTCCTACGTAAAATGATATTGGATGTCAATGTACTTTGTTCTTTCATGAAACATTCGATTTGTAGTGTGAGAAATAGCGCTTTGACTATCATAATAATAGTGGCAGTATACCAATATTCATTAAGTTCACCAAATAAGTTTCAGTGACCATATGCAGTAGATAATGTAATTGTAACCTACAAAGTAACTTTTTAATTGATAGTACATATTTACTAAATGATCTTCTCAAAATCAAAATCAAAATCTGTATATCGAATGATTCCTTCTCTAATTTTTCGAAACCGTAAACACAGTGCCATGCAAATTTTGTCAACACCTAAACTAACAGTGCATCATCTAAATCTAACTGTACAAGCAGCTCGCATCTTGACTTGCCGCAGCAAAAATCTGGTATCGTGATCTAATATCGAAATATTATATTTTAAAGTTATCATCACAAAGATCATCTGGTATTGCTCTAATAACAGTTTGTAATCAGAAACAAAATACAAAATTAAAAAAATACAAAAGTTGCATGAAAAATCCCAAATCAGGATAAATTCATTAACAAAAAGAAAAAAAATTCACGAACTTAAAAAAGTACAAACAAATTATTTTACAACTTAATTTTACCTTAACAAAATACATATATATTCATATAGGTATATAATCTTAAATTCCAATATAATTAGTTCATATCACTAAATTCCAACGCACTGGCAGCAGCAATCTGGATGACACTTTCCCTTCAAGCTATTTTAGTTCTTTGTTGTGCGTATCTATTACCTTTCATGTCAAGAGAGTGGAGGACTAGCGAAGAAGCATTGGCAGAAAGCCCGAGAGGCCCAGAACCTATGTACATTGCACATTCTGGCCAGAAGTTTCGGCCTTTTCCGCCTTCTTAACATATTGCGCTTGCTATACTGAATTATATTCTTCCATCGCAATAGATTGTTGGGTTTCTGGTCGGTGTCATCCCCAAGCTGCGACAGGGGCTAATTGGTGGTACTGCTCTCCTTCATGTAGTTGAACACTCTGCATCTTTGATTGGGTCAGTATCATGCCGTGAAGCTATGAACCCTTCAAAGCAACTGAAATTGCTGTCTTTACTTCCGGATACCTAGTGATATTCCTTTCTGTTGTATGCTTGCAGTGAAGCTGCCATTCCAACCGTGAACTTGATTGTGGGGGCAAATCTTCAGAGAGATAATAACGGCATGTATGTGTTGCCCATTTTCAATTTCATGCTCGTGGTGCAGCCAAAGGTAGACTCTGAAAATTCCTCAGGTTTAAAAGGGTCAGAGCTGCATCTGCCAGTTGTCACAGGGATAAATTTGGTGCGGTATGTTGTCATGCCAATTTTCGGGATAGTGACTGTTAAATCATCAGTCAGCTTCGGCTTGGTGCAGTCAGACCCGCTGTATCGGTTTATTCTTTTGCTTCAATATGCACTTTCTCCAGCAATGAACATAGGTCTGCCTACACCTGAGATAATACAACATCATTTATGGTGAATTTTCACCAGCTAGTCTTTGGGCGCAAAGGCATCATCTTTACTTCATTCATCTTCTGTTGGCTAGGAACAGTGGATTTTGATGCAGCAACTTGAAGGGGTATTTTGATTTGGCAGGTACGATGACCCAATTGTTTGGTACTGGTGAGAGCGAGTGTTCTCTGATTCTGTCGACATCTTATGCGTTTGACCGCGTTCATGTGGCGCATGGTATAGCTTGCTAGCTGAGTATGTTTCCTTGGTGTCCGTTGCAGTCAAAATGACATATTTGGCAACATGATTTTTGGCATTTGCATATCGGCGAACTGTCCGGCAGACAAATAGCAATCTCAGCAATGGAATTACGTAAATGAGTTAGCCCTGGAACGAAGATCATTGGGAGTTGTACCTAACATAGTTTCTTATCCTGTAGTTCAAGTTCTTGGATTTCAGTTGCCGGTTTTCTACCCTTTGGCGTTGCTGAAATGATGCAAATTTTTGAATAACTGCAACTTAATTTTACCTTTATCGTTCTGTCGCGATCTGGGGGGTGGGAGACACAATAAATCCTAACAAGTCTTCCTCAGTGCATCATTTATCATTGCTAAATGCAGCAAGCCTGGTTATGACCAACTACAATTGGGCATACAGAAATCTTCATTATTTTGGTGTCGTTCATAGTTGCATCTGTTGGGTTTTCAGCAACTAGGACTCGTATTAGCTCTAACAACATGAAATGTTTAATTAAAAGCAACTGTTATCGATACACTGAACATCATTATCCTAATTGCAAAAAAAGATAAAGAAAAATGAAAAAAGAAAGGCACTGCTACTGGCCAATGGCAACAAGATGACATATAACTTGCAGTGTTAACACCGCAGGATAATACCCTCAACTGAAGACAAGCACAGCCAAATCGTGCTTTACAATTTACAATTTCCCAATTGATCATCCTCCGACACGAGGACAGGGAAAGAAGTAACGAATTATGGCTAACCCAATCCCGGGGGCTGCATTTGTGAGGGATCAATTAAACCTTCTAGCACAACAAGCTCGTCTAACAATGCAAGCTTCTGATCTTCAAGAATCTTAACCTCATCTTCAGCCTCTCTCAGCTCACTCCCCAAAGCAAAGCTTTCTTCCTCCAACAGCAGATACTTTCGTCTCAATGCTCGGTATTCATCTGCTGATGTGGTGGATTCTGGCAAGGAATCTGAGCTTGACCTCTCTAGCTGTTGGAACAATGGAGAGACTTCGTTCTTCGTGTTCCGATTGAAGGACTTCTGCCCTGATCTTGAAGATGCAGTCCCCAGCACCCGTTGAACCTCTCTAGCATCATTCCCTCGCAACTGACTCATAGAAGCTCGAGGGTTTGAGGCCTTCTTTTTAGGCGGCTTAGACTTTGAAATTTCTCTTGAGTGGGGCATCCTTGGGTCTTGCATATTTCGTCTACAAAATTTAATGTTGGAGAAGAGAAAGATGACAAATTAGGTAGATAGAGAATGTGAGCAAGGCTTTGCTTGGAAAACAGACAAGGAACGACAGAAGTTTCCCGGTAAACAGGAGTCATATAGGCACATAAATATGATTACACAGAGGGTTAAACTATTAATGAATCCGTTTCTTAGTGATCAAGTTCACAGAAAATACTTGATAAAGCAGGAATCTCAAAGAAGATGTCAATGAGATCATCGGGAACTAAATTTGCAAACTGGATTAGTTACATACCCTTCCAAGTTCACAAACAAACAACTCATGAACAATAAGCCATGGTAAAAAGAGAAGTTGTTTGAAGGAAAAAAGCAACTCATGAACAATAAGCAGGACAATTTTTTTGATTGCTCGGAATTAACTCATAAGCATAGGGGGCGAGGAAGGTTGGGGGGGGGTGGGGGGATAGATTTGGCATATTAGTATGCCAATTAATATTTTAATACAGGTATTTCCCTCGTCCTTGAGACAAATCGAGGGACCAGGGTTGTGTCGGGAAGGTAAACAACTGTCATTGACTTTACAAGCTCTGAATTATTTACCTTAGATTTTCCTGCAATTTTGCATCAAGAAGCCATTAACAAATTGCAAAAAAAAAAAAAAAACAGAGAGAGTTTGTGGAAAAGGTTATCCACGATATCATTCAATTCCGAACGAAACCCCAAGATCCAATCAGAATATTCGTTTTTTTTTTCCTCAGCAAAGACTAGAAAGGGGAGGGCGCACGAGGAATTAAGGCATACCTTTTCTCGGTCGAAACGCGCTCTCCTGTCTTTGTGGTCGGCCTGACAACCAGATGGAGCGGAAATAAGGAGGAATAATGTTATGATAGAAAGAGATATGTTTCCAAAATAATGTCATACAAAATTAACAATTTCCGCTCCAAAAACAATGCGAATCTGAACGGGGAGAAGAACAGCGAGAGAGAGAGAGAGAGAGAGAGAGAGAGTGGAGAGAGCGGTAAATCACCGAGGAAAAACAAAAACAAGACAGAAAAATTGAGAACATACTACGAGAGAAATTACCTGGGGATGGGACGGACTGGTACTGGGTATGCTAGATTAGAAGTTGGAAATCAAAGGAAAGAGGGGAGAAGAGAAGAGAAGAGAAGAGAAGAAACGAGAGAGCAGATCCCCCAAACAAAAGGAACTCCCTTTCCTTTCTTTCTAATAATAATATGCTAAGACGACCGGACAGAGACCGACTTGTATTTTTAGGTACAACATTCTCGTATAATCCTAATGTCCTGTAGCCTTTTCTAAGTTTTCAAGGCCCTCTCAGGGATGGAGTTGAATTGCAACGTCTTTTGCTCTCAACTGTTCTCAACTTTAAATTGCTCTTTTTTTATTATTATTTTTATTAATATGTAATATTCGATATTCTATAATTTCATAAAATGAAAATTACTATCCTCGTTCCTTCGTTTTTGTTTTTTATTTTTCCTTTTAATACCAACTAATCGATCACTCATGCCGCGCGCAAGATTTAGATGGAGAGTTTTTATTTATTTATTTATTTATTTTAAAGAATTGTTCCCTCAAATCCGTGTTTTGACCCTACTCAAATTTTTATTGGGCTCCCACTTAAATTTTATTTTATTCTTACATTCTTGTTTTTGTTATTCTTCATGTGTGTACGTAAATTTTGCCCCCACTAAAAACGGTTTTTAGATCCGCCATTAGTACAAATGAGAATGACAAATGAATCACTATATTTGAAAACAAACTACAATAAATATATTTAACCCCACTTCTAATTTGGTTTTTTTTTTGAACTTTTATTGCCATTAATCGAGTCCTCGGACCATTATCTCACTCCTACTATAATTTGATCCTGGAGGCAAAATTCTTGTGTGTAGTCGTCCTCTCTCTCTTCAAAAATTAATACGAAGTAATAAAACGAAAAAAAAAAAACACCGGAATTTTTTGTGGTTCGATCGATGTGACCTACATCTACAGAAAAGACAGAGGAAATACTCTTATTATCAGACAGAGAGTGTTATAGAAATACAAAGAGTGCGACTCTCCTTTCTTTCTTCCTCTCTTTCATAATCCTAATATGCCTATATATATATAGGGATATAAGACAAGGGACAGAAGAGTAATTTTAACTAAACTGGAATACGAGGTATATTCCAACAAATCTCCACCTTGTATTGTATTCTTAAAACACACAACAAAATAGAATCCTTCTATCTCTCCTTCAAATGGCCCCTTAGGGTCCGTTAATCAAAACGAACACCAATCAAGTCCAAGCAATGCTTGAACTTGCTAGTTAAAACTGGTTTCGTCAACATATCAGCTGGATTGTTAGCAGTAATGACCTTTTTCACTGAAATCAAACCTTGAGATATAACATCTCGCAAGAAATGGTATCTGACATCAATGTGTTAGGTCCTCTCATGATACACTTGATTTTTGGTCAAGTGTATAGCACTCTGACTGTCATAAAATACGGTGGTAGTTTCCTGTGATAAACCCAAATTAGTAACCAAACCTTTCAACCAAATAGCTTCCTTGACTGCTTCTGCTATTGCCATGTACTCAGCTTCAGTGGTGGAAAGAGCAACTGTTAATTGCAATGTTGCCTTCCAACAAATGGCACTGCCTGAAAGAGTGAAAACATAACCAGTTGTTGATCTTCTTCTGTCAAGGTCACCTGCATAGTCAGAATCCACAAAACCAGTAAACAACCTACTACCTTTGTTGAACATTAGTCCTACATTTGTAGTGCCTTTAAGATACCGAAATATCCATTTAACTGCTTGCCAATGTGCTTTCCCAGGATTAGCCATATATCTACTGATCACACTGACTGCTTGTGAAATATCTGGACGAGTGCAAATCATAACATACATAACATTGCCCACTGCACTAGAGTATGGAACATGTGACATATATTCTTCCTCCTCTAGGCTATTGGGTGACAAAAAGGCTGAAAGTCTGAAGTGTGATGCCAAAGGAGTACTTACCGGTTTGCAACTTATCATCCCAAAACGATCAAGAACCTTTTCGATGTACCTTTTCTGTAAAAGGCGTAGCTCTCCTGCTTTCTTGTCTCTAGTGATCTCCATGCCCAAAATCCTCTTTACAGCCCCCAAATCTTTCATCTCGAAATCTCTAACAAGTAGCTTCTTCAAACTATTGATCTCAGATATGCTTTAGAGGCAACAAGAATATCATCTACATATAGTAGCAGATAGACAAATGATCCATCACGAAGCTTCCTAAGGTAGACACAACTGTCATACTTACTCCTTAAGTAACCATGGTCTACCATAAAGCTGTCAAACTTCTTATACCATTGTCTAGGAGACTGCTTTAAACCATATAAAGATTTCTTTAACCTGCAAACATGATCCTCCTTGCCTTTACTTTTGAAACCCTCGGGTTGATCCATATAAATGACTTCCTCAAGATCGCCATGTAGAAAAACAGTTTTGACATCAAGCTGCTCCAGTTCCATATCATACATAGCAACCATAGCTAGAAGCACACGAATAGAAGTGTACTTCACAATTGGAGAAAACACCTCATTGAAGTCAATCCCTTCTTTCTGACTATAACCCTTTGCAACCAGACGTACCTTGTACCTTGCATCTTTAACTCCTGGGATTCCCTCCTTCTTCTTGAAGATCCATTTGCAGCCAATAGTCTTCTTATCTTTAGGAAGTTTCACTAAGTCCCAAGTCTGATTCTTATGCAGGGACTCAATTTTCTCAGTCATAGCAATACTCCACTGGGAAGATTCGGCACAAGTGACAGTCTCTGAGTAGTTTCTAGGTTCATTGTACTCCACCTCTTTCGCTACTGCCAAACAATAAGCAAAATCTGAGTATGAAAACTTGGCTGGTGGCTTGATAGTCCTTCTGGATTTGTCTTTGGCGATACTGTACGACTGTGCCTGTTGAGTATCTAGAGTATCCTCGTCTGTTTCTGAAGTGTTAACCCGAATCTGTTGACCTGACTTAGAAGGAATATCACTTTCAAACTCCACCTGTTGCCTGGAACTCCCACTATCTTCATTGTTTGGCCTTATGACTTCCTCTTTTAGATGCAGTATAGCGGATTCATCAAATATCACGTCTCTGCTGATGAGAAATTTTGGAGACTTAGGGTCTAGACACCACAACCTATAACCTTTCATGCCAGAAGTATAGCCAAGGAAAATGCATTTCTTAGCCCTAGGTTCAAGCTTTCCATTATTAACATGAGTATAAGCAGGACAGCCAAATATCTTCAAATCAGAATAATCTGCAGGTTTGCCTGACCACACCTCTTCAGGTATCTTACACTCAATAGAAGTACAAAGAGATCGATTTACTAACCAACAAGCTGTATTAACAGCTTCTGCCTAAAACTCCTTGCCCAAACTTGCATTGGATAATAGACATCTAGCTTTCTCTATCAAAGTCCTATTCATGCATTCTGCAATTCCATTTTGCTGTGGAGTTTTTACAACTGTACGGTGTCAAATAATACCTTCAATTTTGCAAAACTCATTGAATTCGTTATTGCAAAATTCAAGGTCTCAACCTCTTAATCTGCTTCCCAGTCTGCTTTTCAAGTAAAGTTTTTCACTGCTTGAAGGTTCCAAACACTTGACTTTTCTATTTCAAGAAATAGACCCAAACTTTCCGAGAAAAATCATCAATGAAAGTGAGCATATAAGCAGCACCCATAACTTTAGAGAGAACCTGAGAAAGATCCCAAAGATCTGAATGGATGTAGTCCAATGTTCCATTTGTTTTATGGATGGCTGTATTGAAGCTCAACCTCTTTTGCTTCCCAAAAACACAATGCTCACAAAATTCCATTTTTCCTATGTTCTGACCACACAAAAGATCTCTCTTACTCAAAGCAGCCATACCTCTATCACTCATGTGTCCCAGCCGCATGTGCCACAACTTTGTCACGTTTGAATATGAAACTAAAGTAGAAACTGCAGTTGAGTCTGTGACTGTCGAACCATGTAAGAAATACAATGTGCCAATTCTGGCAGCCTTCATCAATACAAGAGCACCTCTGGAAACCTTCAAAACTCCACCTTTACACCCAATCTTGCAACCATTCTTCTTAAGAGTGCCCAAAGAGATAAGATTTTTCGTCAAATCTGGAATGTGTTTGACCTCAGACAAGGTCCTAATGACACCGTCATGCATTTTGATCTGCACTGTACCAATCCCAGCAACCTTACATATGTGATCATTATCTAAGAGAACACCACCATTGATTGGCTTGTAAGTGGTAAACCATTCTCTATTAGGAGTCATATGTTGCGAGACTCTAGTGTTCATGATCCACGTATCTTGAAATCTGCCTTGGCCTTGAGTGATACAAAGCAGATCATCACTCTCATTTGTTGCCACATGAGTTTCTCCTGGTGGATGGTTTTTTTGATTATTGTCGCTTACTTTCTGCTTGTTTTTCAACTTGTAACAATCAGACTTGATGTGCCATTTCTTCTTGCAATAATTGCATGTTAAATTCTTGTGCCTTGATTTCAATCTTGATTTTCCTGAATTTCGACCTCTCTCCTTTGATCTTCCTCGATCAATGATCAAACCAACACTCTGATCTGATGTCTCAGAAAATGTCAAACTACTATCAATTTTCTCCTTGGCCTGCAAATTAGTCTTGACATTCTCAAGGGAAATATCTTCTCTGTTATAAATCATAGTATCTCTAAAGTGTTTATATGAAGGAGGCAAAGAACACAATAACAATAAAGCTTGATCCTCATCGTTAATATGAACGTCAATTTTACTCAAATCAGTAACAATTGAACTAAACTCTCCAATATGTGATTTCAAATAAGTAACTTCTGACATACGAAGAGTGTAAAGGCGTTGCTTTAATCAGAACCTGTTAGTCAAAGATTTCGTCATGTACAGACTTTCCAATTTTAGTCACGCATCAGCTGCTGTTCTTTCATCGAGGATTTCTCTCAAAATTTCATTTCCCAAACTGAGTTGTATCGAGGATAAAGCTCTATCATCCATGTCGTCTCAATCTGCATCGGACATTAACTCTGGTTTTTTCTCCTTGCCAAGTAGGGTCCTTTTTGTACCTTCTCGCATCAGAATTGCTATCATTTTAACTTGCAACAGTGCAAAATTGGTGTTTCCATCGAACTTCTCAATTTCAGACTTCATCGTTGATGAAGATGAAGAAGTTATTGCAACAAAATACCCACAACGAAAATTGAAGAATACAAATTGATGGCCCAAATTAATAAAATTACCTAAATTACAATCTGCCGCCGACGCTACAGTTCTGCTGCCCCGTTGGAGCTCGATCTGTTCCTTCTTCCGATCTGTGAGAGCCGCTTCCCACTAGTTAACAATCGCCGTCGGATCTGCTCTGCTTTAGCGCCAAACCATCAGAATGGTCGAAAATGACGAGCCACGACGACGACCCGGCCAGCGAGAAGTACTTGCGGGAGATCTTGAGCTTGACCTCGTCTTCTCGTGGGTATGTGTACGCGTGCGTGTTGGTGGTGACGAAGCGCTTAGGCAAGACACGCGATTGGATTTGAGGGATGTGCGTCGGCCGCTGGGCTGTGTGACAGGTTACCGGTGTGGGATGCGCGTCGGCCTGGTTCGGATCTCTCTCTCTTCCTCCCTCTGCTTCTCGGCAAAACACGGTCGCTGGGCGTTGAAGATTGTGGCGCTCCGATCGGTGGTTGCCGAGGAGGAGAGAGACTGCTTTTAATTTTGGTGGGCTCGTCGGTGGCGATGGCGGGGACAGCTCGCGGTGGTTGGACGAGGAGGAGGCTGTGGTGGCCGAGGAAGAGGAGAGACGTGGTGGTGACCGAGGAGGAGGAGAGAGGCTGCTTTCTTCGGTAGGTCGGTGGTGGTGTGCACCGGTCGCAGGGACGAATAGTCTTGTGTTCTTGGATCCCTTCTTTTTTTTTCTTCTTTTCGGACTCTGATACCAATTTGTTACCGAAAATTAACACGAAATAATAAAACGAAGAAAAAAATAATACCAGAGTTTTACATGATTCGATCGATGTGACTTACATTTACAAAAAAAACAGAGAGAATACCCTTATTATCAGAAAGAGAGTGTTATAAGAATACAAAGAATGCAACCCTCTTTTCTCTCTTCCTTTCTTTTCATAATCCTAATATGCCTATTATATAGGGATATAAGATAAAAGACATAAGAGTAATTCTAACTGAAATACGAGGCGTATTTCAACGCCTCTCTGTTTTCGCTCTTTTTTCCCTGTTACCTTAGCTTAGCGGTCATTGCAGCTGCGTCGAAATCCTTTGCTTGATGTTACGACAGCCTCTTTCAAGTCAAATGAGTTACTTTTTAAAGAGACTTTCGTTTCTCTTGCAAATTACACGGGGTAGAAAGACTGGAAAACCAACGGCTTACCCTTTTTTCTCCAATTTCAGTAGAAGAGATCTTTGAGGGATTTTATCAATAATCCCTAAACATGACCGACACCAATATCGACTATCATTAATATTCCTCCAACAATGCTGCATCTTCAACCAAATTAAGTAGGGGGAAGAAATGTACATGAAAATGAGAAAAACGCGAGAGTTAGGTTTCTATACGAATTTAGCAGCTGAAAGTCACTCTTCATACCCACAGCTTCTCCCGCTTAAAAGTTGGAACAGATGGCCGTCTAATCTGTTTGGCGATCAATTTAGCGCACGAGAGATCTGAAATTGTGAACCAGCTTCATTAAGAATATAGAATTGCAAAATTGCTCATAAAATGTCCCTATGTCGGCAGCCCCATTACTATGCTTGTTGTCTCTCTATTTAAGCCCTCTGCACATGCGCTATCCATTACTTAATTTCCTGGCTTGTGGCTACCATACTTTGGGAGGCTAATAGCGCTAACGGAGAAGTAAGATGACCAACAATCTGTTGGAATAAGATTTTTTTTTTTAAAAAAAAAAAACTTAAAAACTGATCTCCGAATATGTGGATAATTAAGCCAAAACAAAAAGAAAGATTGTTCAGGGATCAAGGGGCTTTCGTTTCGTTTCGTTTCATTCATTCTCTCTCTTTTGTTTTTTCAAATTGCAATGGGAGAAGACAGAAAAACATCAGGTTCTCTTTTATTTTAGAGAGCTACATTCTTGCATACGCAATGCTTCACCTGGATGCAGGCAATAAAATTGGTTATAGCTATATCAAGACTGGGTACGCATAAGGGCAAGGCCTTCCCCGGCCTGCAATTCATTTGAAATCCGGAGCCTTCTGTAGTCCTCATAAATGAAAGGGATGTAAAGACGAGGGTGCTCAGAGTCCACAAGCTCCGGTGGCGCCTCCACTGCTGTGTCCTTGGGTCCTAGAAGGAATGAAGCAATTGAAATTCGGACTGTTGCTTCCCGGCATTGTACTCTGTGTTTAACATTGCAGAGCCTTCCATTGCTCCATGCCTTTGTCATATCAAGAAACAATTAACCATACAATCAAAAACTATCTCTAGCGGTGCTAAAGTAATTCAAAGTACAATATCACAGGATGTATGGGAAAACCCAAGCGGGAGAAGCAAATACAAAAGGGAACAAGTGACCACCGTAGCAATATCTCCAAGATTGACAAGTAGAGTGCCTGGAGATGGCTCAACTGCCACAAATGCACCGGACTTGTCCATGACTTCAAGACCACCAACATTTTCATCATCTTGAAGTAAAGTTAAGAATCCAGAATCTGTATGTATTTGAACGCCCGAGAAGCCCACAGTTTCAGGGGTGAAGTTGTACTTGTTAATCCTAAACTGGCATGGCCAATCTTTGAACATATAATTGCTCAACCCCAGACTTTGCGACAACTTTTGTGCTACATCCATGGCCAATCCATGTATTGCTTGAGCATACATCTGTATTATCTCTCTGACAACAAGCAAAAATTAACCGGGAAAATCAGTTGCACGAGTGCAAGGAACTGAGTTGAGGAAACTAAATGATGACGGCACAATTCAACCATGGGGCTGGCTTTTAACGGGTCTCCAACAACTAGAATTCACTAATTGATGTCGTGATATACTTGCATTTGCTGCCAAGCAATTCTTCATAAATATGTATAAATGTCTGTAGGAATTTGTCTTTCAATGCTTTTCAGGGGAAGGACGGATATCTTAGTTCTCACTTTCTCATAGTGGTGAACAATTTTCTTTCCTTTGATTAAATATAATAAATGAAAGGACTTTGTAGAGGGTCAAAGATAAGCATGGTAGATTTACTAGATGCACCTCTACACAGAAAAGAAACGTAGGATTGCCACTGGATTTTGAAGACACCATTACAGAATTGAAGAACTAAAAGAAGCAGTACAAATGAAAATTGGGTTCAGGGCAAAGGAGGTGAGATGACCTTTGGTAAGGAGAGGCACCAAGCTGAGAGCAGAAGGTTTGCACAGCTTGGGACGAGCCCGCATCATAAAGACCCAAGGCCTCGTAAAGAGGATTGACCTGGCTAGGTGCCACGTAGCCGCTGCCTGCTATTGCATCTGCGTTGCGCCTTTTGATTTCCGAGGGCAAGTCTAACAGAGATCTCACTACATTCTTCATCTCCGACATGAGTGTTGAGGAGATGTTATGGTTCGCGATCCTGAAACACCCCCATTCCTCGCATGCTCTCTTCAGTAATTCGTATTGCTCTGGAAAATCCTGCAGATCTATTGTTGGAACTCTGCCTAATTGACCTTCCCCCATGATTATTTGCCTTCTCTTTGCTTCCCCTTCCACGCGAATAGCCTCTCTCTTCTGCTATATATATAATGGCAATAGGCTTGTATCTTCGCGTTACTTATTACCTTTTTTCTGAGAGATGAGACATCATTGCCAGCAAAACATCAGTGTGCCTGTGTCTTTTATATGTCGTCCCAATTTATGCCCGACAGGACTTGGTGAGCGGTGACTCGGATTTTGACAAAACAAGGGCGTGTCCACTAAAAACAAAACAGTAGGAACGTTTCTTAGTTCCACAGGGCGGACAGAGCCTACCCCACATGGGAGTTTCTTTAAAGAAAAAATTTAGTAAACTTTGAAAGTGATCAACTGAAATAAACTTGATTAATTTTTATATTCATATTTATTATTTTTAATCTGTATAGTCAAAATTTTTTATACGTTGAAGTTAAATTATTCTAAACAGTAATTTAATTTGATAATCTTAAACACTTTTTCTATAAACAAGCATAATACTAATTTTAAATTAAATATAAAAAAATCTGCTTATATCTAACAATGTTGGACTTGTGATTTCTACTTTTGAAAGTGTTAAATGTAGATATCAATATATTTATAATGTCATTTTAAAAATTCAAGTAAAAAAAATATGGAAGGATGAAGTCATCTCACCTTTTCTATCTTACGAATTCTAAAGGCAAATTAGGCATCGCGTAACACTAAGATTGAAGGTCATTAAATAATTTTTTTTGAAAAAAAAATACTCAGAAGCCAATGAACTTTACCTCAATAATATATAAAATCCGTTTCCAAAATTAAGTCTCAAATTCTTGTGTCAATCCACATAAAAGAGAGACACTTACAAAACTAACGAGAAAAAGCGAGAGATATATATACACCCCCGCGTTGGGTTTTATATACCTGTTCACATTACAGAAAAATGAATAACATAAAAAGTGTCTCATTCATAAATGAGTAATTAATACATGTTCATTATATGATACATGAAGGCGTCTAAATTAAAATTTCATAAAATCATGCTGGAAAAGATAATCAAATATAATTGGAACCAATTTTTGCCTTCAAAAGAATCTACACACATGCTGAATATAAAAAACAAAGTGCACCGGAAAATAGCATGAACCATAATTGAGGAGCACCCGTTAACAAAACAAATCAATTCCATATCACAAATTGCAACACGTACTTGGAAATGTACGAGTGATCAACGCCAATGTACTTGTATTTGTGAAACGCTGTCACCCCACGGGAGCCTATGTACCCCATTCTACTTTCCCTTCTTTGTGGCAATAACAATCACAAAGCAGACAAAAAAAAAAAAAAGACAAAAAAATCGCAAATTTAAGGTCTCGTTGTAACCCCCTGTTTCAAATTAAAAAAAAAAAAAGTAGGAAAATCCAAACGCAACACATAAACAAAGAAACTCATTTCAAAAATGAAACTTTTAAATCAAATGTGAATCAAGTATGGGAAAAAAATGGAAACAATGTAGACAAAAGAGATGAAAAAAGAAAAAAGAAAATAGAAATATTCTCATATTGTACTGGTTTTGTTAGAAAAAGATCGAGAAAGATCCTGTTACAGTGATAAGTTCTCTGCTTTGGATTATCTGATTCAATCCAACTCATTTCAAAAATGAAACTTTTAAATCAAAGGTCAATCAAGTGTTAGAAAAAAAGGGAATAATGTAGATACAAAAGCCCCAAAAAGTACAAAGAAAATAGAAATATTCACGTATGGTACTTGTTTTGTTTGTAAAAGATCGAGAGAGATCTGCTTTAGGTTATCTGATTCAGTCTAACTTGGAAGCTCCACCATTTTTTATGTTCCTGCACGGGAAAGTGATGCTCTTAAAAATTGATTCATATTTTATTATTTTGTATCTTGTTTAATTCAGGAAATATAAATCTACCTAGAATAATAAAAACTACCTCTCACTGCCCAGAGTATTCAGGTCATATGACCTGTAAGGACAATGAACAACATTCAATGGGTCTTCTGGAGGAAAAATTTTAAAAAGGTAACATGGAAAAAACCTGGAAACCTTTGCAATTGTTTGTCTATAATTGTGAATCAGAACTTGCGAAAAATCAAAGATAAAATCATAAAGAATTTATTTTTGTATGCATCCGTGTGCGAGTGAGAGAGAGGGAGATAGATGAAGAAATTGGTTTTGATCTGCTTAGAAGAACAGTAATGCTAAAGCTTACAATACAGAGATGGATGGTCCTAGAAGAAGTTTTCCCAAGTTTACATATTTTACTAAGGACAAACACAATAAAATTTATGGATATTAGTTTTAATGTGAATCACAATCTCTTCTTTTATTAAGAATTTATTAAATATTAAAACCTTCTATTAGTCTTTTCTATAAATAATCAGGAATTGAAACTGTGCATGCAACAGCCAACCACAACTTATGGAGAGATCTAGCTGAACAATCTTTGAGGAATTTAAGTTTAACTCAAACCTTTCTAATCACAATTAAAATTTATAAATATTAGTTCTAATGTGCATCATAGTCTTTTATTTTATTAAGAATCTATTATCTATTAAAAATTTTTATTGGCTTTTTTAATAAATAATCAAGAATTGAAACTATACATGCAGCAGCCCAGCCAAGGGAACCAACTCATGGAGAGTACTAATTGAACAATAACATCGTGGGATTTAAGTTTGATCCAAATTTAAATTTAATTCAAATCTTTTTAGACACCTAAGAGTCATTTTGTTAAAAAAGAAAAATAAGTATCTTTTTAGTATCTTAATATTTATTTTTTAAAAAAAGGAAATATTTTGCCACCTTGGCACAAATGAACTCTAGAATTAAGGAGAGCAAAGCTAAACATTTCTCTCACCTAGCGGAATACCATCATAATCTCTTCTCTTATTAAAAATTTATAAGATAATAAAATCTTTTATTGGTTTTTTTAATTAATAATCAAGAATTGAGAATGTACATTGAATAATCTAGCCCAACAACCAACTTATGGACGGTACAAATTGAAAAATAACTTTGAAGAATTTAAGTTTGATCCAAAATTAAGTTTAATTCAAACTTTCTAATCTCTTAACAGTCATTTTTTCTAAAAACAAAAAATGAAAACTAAGTGTCCGGATTTTGTCATCATAATTAAAAAAGCCTCTAAAATGAAGGAGACTAAAACTAAACTTTTCTCTCCTATGTATAGATATACCTTCACTTTATAAGAGTTGATTAACTGAAACAATTTTACAAAATTTTAATTCTTGGTGAATTTTTAAGTGATAGAGTCAATTACTATTAATTTGGACTTTAGACCTTTATGTGATATTTAATTTGAACAATTATCCAGTTTAAAATATTTACTCAAAGAATTAGTATGAATAATATGATACATCCCACCCAATTATGAAGTAACCCCATTAAGCCACTATCAAAATCATAAAGACATAAGGATTTCAATGGAGGGTGTGCCTAGATTAAATGATGCAATTATTCCCATAATCCAAAAGACCCCATTGTTTTGATGATGACCCAATAATCAAGTCTCAATGTCAAAAGAGAATTTGAGGCTGTTCCAATTTTCAGGTTCAAATCAAGAATACAACAAGAGGAGGATGAGAGTTCACTTACAAGTTAGCACCATGGGCACTCACATTTGATATGAAGTAAATGCATCCTTTGAACTTAATTGGTGATAATATGTAATTCTCAAATCTCTTTCTTGAACAGCACCATCTATCCACCATACATGTATTCTGCAGGTCACACAGTATTAACCCACAAGTCACATGTTGTAAACTAAATAGAACAAGGAGAAAGTAAGAATGAAAATCAAATACATGAGCCATTATAGGGACAGTCAACCAAATTCAATGGCTTTTGATTCCTTGACACTGGAAATTGGATCTTTTTCCCATGGTATTAAACTAAGTCAAATGTTGTAAAAGAAATTAAAAAAAAAAAGTAAAAAAGAAAAGCATATACATGAACAATTACCAAGAAAGTAAACCAAATTCAAGGGTTCTTGATTCCTCAACGTCCCAGAAATCGGACCTTGTCTGCTAAACTCTCAAGATTGTTGAATGTTGATTGATTCTTGGAGATCAAAAGTAGGATAAATCAACCAAGAGAGAACTGGAAATATGCAAAAAGAAGAAAGTTGAACCAAAAAAAGATTACACATTACAAGAACCTGTATCATGAATATCCGCATTGTCGCTGCTCTCAAACCTGTCCTCGAACTAAAGAGACCAGTCTAAAAATTCTCGTGTATTGGGTGCCCTTTCGCCGCTCAGGACTGAGAACAGAAAAGAAAACATATTCCTTACATTGCAGAAGAAGAGAAAGAGAAAGGGACGAGGGGAGGAGAAGGAATTTAAATTAAGGAACACTCCCTTTTCTAACAAGGATTGATTAAATTACACATCTGCACTTTTCTCTTTCTATTATGATTTATCATCTGTGAATTTTATATAAATAACCTCAGCTTTATTTTTAAGCATTTATTGAAAAACACGCAAAGGACAGCCTCGCCTCCATGGTCATTAAAAAGACCCTTGCTGTTCTGTTAGGCCAGGCCATCTGTTTTGCTAAGCGGGTCTGATTGAATCCAAATGGACTGTGGGCCTGATATAATTGTAACACCTGTTGCGCCTGATTTAAGGCTTTTGGAGCTGGCCGCTCCAGCCGTTGCATCACAAAGGTTCAAATGAGGAATTGTTGCGAAGAAAAGACTCAAAATGAGGGTGGCAGTTCGCCGCAGCAGTTGGAGGTGTGTGCCTCCAATCTGGCCCCCGCCCCCCACCTCACCCCCTCCCTAATCGATGGTACAACCATCTCCACAAAGACCCAAACCCCAAAAAAAAAAAAAGAAAGCTCACAATAGTTGATGGTCTGGAATAGGTTGGTTAGTCCTGTGATGAAGGGAAGTAATAGCATTATTTGTGATTGGACGGTAATGGATATGCAACTCTCAAAATCTCTTCCGTGAACAGCCAATACCACCATATGTTTAATGTGTGAGAGAAAGAACAAGAGTAAGTTTGTCACGGTATTAACCACAAGTCTAATATTATAATAAAAGAAATAGAACTAAAAAAAAAAGTATGAAAGAACATCAAATACTCGAACCATTACCGATAAAGTAAACCGGTTTCGCGGTTCTTGATTCCTCAATGCCAGAAATTAGATCTTGTTCACCACCGCAAGTAAACCGAATTCTACGGTTCTTTGCTTCTCGATCCTAGAAATCAAAAGATCAAAAAACGAATGAAGAAAGGAGCGGAACTATGAAAAAAGAAGAAAGTGGAATTAAAAAATGAAAATGCATTGCAAGAACCTGTATCATGAAAATCAGTATCATCACTGCCCTCGCACTGTGTCCTTGTAGAACTGAAGAGTCCAGCCAAGAAATTCTTCCTCTCTGCCTTTGCTGGACTCGTGTATTGGGCAGCGCTGCTTTCGCCCTTCCGCTTGCCTGAGTATGGATGCGAACTCCTTGCTGCTGTTTTTGAAATTGAGAACAGAAAAGCAAACACATTCCTTAAACATTGCAAAAGAAGAGGAAGAGAAACAGAGAGACGTCGTGTTTCCATTAGAAGAGAGTGAAGGAATTTATACCTACAACAAGAAACGCACGAAGAAACGCTCTCTTCCTCTAATAGGGATTGATCAAATTACAGAGCTGCCATTTTTCTTGTTTATTATGGTTTCTCGTCTGCGCATTTCCATAAATAGCCTCAACTTTTTATGCATTTTAACACACAAGGATGGGCTGTCAAACTGGCCAGAGGCCTCCACAGCCTTTAAGAAAACCCACGCTGATCTCTCTGGCTAGGCTTGGCATTTTGGACTGTGAGTCCAACTAAAATAACCCAATTGTAACAATTCATGGATGATTGGGCCCAATTTCAACCTTTTGGGAGTGGCCTCCTCCGCCATTAGAAGAATAGACAAAAAAGAAAAAAAAAAACCTAAAACAAGAAAATCAAATATACCAGTCATTGCCTAACTCTTTCGTTTTCTTCTCAACTCATCCACCAACAAACCCAAGTCTCCAATCCAGAGACCGAAAAATAAATAAATAAAAAATAACCCATTGGCATTCTTTTCCTTTGGGCCCACATTAATCTCCGAAAAATTTCAAGACGACATATAATTGCATGCTTAGACAAAAATTACTTGGCATGGCAGATAAGTGGAGAAAGCAATGGTAAAGATGGCAAAACAAGATAGTAATGCAGCACTTCAAGCAAACAAAAGAGCGAATGAGAACAAATCTATCATTAACAGGGAGCAATTAAAAGAGTGTTGTTAGCCAAGAAATCAAGTGTTGTGGGGAAAAGATTTATGAACAGAAATTAAAGAAAATAAAAAAAAAGTGTAAATCAGGCTTACCAACCTTTCAGTCAAAAGAAGCCGTTATGTATAAGGATCTATGGCTCTCCTTCTTTCTGCTCCCTTCGGCTTTGAAATACACAAACAGGATGTTGTGTAGGGCCAATTTTCCACCATCCTAATTAGCCCAAAAATCACACCGCACAAAGCACCCAATTATGAAGCAACCAAATTAACTGAACATAAAAATTGTAAAGAAATAAGCATTTCACTAAAGAGTGTGCCTAAATTAAATGGTGCAATTGTTGCTATAATCCAAATAAGAGGAGGATGAGAGTTCACTTACAAGTTACCTCCATGGCCACACAATGTGCCCTCTGAACTTGATTGGTGATAATATGTAATTCTCAAATCTCTTTCCTGAACAGCACCATCAATGTCACCATATGCGTATCCTGTGAGACAGAAAGAACAAGAGTTGGCTTGCCACAGTATTAACTAACAAGTCAAATGAAATAAAATAAATAATAATTAAAATAAAATCAAATACAAGAACCATTACCGAGAAGTAAACCGAATTCAACAGTTCTTCATTCCTCTGTATGCTAGAAATTGGATCTCTTTTGTCGCATCATTAACCCACAAGTCAAATGTTATAAAAGAAATAAAACCAAAAAAAAAGTGAAAAAAGAAAATTAATACACGAACTATTACCAAGAAAGTAAAACAAATTCACCAGTTTTTGATTCCTCAATGCTGGAAATTGGATTTTTTTGCCACAATATTAACCCACAAGTCAGATGTTATAAAAGAAATAGAACAGAAAACAAAAAAGCAGAAAATAAAATCAAATACACAAACCATTACCAAGAAAGTAAACCAAATTCGACGGTTCTTAATTTGTTGATGCTAGAAATCGGACCCTTTTCACCATACTCTCAAGATCGTTGAATGTTGATTGATTCCCGGAAATGAAAATTTGGAAAAATTTCAGAACCCATGGAATAAAAACCACATGGATCACCTTCGGCAGCCGGTAAGAGGGCGAGTGGGAAAGAAAGCAATAAGCAAATTTCATACTTATGTGGCAGAAACACTGGCACCCTAGTTGAGAAGCTAATTTTTCAGAAGCAAATGCAAAGTAGATATTGAGCTGGAGTTGAAAAGCCACCAAGAGATGCCTCACAGTTCTCACAATCGTAATTTGGATTAACTAACTTTTATCAATCAAACTAACCATGAAAAACAGTAAAACCACCCATTTCAATCCTAACTGAGAAAAAAATTATCCAACACACATATACAGGACACATTCTTATATATACCCTTTTGAATTCTGAATCTCCTAACATCAAAATGTTTTCAGTTATCGAGCAATTATAACAAACCCAGATATCAAGAAAGAGAAGCCAACCCCTCCCAGTATCCCCCTCTTTGGTGTTCAAGAAAGAGAAAGGAAAGCAACGTTCCCATTTATCATAAAGTAAAGAAAGTAAGGAGTGGATAAGAAGAAGGTGGCGGTGGAGCGGTGGAGAGTGAAGCGGGCAGGTTCCTTTCCTACTACATATAATGACCAGTAAATTAGTACTTTTGGCTTATAGCGTCCAATCAGTATTCAAATAATGAAGGCATAAGGAGATTATAATAATTTTTTTTTGGCACATGAGATTACAATATATTAAGAAACTTGATATAACAAATTAAGAAGTAGAAAAGGATATGTGACAGAATCCCAACAGAAGTTCCCTATACGAAGCAACTCTGGAGGGTGTCCCTATAAAACCTTCGGGAACAATAATTTTATGTCAATCCCGGCTCAATTTTGGGAAGATCAAGAAATCAAAGTACAAATATATGAACAATTTGAGGGCAAACACCTAAATCCTTATTGAAAGAAGAATGTATGCATATGGTTGATCCTCCCTCCCAACATCTGCCTTTTATATCCCTTTCTCTGCAAATACTGGACTGTAAGCCTCGGGAGAAAATAAACAGAGTTCAACAACTAATCAAGTCCTGATTAACTTCTGGCCACAGTTAGTAAAGTGTTAGCAATGTACGTGCTAAGGATTCATAACTAGCACCATGTTATTGCAAATGGTAAATCGAACAAGAAAGTAACATCAGAATTTTACGTGGTTCGGTCGACGTGACCTACAACCACGGGAAAGACAGAGGAATTCTCTTATTAGTTGAGAAAGTGTGTTACAAGATACAAAGAGCGTGGTTCACCTCTCAAAACTCTCTCTTCTTCTCTCTTCTTCTCCTAACCCTATTATGCCTATTTATATAGGACTAGAAGAAGGACAAAAGAGTAATTTAGAATACAAGGTATATTCCAACAAATCTCCACCTTGCATTGTATTCTCTAAACACACAATAAAATAAAATCCTTCTATCTCTCCTCCAAATGGCCCCTTAGAGCCAGTCAAGCAAAACGAACACCAATCAAGTCCAAGCAATGCTTGAACTTGTTAGAACAAATTGGTTTCGTCAACATGTCAGCTGGATTGTCTGCAGTAGCGACCTTTTTCACTGAAATCAAACCTTGAGATATAACATCTCGTAAGAAATGGTATCTGACATCAATGTGTTTGGTCCTCTCATGATACACTTGATTTTTGGTCAAGTGTATAGCACTCTGACTGTCACAGAATACGGTGGTAGTTTCCTGTGATAAACCCAAATCAGTGACCAAACCTTTCAACCAAATAGCTTCATTGACTGCTTCTGCTATTGCCATGTACTCAGCTTCAGTAGTGGAAAGAGCAACTGTTGATTGCAATGTTGCCTTCCAACAAATGGCACTGCCTGAAAGAGTGAAAATATAGCCAGTTGTTGATCTTCTTCTGTCAAGATCACCTGCATAGTCAGAATCCACAAAACCAGTACACAACCTACTGCCTCTGCTGAACATCAGTCCTACATCTGTAGTGCCTCTAAGATACCGAAGTATCCATTTAACTGCTTGCCAATGTGCTTTCCCAGGATTAGCCATATATCTACTAACCACACTGACTGCCTGCGAAATATCTGGACGAGTGCAAACCATAGCATACATAACACTACCCACTGCACTAGAGTATGGAACATGTGACATATATTCCTCCTCCTCTAAGCTATTGGGTGACAAAGAGGCTGAAAGTCTGAAGTGTGAAGCCAAAGGAGTACTTACCAGTTTGCAACTCATCATCCCAAAGCGATCAAGAACCTTCTCGATGTACCTTTTCTGCAAAAGACGCAACTCTCCTGCTTGCCTGTCTCTGGTGATCTCCATGCCTAAAATCCTCTTTGCAGCTCCCAAATCTTTCATCTCGAAATCTCTACCAAGTAGCTTCTTCAAACTATTAATCTCAGATATGCTTGTAGAGGCAACAAGAATATCATCTACATATAGTAGCAGATAAACAAATGATCCATCATAAAGCTTCCTATGGTAGACACAACTGTCATACTCACTCCTTGAATAACCATGACCTACCATAAAGCTGTCAAACTTTTTATACCATTGTCTAGAAGACTGCTTTAAACCATATAGGGATTTCTTCAACCTGCAAACATGATCCTCCTTGCCTTCAATCTGGAAACCCTCTGGTTGATCCATATAGATGACTTCCTCAAGATCGCCATGTAGAAAAGCAGTCTTGACATCGAGCTGCTCCAGTTCCATATCATACATAGCAACCATAGCTAGAAGCACACGAATGGAAGTGTGCTTTACAACTGGAGAAAACACCTCATTGAAGTCAATCCCTTCTTTCTGGCTATAACCCTTTGCAACCAGACGTGCCTTGTACCTTGCATCTTCAACTCCTGGGATTCCCTCCTTCTTCTTGTAGATCCATTTGCAGCCAACAGTCTTTTTATCTTTGGGAAGTTTCACTAAGTCCCAAGTTTGATTCTTATGCATGGACTCAATTTCCTCAGTCATAGCAATACTCCACTGGGAAGATTCGGCACAAGTGACAGCCTCTGAGTAGTTTCTAGGTTCATTGTACTCCACCTCTTCCGCTACTGCCAAACAATAAGCAAAATCTGAGTATGAAAACCTGGCTGGTGGCTTGATAGTCCTTCTGGGTCTGTCTTTGGCGATACTGTACGGCTGTGCCTGTTGAGTATCTTGAGTATCCTCGACTGTTTCTGAAGTGTCAACCTGAATCTGTTGACCTGACTTAGAAGGAATATCACTTTCAAACTCCACCTGCTGTGTGGAACTCCCACTATCTTCATCGTTTGGCCTTAAGATTTCCTCTTTTGGATGCAACATAGCAGATTCATCAAATGTCACATCTCTGCTAATGAGGAATTTTGGAGACTTAGGGTCTGGACACCACAACCTATAACCTTTCATACCAGAAGCATAGCCAAGAAAAATGCATTTCTTAGCCCTCGGTTCAAGCTTTCCCTCATTAACATGAGCATAAGCAGGACAGCCAAATATCTTCAAATCAGAATAATCTGCAGGTTTGCCTGACCATACCTCTTCAGGTGTCTTACACTCAATGGAAGTACAAGGAGATCGATTTACCAACCAACAGGTTGTATTAACAGCTTCTGCCCAAAACTCCTTGCCCAAACCTGCATTGGATAACAGACATCTAGCTTTCTCTATCAAAGTCCTATTCATGCGTTCTGCAACTCCATTCTGCTGTGGAGTTTTTACAACTGTGCGGTGTCGTACAATGCCTTCAATTTTGCAAAACTCATTGAATTTGTTATTGCAAAATTCAAGGCCATTATCTGTTCTCAGCCTCTTAATTTGCTTCCCAGTCTGTTTTTCAAGTAAAGTTTTCCACTGCTTGAAGGTTTCAAACACTTGACTTTTATATTTCAAAAAATATACTCAAACTTTACGAGAAAAATCATCAATGAAAGTGAGCATATAAGCAGCACCCATACCTTTAGAGAGAACTTGAGAAGGACCCCAAAGATCTGAATGGATGTAGTCCAATGTTCCCTTTGTTTTATGGATGGCTGTACTGAAACTCAACCTCTTCTGCTTCCCAAAAACACAATGCTCACAAAATTCTAATTTTCCAGTGTTCTGACCACACAAAAGACCTCTCTTACTCAAGGCAGCCATACCTCTTTCACTCATGTGTCCCAGCCGCATATGCCACAACTTCGTCACATCTGAATCTGAAACTGAAGTAGAAATTGCAGTTGAGTCTGTGACTGTCGAACCATGCAAGAAATACAATGTGCCAATTCTGGCAGCCTTCATCAATACAAGAGCACCTCTGGAAACCTTCAAAACTCCACATTCACACCCAATCTTGCAGCCATTCTTCTCAAGAGTGTCTAAAGAAATAAGATTCTTCGTCAAATCTGGAATGTGTTTGACCTCAGACAAGGTCCTAATGACACCGTCGTGCATCTTGATTTGCACTGTACCAATCCCAGCAACCTTACAGACATGATCATTTCCTAACAGAACACCACCATTTATTGACTTGTAAGTGGAAAACCATTCTCTGTTAGGAGTCATATGTTGCGAGGCTCCAGTGTCCATGATCCAGGTATCTTGAAATCTGCCTTGGCCTTGAGTGACACAAAGCATATCATTACTCTCATTTGCTGCCACATGAGCTTCTCCTGGTGGATGGTTCTTCTGATTGCTGTCGCTTACTTTCTGCTTGTTTTTCAACTTGTAACAATCAGACTTGATGTGCCCTTTCTTCTTGCAATAATTGCATGTCAGATTCTTGTGCCTTGATTTCGATCTTGATTTACTTGAATTCCGACCTCTCTCCTTTGATCTTCCTCGATCAATAATCAAACCAACACTCTGATCTGATGTCTCAGAAAATGTCCAACTACTATCAATTTTCTCCTTGGCCTGCAAATTAGTCTTGACATTCTCAAGGGAAATATCTTCCCTGCTATAGATCATAGTATCTCTAAAATGCTTGTATGAAGGAGGCAAAGAGCACAATAGCAATAAGGCTTGATCCTCATCGTCAATATGAACATCAATTTTACTCAAATCAGTAACAATTGAACTAAACTCTCCAATATGTGATTTCAAAGAAGTACCTTCTGACATACGAAGAGTATAAAGGCGTTGTTTTAATTGGAGCCTGTTAGTCAAAGATTTCGTCATGTACAGACTTTCCAATTTTAACCACGCACCAGCTGATGTTCTTTCACCGAGGATTTCTCTCAAAACTTCATTTCCTAAACTGAGTTGGATCGAGGATAGAGCTCTTTCATCCATGTCATCCCAATCTGTATCAGACATTGACTCCGGTTTCTTCTCCTTACCAAGTAGGGTCCTTTTTGTACCTTCTCGCGTCAGAATTGCCATCATTCGAACTTGCCACAATGCAAAATTAGTATTTCCATCGAACTTCTCAATTTCAGACTTCACCATTGATGAAGATGAAGAAGCCATTGCAACAAAACACTCACAACGAAAATTGAAGAATACAAATTTATGACCCAAATCACAATTTTCCTCTACAGTACTAACGGCGTTAAAACAGTGCTTACGCCGTTTCTATAGTGCCGCCGCCGTTTGCTTCCCGTTGATCTACTGTGCAGCTCGCCGATCTACAGTGACTCCGACCCATTGGAACCCGATCTGTTCCTTTCTTTCGTCGGATCTGCTCCGTTTCAACGCCAATGGCCTTCCGGCGATATCGTCGTCCGCCCTCACGGCGTGGAGATCCTGGTCCACCAGGAAATCGATTTGTTGAAAGTTGTGAGAAAGGCTTCGGATCCGAAACCCGTGGGCAGGTTGGGGCTGCAGTTGCCCCTTATTGTTCGTTTCCCTGACGTGCTCAAGAACAGGCTCGTGTCTCTGCAGTCGGCTTTTAATTTCGCCGACTTCGTATGGTTTTGGTTGGTCGAATCAAAGGAATAGAGAGCGGGGCGCCGACTTCGATTTTCTTTTTTTTTTTTTTTTGGTGGGACGGAGAGAGGCTGCGGTGTGGGTGGCCGGAGAGAGAAAAAAAAAATGTTTTTTTTCTTTAGGCTTTGATACCAATTTGTTATTGTAAATGGTAAATCAAAGAAGAAAGTAACACCAGAATTTTACGTGGTTCGGTCGACGTGACCTACATAGACAGAGAAATTCTCTTATTAGTTGAGAAAGTGTTACAAGATACAAAGAGCGTGGCTCACCTCTCAAAACTCTCTCTTCTTCTCTCTTTTTCTCCTAACCCTATTATATCTATTTATATAAGACTAGAAGAAGAGCAAAAGAATAATTTGGAATACAAGGCATATTTCAACGCACCAGAATCAAAAGATTTGTTACGAGCACAACCATCACTTTCACCGGATGAAAAGACAACAGCTACAGAAAAGGCGAAATGGAGATATAGACGGCATAAAAGACCAGTCCATATATAAAGACTTAAAATTAAACGAAAATAGAATTTCAGTTGGAATCATGCACAATTACTTGCCACATATTAGTTTGTCCCTTGCACTCGATTGGTGATAATAAGTAATTCTCAAATCTCTTTCATGAACAACAGCATCAATGCCACCAATGTTTATTCTGCGAGACAGGAAGAACATGAGTAGATTTGCCACAATATCAACCTAGAAGTCAAATGTTATAAAAGAGATAAAAAAAAAAAACTAAGTAAAAATGAAAATCAAAATACCGAGAGAGCAAACCGAATTCAACGGTCAATGCCAGAAATTAGTACTTTTTCGTTTAACTCTCAAGATCGATGAAACTTGATTGATTCTTGGAAATAAAAAAATAGGAAAAATTAACAAAAAGAGGAGCATAAATATAGAAGAAGAAAGTTTAACTGAAAAAAGAACCTGTATCATGAAAATCAATATCATCATTGCTCTCGCTCTGCATCCTCGAAGAACAGAAGGGCCCATCCTAGAAATTTTTCCTCTATAGCTACCTCTGCCGTGGAGCCTGATTTACATCAATGGATGGCAAGGACAAAAGTTTGTGACATTCTGCATGATCCTGTGGGTTCCAAGCATCTGAAAATGCTATTTGGAACTTCTCCTCTTGCACGCTTCTGTTGCTTGCCGGCGTAAGCTTATTGTAGAATGGTTCCCGCCTGGTGGACTAAAAGATATTACTGCACAAGAGGTCAGTGTTAACAGAGGGGTATCCAACTACTGTTTTATTCATTGGGTATATATAGAATTACAAGTGGCAAACGAGTGGGTCGGTTCGGATCTGGGTCATGTGTCTGAGCTCATCATTTGGGATCTATCAAGTACTGTGCACATCAGCTATCCGGTTTATCAGAATTTGAATATAATTAGGTTTCAAATATATCATGTCTCGAGTCTTTTGGATTCAATATATTCGGATTTCAGGTCAGTTCAATTTCTAAGTTATTTGGAGTTTGGTTTATTGAGGTTTTGGGTCAGGTCGTTGACTTTTTGGGTTCAGTCGAGTCGGATGTCGGACTGCTTAAATCGGTTTGGATTTTTCCACCTCTATTTGGAATATGGATATTGACTGCTCTGTTACTCTATGGAGGCACCTGGTGTTTATAGTGCTGCATGGGTGTTCGACATTTTGCTGGTTTTATTTCACTTGGTTTGCATTTAGTTTATTCTGCTGTTTTTTGAGATTTTGTTTTAATGGAGGGAGCAGGCGGTGTCCTAGTTCCAGGTCGTTTTGGGGATAGAGGGGTGCAAGGTAAAATTCTTGGTGCAAAATATGCACGTGAGAATAAAGTTCCATTCTTAGGCATTTGTGTGGGGATGCAAATTGCTGTCATTGAATTTGCATGGTCTATTCTTGGTATGCCTGACGCTAAGAGAAGAGAGTTTGGTCCTCAAACACCAAACCCTTGTGTGATATTTATGCCTGAGGTATCTTTTCCCTTCTTGAGTAGTTTTGATATGGGCCTCGTCTTGTTTTGCTTTTGCTTCTGTTAAGTTTGTTTGGCCTCACTGTGTTCTATTTAACAGGGTTCAAAAACCCACACGGGGGGGGGGAACTAAGCTTTTGGGTTCAAGGAGGACTTAGATCAAGGTTTCTGACTGTAAATCTGCAAAATTGTAACATCTGCACACTTGCCTCAAATTAATAGTTATCCAAAAGAATGTGTTTTTTCTTTCAAAGAAGGTTAAATACATGCATCAATCTTGGTATGATTGTGTTCATTAGGGGATTCATAATCATGCAGATATTGAAGATATGATCAGATGGTAATATAAAACTGAAATATGTCATTGACCGAGTTTGGGTAAAAAATAACTTGTCTTATCAACTGTTGCTTCGGAATCAGGTAGTTTCTGCTCATAGCCGAGTCGTGTCATGGCACTCTGAAGAAAAAAGTTTCTGTTGGTATCTGGAGAAAAAATAAACAGAACATTTGGGGCGAAATACTCATTTTCTCCTCTCATTTTCATTGCCGCAAAGTGAGCTCCTCATATAAGAGTTTAGCAACTTGAACAAACGATCTCATGTACCTTTATACTAAAACAAGTTAAGTCCTATATTTACTTTAAACAAAAACTTTATCCTATGCCTTATATCACATAATATCTCACTTAATCTCACTAACATACAAAGACCAAAAATTTGATTTCTTAGTCTTCAAGCCAATTGGTATGGCTGCATGTTCCTCTGTTGGCGCTGCTGTATCTTTTCTGCACCTACTATTGCACTTTCTTTGTAGTTTCTTCTTCTTCTTCTTCTTTTGCTACATGCATCTGCAACTTTTTCTTCCACTCTTTTCCCTCTTCTGCAAAACCTTTCTGCTGCTTGAGTCCTGAGTCTCAAGCAAATGTGTCATTCATTTCAACAGTTTCAGCATATGGTTTGACTTCATTTTTTTAATTTTTTTTAAAAAAAAACTTTTTTAACGTTCTATAGGTTAATCCTGACATGATATGCCAATTTGAAAATGCTTGTCTTTCATTTGTTCGGAAAGATGAATCTGGCCCACGGATGGAGGTTCTTATCTACTTGCTTGTATTCAACTAACTCAAAATTCTGGGCTAAACGACTGGGAGAATCTGTACCTTCCCTGGCTTTGCTCGTTGTAAGAACTTCATTGCTTTTCTCAACTGGATATTGTTGAGCTGTCAAGTCATCCATATTTTGTTGGCGTTCAATTCCATCCTGAATTCAAATCTAGGCCAGGAAAACCTTCCGCTCTATTCACAGGTATCGTATTTCCTAAACACATGAACTATGTTGGCAGAGGTTCGTAAAGGTGCTGGTATCTTCCTTCCATTGCTGTTTGTAGATCGATGTTTTCATGATATATTGCCAAGCTTGTTCATCAGTTTTCCATGATGTTTTCATAGTTAAAACTCAAATGACTGAAGTGGGAGGGCACTGTCTGGGAGTATGTTGTGTGCCACCATGGGATGGGCAGGACTGTGTAGTAAATCTTTAAGGCTTATTTTAAAAAATCATCCTTTTACTTGCTTTCGTCCTTCCTTGAATCCGTCTTCTTCCGGAATCATGACGGTCATAGCTCATGATTATTATCCGTTGGGCTGAATTTTATGGGATTTCTCCTTCGTCAATTGGCGTCAGCATGAATTTTTTACTTTGTGATATTACAGGACTCGTAGCAGCAGCATGCGGGCAATTGGATTCCGTTCTCCAGAATCACGGGCATGCAACCAAGCTACGGCCAAATGGTACGAGCAACATAAAATCCAAGTAAAAGCTTACCAGAATGGGAACGCGTTCAAGTCTTCGAACGGGACATTGAACGGGGTGTATGGCAATGGCAATGGTGTGCACTTCTAAGATGACAATCAATGATATTCAAGGAGTTCTGACGTGAAATCTTGAAGTCTTTTCGGTTCTGTCTGTAAAGTTGTTGAGTCTTTATGGGTAGATGTTTTTTTGGCTTATACAGGATGCATGGTAAGCTGGTGTAGCATCCAAATGTAGTATTCGAAATTTGGGCGGGCGGGGGGACCTTTCGCAGTATGAACAAGGATACGTATTGAAGTCTATCCTCTTTTTAACTTCAAAATACGAGCATTGATAATGGTTGCAGAAGCAGAGATGTGAAAGTACGTACATACATACATGAACGCACGTTGTACGGGAGACCTTGGCTTCCTATTACCGCCTCATAAGAATGAACTCTCAGTTGCGTTCAAGAATATAAATGTATATTGGATTGGGATTTGTCAAGACAGTAAGTTGCTCCTCTTTCCCAATAAATTAAAGCCCAATTAACTCGAGCCTTGACCCTCATACTCCATTAGTCAACTAGGGAAGGTTTAATGGGCTTTGACCCTCCAAAGTCCAACCAAGTCCTTTTGGGCTTAGTCGCAATGTCTTTACTTGCAATTTCAGCACCATGTGGGACTTGGTCTCCAGCTTCATGAAGTTTCCGCGGCTGTTGAGAGATTGAAGATGGGCCACAAATTCGGGAAAAATCTGGAAGTCAAAACTCTGGACTAGTTCCATGGAACAGCCATGTTTTTTTTTTTTTGGCCCAAGGTTTAAGTTTCAAGGTCCTTCCACGAAGATTATGGCAAAAGTGTGAATTTTAAAGTAAAACATGAGCAGTTTTGGACAGGGGGACCAATCAAATGAAAGGAAGATGAACGTGGAGAGGAGGGGAATTCGAGAATTTTGTTTTGATTTACTTATTTTATAATTTTTGTTTTGATTTTTTTACCCTTAAATGTTTAATGTCCGAGTCACACGTCACAAGTTACATGACTTGATAGATTTGATGCCAAATGCGAAATTTACGAAATAATTGAAAAAAAAAATCTATGATAAATTTGTCAAAAATAAAAAAAAGAGTAAAAGTCAGGATTTTTAGGTTATGAAATTTTTGTTAACCTTACAAAAATGGAATAGAAGTTGGGTGTAGCATTTGTTATATATAATCTCGATTAAGTTGATTCAATTCTTAATTAAACAAAAAAAGAACTCATTATTCTGGTACTATAAATTTTATAATCTTGAATCCCGATTGCAGACACTGTGCAACAAGAGTTCTAGTTTCCACGGAACTAGAAATTTTCCCACGTGTTGCGCACACGACAGGAAAGTACAAACACATTTCGTTAAACTCGCACCTTGAGTGATTGCGTCTTAAATCTCTCCAGTAAAAGTCTCAAGGCTCGACCATGGAATTGATGGTCTTCAGACGTACATGTAGATAGAAAATAGAAAAAGGCGCACTCGGACCCAGTGCTCTCACTCTACGTGGAATAATGATGAATAATATAATATATATATATATATATATATTTGTTATTAAAATGAAGAATAATGTTCTTATATCTTCTCTCGTGCTTCCCTGCGCAAACTTTGCGACTTCTAACTCTTCAAGGTTACCTAGTTCCTTTTTGCACTCTTCATCTGCAGCTCCCGTCCCTGGCCTTCTTCTCTTCTCTCAGCCAATAACCCCAAACAATTCATCCTCAACACATTTCCCCCACCACCACATCAGTACCCACATCGGAACCTTTGTTTTTGTTGACCCCATTACGGCGGGCTAGGTAGCTCTATCTATCTATCTATCTATCTATCTATATCAAAGCTCCTCCTTCCGTTGCCTTCTTTTTGTCCAAAGATCAAATTAACTCCTCCTCTCAAAAGTTTGTAACTACAACCTTACCAATTCCCTCTTCTCATTTTATTATCGCCTCATGACTTCTAGGTATTTCCATGACTCTTATTCTTATTGATTCCATCAAAATTTTACATTAGTTGGTTGGTTAGTGCCTATTACTATTGCTATTGCTATTGCTATCAGGAGGAGGAGGCAGAGGATCCTATCACTTTCTTGTTTCCATACAAATGACTCTGGCTACGCCCATTGCCATGGCCACGGCCACGCTGCCCTTATTGCAGCAGCAACAATGGCACTGAGCTTTTTTGGCTGCCCCCTTTCTTACTCTAAATGATTTTGCTGCCCCCATCTTCTTTGCCCTTTTCCCCTCCTCAACCTTGCCCATGTAAATGTCTCGACCACTTCCGTTTCTCCTCCAAGACTAGAAGACGGAAAAGGAAAACTTTACTTATCGCCAATTTCTCCCATCCTGATTTTACAAGGAAACACGGTTTCCTCGCTTCCACAACCTCCACCACCACCAGCAGCAGCGATTCGAAGGGTCCTAATAATGTAAGTTTAGAGCTTACCAATTCGATGATGAGATGGGGATGCGCGAAAGGCCTCGCCTTGAAACGAATTTCCAATGAATTGGAGGCTCAGCAGTTGCCTCATGTACCATCTTCTTCCTCCTCCTCCTCGCCCTCGTCAATCGAAATGGGGTCAAATTTCGTCAGTTTCCAAAAAGATCCTATAGTGGACAAATTGAGAACACAGTTAGGAGTGATACACCCGATCCCATCGCCTCCAGTTAGTCGAAACGTAGCAGGGCTGTTCGTCTTTTTCTTCATCGGAGGGGTAGTTTTTGATAAATTATGGACCTGGAGGAAGAAGGGCCTGTTGAATGGTGAGGAAGGCAGGCTCAGTAGACGGCCACAAGTTCCCACGGGCTTTCCGCCTTTCTTGGAGAAGGATTTGCGAAGGAAGGAATCAGTGGAGTGGGTAAATATGGTTCTGGGGAAGCTGTGGAAGGTTTACAGAGCTGGTCTTGAGAATTGGATCATTGGATTGCTGCAACCCGTCATTGATGGTCTGAAGAAGCCTGATTATGTGGAGAGAGTTGAAATTAAGCAGTTCTCCTTGGGGGATGAACCACTGTCTGTCAGGAACGTGGAGCGCAGGACATCACGCCGTGCCAATGATTTGCAGTAAGTCTGTCTCTTGAAATACCTTGATTCAGTTTTGGTAAATTTTTGCACTGACTATGGAGTCACGGTGTTTTTTGACCCCAGTTACTTTGTGGAGGGTATCCCTTGTTGAATAAGTGATGATCAGTTGTTAAAAATTTAACCTTGTCTTTTTCGGTACGTTGGAATTAAAGTCCACATTTTGTCAGAATTTGAGGGAGTTGCAGTTTGAACTCTTGGCCTCCTCTGAGAGCTTTGCTCTTCTGGCCACCCACACCAGCCTACTTGGTTAAAGTTTAAACTCGTGTACGGATGAATTTTCGGCACTGTTGAATGGACTTTTTCTGGGATACCTGAGAAAAAAAAAAAAATTTGGCTCCATATTCATCACATGTTGACTTTGTAATTATAATGTTGTTTCGTTGACATATTTGAGAAAAATACAGTTTTTAAATAAAGAGTCTGGAGCATATTAATAGATGATCTCCTTGACCATGGTGAATGGAATGGATCCATGATGTAAATTTGCATCTTTATTCTAGACAGCAGACTGGTAGAGGTTGATAGTTGTTTGACCATAATAGGAGTGTTTAGTGTGTTGCTTTGCAGATGATTCATGTATATATTTATCTGTGCAACTTTTTGTTAAATTTTTTTTTTGAAAGCTTTAGAAACAAACCTTTACTCTTTTGAATGAAAAAATTGAAAAAAAAAAAAGAGCATCACTTTTAGTTTAGACTTGAATGATAAATTATTGTTAACAGGAGGAGAGATAAGATATTCTGATCTAATGTGTTTTTGTTCTGTGTGAAGTTGGATAAAAAACTTCAGCATGTACTTCATGCTGAGCATTAAAATAGCTCGAGTTTATTTTGTTAATAATGTGGATCAGATGAAATTGTTATGTTTTATTTCTTGTGGCCTGCATCCAGTTAGATGAATTATTGGTTTCCATTTGTAGAAATATTGAGGTTGGGACAGCCTGGGGCCTGTGCTGGGCCTGGGGTGTCAGGCAAGGCCAGCCACGGCTATTGGGTGCTCTGGCTTTGCATTTATTTAAACTTTATATACTTTTACTGAAAAGATTGTAACAGCATGGCTCTTGGTTGGTAAGCCTGGTGCTGTGCTAGCCTCTTCTGCAAATAAGCAGGCGGCTCATTCTTTTGGTTTGGCCTCATTGTAACTGGTTGAATGAAAGTATTGGCAGGCCCTGCTAATTTGCATATCTACTCCTATTATCAATGGTAATAAAATGGTAAGAATGACGTGCACAAAAAAATAAGGTTGCTAGAAGGCTGGGTTCTTGTTTTTATGGCTTTCAATGTTGAGAAATGACGTTTGACATGAAAAAGGCCAGTATTTTGTCTAATATGTGCCCAATAGTGTGGAATGTAGAAGATTAGGAATGTTGAAGACATTAAGATAAGAGTGAATATTGACCTGAACCAGATCTGAACTTAGTTGGGGCATGAATTTGGCAACAGTCCAGACTTAGATATGAATTTCCTCCTAGCTACAATCATTCTTGTGATTTCTAGTATCATGCTTGTGATATCTAGTTTCATGCAGTTTTGTTGGGAACCGATAATTGGTTAATGATACAGCAAAAAATCTGACTGATTTCTGTTGTCTGTGATAATATAGGTACCAAATAGGCCTCCGATATACAGGTGGTGCTCGCATGCTTCTAATGCTTTCACTGAAATTTAGTGTTATTCCCATCATTGTCCCTGTTGGACTTCAAAATTTTGACATTGATGGTGAACTTTGGGTCAAATTGCGGTTGATACCAACAGAACCGTGGGTGGGAGCTGCTACATGGGCTTTTGTGTCACTTCCAAAGATCAAATTTGAATTGTCACCCTTCTGGCTATTCAATTTAATGGGTAGGTCATGGTTAGGCTGTAAAGGAGCATTTTTCAACTTTTTTTTTTTTTTTTGGTGTGTGTGTGTTAACTACACCTGCAGCTGGGTGGATTTTCTCATTTTGAGAAACAAACTGATAAGTTGCTTTATTTCTCTAGCATAATCTAAATCTTTTCTTTTTGTGAGGTTTCGAGGAAAATTTTCCATTGGCAAATTGTTTAAAATAATCTTAGCAGACCAGATGGCAAGGAGTGTTGTGATCAATGAACATACACACTCATTGTTCATGGTTCCAGATATGAAGATACTAATGACCCTCAAAGAAATTGTTGGGGTATATTAGAGGGCCCCTATAATTTTCATTGAGGAAACTCTCTCCAAACACCCCCCTCAGTCTCCCCCCTATTAGATAGTTCCCAGTTGTTGTATTACTATGGTTAAGCAGATGTCAAGCATAATGGTTAATCCTAGAATTCCAGTTCATGCCTTCTTCAAGGAAGGCTGTGGTGCATTTTGCTTGCCATTGGTACCTAATGGAACCCCAAGGAATTATGAAGGGTACATTTAGGTGTGAGGAAGTTGGGGTGGGGGATTTCTTGAAGCGTGAACCATTTCATTTAGTGGATTTCAGGTCATTCTTGTTAACAAATAATGCCACTTTCTTAGAGAAATAATTTTCTTTGCATTTAACGTTCTTTTGACCAAGTTTTTCTTTCTCAGCAGAGTATTTTAGCTGTTTTTCAAAGTATAGTTAAATTTTATTTTCAGTTAATTGTGAGAATGTGTACATTTTGCAAAAGCTCCTTTTAATCGATGCTTTCTATCTTCTATCTTAGTCAGTTAATGCTACCAATTCTAATCTGTATTTCTTCTTTCCTTGTCTATGTTGCATGCATTGGGTGACAGCAGCAATTCCAGTCATCTCAAGGTAAGTGGGTGGTTACTTTTCAGTTGCTTTGTATGTACAAAAGCACATGCACACGCATGCACCCATGTTTACCCATATAGAGGTTTACACATATTTGATGCATATATGGGTGTATGAACCATAAATGGAAATGTACTCATCTAATGGACATATTACTTTTTGTTGTCTACCTTACATTATGGATTTTTGGTTTGTCCAACTGTGGTTTAATGAATTTGTTTTCCAATTTAGCAAAATTTTCCATTACATATTAGTCCAGTCATAATTTTCTGTTTTACCACCCTCTCCTTGTTACTGATAAGATCTTCTTCATTTGAATAATTGACATTGAGGAACTTTAAGGATTCTTGTTAATGATGGTGATACATAATCAAAATCTTTATCTTGTTGGTGAGGATGATGGGATCACTTTATAGTTATTGCCTTGTAATAAAGTTGGCTTTGCTATTTTTGTTGTCATGTCTAGGCTAAAGTTTTTGGTGATTTGCCTCTGTCAGCTACTTCTGGTTGTTGAGTATGCTAGTATCTAGAAGAATTATGTTGTCTTGTCCCTGTTTTGTCACTTCTCTTTTATCTCAGCTTGATGGTCAACTGCGTTTTCTTAGGTTTTTGACAAAACTTCTCACTGAAGACTTGCCTCAATTGTTTGTACGTCCAAATAAGATTGTTTTGGATTTCCGAAATGGAAAGGCAGTTGGCCCCGTTGCAAGTGATTTTAGATCAGGAGAAATGCAAGAAGGAAACAAGGATTTTGTTGGAGAGCTGTCGGTGACTCTTGTAGATGCTCGCAAACTTTTTTATGTCTATGGTAGAAATTATTTCTTTTAGGTCATATTTCAAAGATGTTATCCATTAGTAGAGGAAATATCATTTGCTTCTACTTTTCTATATGCACATACATATATGTGTGTTCATGTGCATGATAAAGTAATTTTGAAAGATATTCCATGCTAGCAATAAGAAAGTACTGTGCTGTTGGTTTTGGAATATGGATTTCACTTGTTTCCCACCTTTTAAATTCATTTCTTTGCTTGTTGCTTCTACATTGATATCACTTATCAACAAAAACATTTTCTGATGTACTAAATTAATGAAGGGAGGCCCATAAATAGTGGCATCCATTTGCCTGGGCTGTACTGTTTTCATGGTCAATATCCATCATCGGCACTAGTGTCATGTGCATATACCTGTACTCATTGGGGTCCTGTATATTACAGGTAAAACAGATCCATATGTTATCTTAGGCTTGGGGAATCAAATTATACATAGTAAAAAGAACAGTCAAACCACTGTCATTGGGCATCCTGGGGCACCAATTTGGAATCAGGTGAAGCTTCTTACCATTTCTCAATGATATGTTCTGCAGGTTGACAGAAAATTTTATCTGCCAGTTACATATATGAAAGGGCAGCATGTCTATCCTTATGTGGTATAATCCTCTCTGGTGATTGCAGTTTGTAACCTTTTGCAGGATTTTCACATGCTTGTTGCAAACCCTAGGAAACAAAAATTGTACATCCGAGTGAAAGACTCCCTTGGATTTGCGGATTTTACTGTTGGTACAGCAGAGGTAAGTGTCTTATTGGGCACAGCATTGTTCAGAGGTTGCTAAAGTTAGCCTCTGATTTGAGAATTGCTTGTGTTTGAGCATGAGTGCACAACTAGTTCCTTTTAATAGCTAATTTGTATAATATAAACCAGGCAAGTTGAATTTTCTGTTGGACATGGATGCATTGACGCCTCTTTCAGTGGATGCATTGTTCTTATGCTTCCAAATTTGAATATTGTGTGGTTCTTTCTTTTTCCTGTTAATAAATTTTACTTTTCAAAGGATGCCTTATCCTTATGGATGATTCTGTTCATTTATATTTATTTGTTTAAGCTCAGAGTTATGATTGTTTTTTGTGTACTTAATGCAAGTTACTTATAGGCACTGTTTATTTACTTTCTTGGATATTCTGCGTTCATGTGGTGACTTGCCTCCATTAATGGGCTTTTAGTGCACAATTTTTATTGGTGGCAGTGTTACGGTTAGTTTCCCTTATTTTCTGTATGAATAACTTTCTAAAACTTCTGTTTAGGTTGATCTGGGATCTCTTCAAGACACTGTACCAACGGACAGGATTGTGGTTTTGCGGGGAAGTTGGGGACTGCTCAGACAGAGGGCTTCAGGAGAGATTCTACTTCGATTGACATATAAAGCATATGTTGAGGATGAAGATGATGACAAGAATGAAGTGGAGTCTATTGATACATATACTTCTGATGATGAGTTGTCTGATATTGACGAATCAAAGGCTACTTATGAGCCATGTGGGAAGGATTCTTCAACTGAGAACAACAAAGAGTCCTTGATGGATGCTCTAGCAGCTTTAATAGTGAGTGAGGAATTTCAAGGGATTGTGGCTTTTGAGACTGGAAGTGACAAAATTTTAGATGATGCATCAGGCGCAGGGTCTATTGCATCAAAGCCAGGTGGTCCTACTGCTGAATCACTGCCCTCAGAATCAAACAACTCTGAAGGTAATATTTTGTTTTGCATGTATGATATCATTTATTAGATGGGCTAACATACCAAGTTTTTCGAATGTGACTTGACTTCTTTTTGTATAATGCACATGTTAAAATTGTGTTACTTGCAGAATCTGTCTTACTTTGGCTCGCTGTGATTACAACCATAGTGGTTCTAATTGCTGCCAATATGGGTGGCCCAAGTTTCTTCAACCCTTGATGTGACAGAGCTGTTTTTAATGCTTCTGTTTTCTCAAGTAATTCTGAAAACTCAATTTTCTTTGTTTCTGCTTTGATGCACGATCATGGCTTCCTGTAGGAATGGTCCAAGTAGTGCATTTTTTTGCCAAAAGTGTATTTTTGAGCTATAGGTACCATGTGACAGCTGAACCACTTTATTTTGTCTACTAATTCATCATAGATAGATAAGGAGGCTGCAGGGGATGATTAAAAGGTAGTTTATATGTTGTTATGGTGGCTAGAAAAACTAGAAGTTAATATGGAGCTTTGAGAGACATTATGAATCTTAAATTTACTGATTGGAGTTTAACTTTGGGGTAAACTTTGATTCATAATTTAGTTCCCTGTTTCTTCATTTTCTTGGTTTATTTGGCTTCTTTTTTTCTTTGGTTTTTGTTTTTAGCCTCTTGAGCTGAAATGCAGATCGGCGAAATGCATTCTTTAATGACAGCTTGACCGCTGGAGATGATTTATGAAGTCGATGATGCTATTCTAGTAATTTTTATGATGTAAATTCATGATTAATTAATAGCAGAGGAATATTTTGTTAGTGGCAGGAAATCTTCGGTATCTTCAATATGAGGCAGTTCAAAACTTGCTATGACTTGTGTCTTTGGGTTTGCACATACATTCATGAGTTCTGCTTTACCGATCCAACGCCACATCTCTTTGCTTCGCCAGTTCTTATTTTCATCAACTCTCTTTCTTTCATTTTAAGCTGCATTTCATAGTTTGAATTTGGAACTTTAATTTCTTCTGTTATGATCAGTTCTATTCCGTCTTATTTATTTATTTATCTTTGTTTGTTTCTATTAATTATTCTAACATAACGGGGAATCGTAACTGTGGTGCGTGCCGTTTTGACTTAACCTTGAGTATACTGTCTGTCTGTCTTTGAGTTTACGTGCGGGGTCGCGTAAGGGAATTAAATCACACCTTTGTCCATTTCGTCTCAGCTTAACAATTACGATATGGTGCAATTATAAGTTGAACTCAAAACTTAGAGTGTAACAGGTCGTTTGGGTACTCACATTACATATAGAATTGTAGATAATGGTCTGAATAATTTAAAAGTTGCAACGGAATCATGGGAATGATAAAGAAAGTATTACAGCATGAGGACCCTGTGAGATTGTTGATATCTATTGATGTCAATTAGGTCGAACGAGTAAGCAACAGCATTGATGGCACTGAGTCTCATGGCTAATGAGGGAGTTAATAATAGTTAGTCAACAAAATGTTGGGATTGAAATTCATCGTCATGCCAAAAATAATAGGTTCCAAGTCCTCTTTAGCAAGTGACAACCCTTATTTTGCCATTTTGTTCATCAACCTTTATGAAGTTTTTATCATATTGTGGATCGAATAACTGTTTTGTTGTTTAGTGGGCCGTACTATGCTGTTGATTGCTTGTGGCCAAGCCCGACCGAAATCCTAAATAAATAAAATAGAAGAAGAAAAAAAAAATCTAAAATTTATATCTATATTTATATTGTAAGTATCTATATTTATCTTTGTTGAAAAAAAAAAAAAAACCTCTGTCCATCTTTTCTATTATTTCGTCAATTTTGTTTATGTTTTTAGGATTTAAACCTTAAAAAAATAAGGAAATAATTTCTAAAGAAAAATCATTGATGGATTATATTTCTTTGTACAAACATATAATATATTCATTTTTCTTTATCTTTTATTCTTTATTTCTTTAATTTTTTAAAGTCAAAAATTGTAGTTTTTGTGTTAAAGTTATCATATTATGGTATAAATGAAAAAATTTGTGTATCACAGACTTATATATATATATATATATATATATATATATACTCTTCTCGTAACATATTATTTTCCTTTTGATTTCACTAATTCAAAGACCACCTTTCTTTATCGATTTAGTCTCTGTTAAAGCTAAAGCGAAGTTCCCCGTTAGGGGATGGGCTGAGTGGGTATTTTACCAGGAAGAGCCACAAACAGGAGGGCATCACCATCGGGCAAAATAAGATCAAAAAACTTGGGTGACGCTCACTTCAACATCCATTCCACTCCTTCATCATCCTTAGCCCCCGGTCGCTCTCGTTCCCGCAACTTGGTAGTTTTGCGCTACCATCTTTCTTCCCTTCACTTTTCACTCTTTTCAAACAATAAACTTTTAATTTTCCTCTGTCCCATCATCTTCTCCCTTTACCTCTAATTTTTTGCCCCCCATTCTCTTCTTTTCCACCTTACTCTCCCCTATTTTCTTATTCGAACATTTCTAACACGGAGCTAAACGCCAACACGAAATAACAATGTTTTCCTAGTGCATTTGGCTAATCCTTTTTTTGGCCCGTCTCCTTCATTTTGGAATCTTTCTGCTTTTTCCTCTGGGACCCATCCCTTTATTACTTCCCCTTCAAATTTTCATTCAGAAAAATTAAAAATGGGCATTGATGGCCTTACAGGTGCCGCATAACGAAGTCGTTGAGTATGTCACGTCTCTCTTTGCTCGTGAAGGGATTATGGTGAACCAAAAAGATATTGATTTAAGCAATCTCGTCTAGTTAGGAACTTGAGGGCTTTTGGATTTTTTCAATCTTGTACATTTTAACTCATTATTATGTCCTCTTTTTTTTTTTTCTTCATCCATTTTCGTCAATAAACCCGTCATGTTAAATAAGTTTTTTGAAGTTATCGCCAGCTACATGATACAGAGGCTGAAATATTGACACGGAAACTCTCGGGTGAATTTTTCTACTCAAGGATAGACAGTTGATAATTAGTTTTTCTAACTGCTTATACGGATTTACTCTTTTAACGCATTGAGCTCTGCATCAGTATATCCTCCACACCGTGACTGTTATAATTCCCTCAGACCGCATTTTATGGCCTCGTTCAAAGATGAGAAGGTAATAGGAAAAGTTTTTGTCTACTTTTTTTAGGGGGTTGTGTAGAGGAGGATAAAAGGAATAGTAAGGGAATCCTCACTTTTGTACGCTTTGTGGCTGCTTGTCCCTAAAATTGCTTGCTGAAACCTCCAGTCATTGAATGAATTAAACTATATTTGTGAGGCCCCGTGTGTGGTAGAGATAAGAGCTCTTAATTTTCGTAGAGTTTGCCAATTCAAGTGCCTGCTTGAGTGGATGTTTTCTCTTTCGTTTCTATTGATTGAAGGGAATACTTGGATGTGTTGAGTTTTCTGGCTTGGCACGATAGCTTATAACAATGATGTCTTGCTTGTCTCTGCTGTTTTATTTTATTTTATTCTTTGCAGTAGGTTCCAACAATCTATGTTTTGCACATGTGGTACGTCAAGAGGTTTATTCCATCTTGGAATCCAGTGTTGTCCTGTTAGCCTTTTAAGACCCAACCAATTTATTCGGGCAGGAACATGGTCGGTTATAATTCATTCCTTCATGAAACTTCATACTTGAGAGAGTTTTGAACGTAAGGAGAGGCTCTAATGTAGTTGCGGGTGCTCTTGCTGAAGAAGATGTGATCAGAAATGCAAAGTTTAATGATTGGCTTTGATTTTGGCATTGGCTTTCTGTCTTTTTCTTGAAAGTTGAATTCTTGATTTGTGTGCCCTTTTTTTTTTAATTAGTTTTTAATTTTTAACTCAGCTCTGTTTTGGGACTATTATACTCTGGGGTGGATAGTTCTGTTGTTGGTGGTTGGGACTATTCTCATTCACTTGTTATCTATTAATAATATCTATTTGGACTCTTAGAAAGCAAATGGCGGGGACATTCATGACATCTCAAATCGATATGAAGTTACATTTAGTGGACAAAACAAAGCTTACTTTATTGTCACGAACTATGCTTCTCCCAGTTATTTCTTTCCTACTCCAATCAAAACGAGAGGGGTGGAATACTTTGCTCATTTCTAAAGAAATTTGTTGGATCAACCTTAGATTTCACGTGCACCAACTTATGGAAATTATTCTTAAAATATTTGACCCCCCAAATTCTTGCTTTCTTGTAACTCGTATTACCGTCTTTATCATTCATCCCAATATCAAGATCTCTGTAGTTGACATACGCTGCTCGTGGATTTTTTGAAACATAAGGAGCCATATAATCATAGAGTCCTCTGATCCAATTTATGTATCTTGTAGATGCCTTGCTGCCACCGCCATACCAAACTACTACGTATCCGATCTCATATAAATTCCCTGCTCTGTGTGGGAATGGAATGTTCGACTTAGAGATCTCACTCATTTTTCCTCCGTACGGCGTCATAACTAGGGTAGCCACTTGATCAACTTCTTGTAACCTTTCCCATATTCCTTCTAGGGCCTGTTCGGACAAGGGTTTCTTCACATAGTCTGATTTTCCCTTAAGACTGCCCGGGAAAGGTGAATTCCTGTTCAGCAATGTAGCCAAGGATACATTAACATTAGTGGGTGGCAATTCGACTGGGAACGAACCAAAGTTGACTTGAGCTTCGATCCAACTCAATTCAATGCAGTCTTTTTTGGTCAAACCAAGTTGAGGAAAGCCCTCTTGCATCAATGCAAGAAGCCTATTAGCCCTACCTAGAAACAAAGCATTGAAATTGAATATTAATGTTGTGTTTCCATTGTTGGGACTAGGATTTTTTGTTTTTATTATGAGCAATTGAAGTAGTAAATCCTTGTTAAACTTGTTCCCCACATATTGCCATCGATGAACAAGTTTGGTTGCATTTTGTTCCAACGATTTCCGGATTGAGAATATTGTCACAATGGGTGGAACTGGAACTAATTTTATTTTCCAAGCAATAACAACTCCAAAGCTATTGCCCCCGCCGCCTCGAATCGCCCAAAATAGATCTTCTCCCATTGATGCTCTATCTAGAATTTTACCATTGACATCAATTACATTGGCATCAATTATATTGTCTGCAGCAGTGCCATATTTGCGCAATAATAGACCGTACCCTCCTCCACTGAAGTGGCCACCAACGCCCACACTCGGGCAAATGCCAGCCGGAAAGGCAAGAGTTTTACTTTTCTTCGCGATCTCATAGTAAAGTTCACCTAATGTTGTGCCAGCTTGAACCCATGCAGTGTTGCTGGCTACCTCAATATCAATTGCTCGAAGGTTTATCAAATCGATGATGACAAATGGAAGAGGAGAAACATAAGAAAGACCCTCGTAGTCGTGCCCACCACTTCGAATTCTCACTTGAACCTTGTGTTTCCGTGCACAAGAGATGGTAGCTTGGATGTGAGACACATTGGTTGCTGTAACAACGGCAAGAGGTTTTGGAGTGGTAGATGCATTAAATCTAGGATTTTGTATGGAGAATTGTAAAACAGAATTATATGAGAAGTTTCTTGTGGTGTGAGTGACTTTGGAGATGGAATGCATGGAGGTGGATTTTTCGGAAAAAATGAAAAGGCATCGAAGAAAATCCCTATGCTTTTGAGCTAACGTTAAGCCTGCGAAGGAAAGGAAAAGTGCGAAAAGAATAGGTGAGTTTAATGGACGTGGAGAGTTCATCTCTATTGCTTTTGTTCATAAAAGTTTACAGGTGTCTTCTTTATTTATAATGTCGTAGGACTGACAAGTGGCAACCCTCCTTGAATTTTTTCTTTTTAATCCGTTTAAAAATTTCCAAAATAGAATTAGGAGTCTTGACTATTTTGAAGAGTTTTTAAAATATATTTAAGAATGTTTCTATCATTTACATAAATTGATATTTATAACAATAAATGCACAATTGATGGATAATAACTCTTTTTTCTTTTTTTAGGTGACACTATAATGGAAGTTTAAAGTTTTCTACATCTTCACATCAGTTTATATGCCTTAAACATTAATGAATACATTTAATAATTGAATTCCAATATAACATCTATCAATTTAAAACCTTCAATAAAAAGGTTTAAGGTAATTTATTTCAATCATAACTTATGTGGAAAAAAATGAAATATTAATCAGGTAATTTATAACTCTTCAAATTTTCAAAATTTTAACCTACTTGTAATAAATAATGAAAATTAATTCAACTTTACACTTCTTGTATTTAAGAATAATGATTATGTTGATTCATTTTACAATTAACCTTTGGTATTTAGAGACCATTGGACAAACAACAAAAACTTATCAAAGTTACGAGGGTTAAGGGCTTATAGTTTAGAGTTAAGAATTTTAGGGGTTTAGGGTTTTTTAGGATTTAGGATTTAAGGGGTTTAAGGTTTTAAGTATTTACGGTTTAGGGTTTTAGGGCTAAAGGTTTAGGGTTTAAGGGTTTTGGGTTTAAAGGTTAAGGGTTTTAGGTTTAAGGTTTTGGGTTTAAGGATTAAGGGTTTAGGGTTTAGGATTTTAGGGTTTTGGGTTTAAGGGTTAATGGTTTAAGGTTTAGGATTCACAGTGTTTTGGATTTACAGCGTTTTGGGTTCATAGGGTTCTGGGTTCATAGGATTTTGGGTTCACAGGGTTTGACGTTTACAAGGTTCTTTGTTAATAAGGTTTCGAGTTAACAGGGTTTTGAATTCACAAGGTTATAGGTTCACAAGGTTTTGAATTCACAAGGTTTGAATTCATAGGGTTCTAGGGTCACAGGGTTTTGGGTTCATGTGGTTTTAGGTTTATAGGGTTCTGGGTTTATAGTGTTCAGGTTCACAGGATTCAAGGTTCATAGTGTTTGGGGTTCACAGGGTTTCAGGATCACAAGGTTCTAGCTTTAGAGGGTTCTGGGTGCACATGGTTATGGGTTCACAGGGTTTCGGGTTTGTAGGGTTCCGACTTTACAGGGTTTTGGGTTTGTAAGGTTTTAGGTTCATAATGTTCAATGTTCACAACGTTCAAGGTTCACAGGGTTTCAACTTAACAAGGTTCAGAGGGTTATGGGTTAATAAGGTTTTGGGTTAAAGGGGTTTTGGGTTTATAAGGTTCCATGTTCATTAGGTTTTGAGTTCACAGAATTTTGGGTTCACAGGCCTCCGGCTTTATAGGGATTCGAGTTCATAAGGTTTCCAGTTCATAATGTTCTGGGTTAATAGGGCTTAGAATTCATAAGGTTTAAGGTTAACAGGGTTTTGAACTCATAGTGTTTAGAGTTCATAGGGTTTCATGTTCACCGAATTATGGGTTTATAGGGTTTCGGGTTTATAGGCCTCCGGCTTCATAGGGATTTGGGTTCATAAGGTTTAGGGATAATAGAGTTCCAGTTTCATGAGGTTTTGGGTTCACAATGTTTAAGGTTCACAGGGTTTAGGGTTCACAGCATTCGAGGTTCGTAGGGTTCTGGGTTTACAGGGTTCAGGGTTCAGAAGGTTTCGGGTGCACAAGGTTACGGGTTTACAAGGATTCAGGTTTGCAGGGTTATAGTTTCAGAGGGTTTTGGGTTCACAGGGTTTCGAGTCCATAGAGCTTCGGGTTCACAGCATTTTAGGTTCATAGGGTTCTGGGTTTACAGCGTTCGGGGTTCACAAGGTTTTGGGTTCACAGTGTTTTTGTTCACAGGGTTTTGGGTTTACAGGTTTTCAAGTTCACAAAGTTTTAGGTTCATAGTGTTCAGAGTTCACAGGGTTCTAGGTTTATAGAGTTTTGAGTTTATAGGGTCCCAAGTTAATAGGGTTCAGGGTTCAGGGTTAATAGGGTTATGGTTTCATAGGGTTTCAGGTTCACAGTGTTCTAGGTTCATAAGGTTCTGGGTTCATAAAGTTTTGAGTTCACAGGGTTTTATGTTTACAAGGTTCGGGATTCACAGGATTTGGGGTTCACAGGGTTTTGGGTTCATAGGGTTCCAGGTTCACAGGGTTTTAACTTAATAAGATTCTGGGTTCATAGGGTTCAGAGTTTATAGGGTTTGAGATCCACAGGGTTCTAGATTCATAAGGTTTGGGGTTTATAGGGTTCTGAGTTCATAGGGTTCGAAGTTCATAAGGTTTGGATCTCTTAGGGTTTTGACTTAACAGGGTTTTGGGTTCATAGGGTTCCGAGTCCACAGGATTTGGGGTTAAAAGAGTTCTGGGTTCACAGGGTTCTAAGTTCGCAGTGTTCAGGGTTCATAAGGTTTCAGGTTTATAGGTTTTTGGGTTCTCAGGGTTCCGGGTTCACAGGTTTTTAGGTTCATAGCGTTTAGGGTTCTTAGGGTTCTGTGTTCACAGGGTTCTGGGTTTATGAGGTTCAGGGTTTATAGGATTCTGATAAGGACCTTTTTAGGTCTCATAATGAAAGGGGGAAAGGGTAAATTAATGTGAGACGTTTACTTTTTATAAATATGTTTGGATTAAACCTCTATGACCTATTAAAGTCAGTGATCCAATTTTTATCTTACTTCTTTATGTGAGAATGATCCTATGGATATCAAGCAAGCATAAGCACTTGAGAATCCACAGAATTTTTACGTGGTTTACCTATAATGTGTGAGTTATGTCTACGGTGTGATAGGATGACTTCTAAATCACACGATCCACTCTTATTATCAAGGGATACAGCTGATGTTATGAAGGAATCACTCCTTAACCACTTACAATGATCTCCTGGTTACTAGAAGAGTTGATCTCCCAATTACTCTAAGGGTCTCTTACCCTTTTTCAAGAAGTACATAAAAAGTTTATGATAAAAAATTTCCTGAGAAAGATCTCTTATTGTTCACAAGCTGTTGTTGCAGAGAATGAATCTTCTCCTTCCTCACTACTAGTCTTTGCTCAAGCTCTGCTAGTCTCTCCTTTACAGGTTCTTTCCTTTTCTTTCTGCCGCTACTACTGTCTCTCTGCTGCAGGTACTCTCCTCTAATGTTAGTTCTCTTTGCTGCTACAGGTTCTCTTCGCTGTAGGTTTTCTCCAGTCTCTATAGGTTCTCTCATCTACTGCATGTTCTCTCTACTACAGGTTCTCTTATGTCTCTACAAGTTCCTCTTTCTGCCTTGGTAGGTTTTCTCCTTAGTTACCGGGGCTGCCTCCTTCTACTTTAGCAGGTTTTCTCCTTTCCTCTGCTGTCGGTGTTGTCTTCTTTTTCCTCTAAAGTTGCTGTTGTTCTCTCTTCCTGGATGCTACTATAGTCTCTCTTCCTGGATATTACTGCACTCTTTTCTCTTGGATACTGTTGCTGTTTTTCCTCCTTGATGCTACTGCTGTCTTTCTTCTTGGATGATGTTGTAGTCTTTCCTCTTGGATGCCGCGACACTCTTTTTTATGCATCTCACGTTTTGCAGCTCTCGTTTCTATAGCTTACGTTTTTATAGCTCTCTTTTTTGGAGCTCTCTTGCTGTTCTCTCTTATGGTCTGCAGCACTCTCTCTTACCGAGCTCTCTCTTTTGGTTTGTAGCAGTATGTTTTCTTCCTTTGCCAAGTTCTCTCTTCTTATTTGCAACAGCACACGTTTATGGTTTTGTAGCATATGTTTATGATTTTTTACAGAGCACACACCTCTTGGCAACTGCATGGATATATTTATAAGCCTTGAATTTAGGGTTGCCTTATCATTAATGGTCAGTATTGATTCCCAATGGTTGCCTTACAATCAATGATCAACATTGATTCCTAAAATTTAGGATCAACGGTCAATATTGACTTATTAAATTTAGGGTTGACTTGCCATTAACATTCTTGACAAATGATCTCTCTACATCTTAATGACATTTATAATATCAAATCAACAAGGACAAATATGCAAAATGTTATTGACAACAAATACAACATTAGCCATCAAAGATGTCTCAACAATATCCCCTTTTGGATTTGTTGGCAACATATTAAATCCATAGATTAGCAATTAAGCACAAGTAGTAGTTTTTGACATTCATAACTCCCCCTAAAACATACATCTCCCTTTTTTATGTAGGCATGATTCTAATTGAAAGTAACCTTTAACTCTCCCTTTTTTCTACTTCTTCCCTTTAACAATTTCTTCCCTTTTATTTGATTTTCCCTTTTGGATTTATGAAGTTACTCCTTTTTTTGATTAGTATATACTCTTTTTGGATTTATGCAAAATATTTCTCCCTTTGACAACAAATTCAAAGAATAATAGAAGAGGGAAGGGGAGAGGGGTTAGAGGCATACCTTAGCCTCTAAGGGGTGGCTGAACATATAAGGTCAGCCTTAATTTTTGGAACATTTTTCTTGATAGAGGTTTGGTAAATATATCTGCAACTTACTTCATGGTAGGCATATATTCCAGCTTTACTTCATTTTTGGACAATTTGTTCAGCCTTTTTTGTCCAAGATGTCCCAATCTCCTATGCCACAATAAATTCTCATCTTTGGTTCTCATGTAGCATGTATTTTTGCTACTGGAAACTTGGTATAAGTTTCTATTTGTTTTTTTTTCCCTTTGTAAGAACAATACCATCACTTAATCTTTTTACTATATGAGGTTCTGGGTTTACAGGATTTTGAGTTAACAAGGTTTGAGGTTCATAGGATTTAGGGTTCACAGGTTTCAGGTTCAAAAGGTTTTGGGTTCATAGGGTTTCAGGTTCAACAGGTTCTATGTTTACAGGGTTTTGGTTTCACAGGTTTCAGGGTTCATAGGGTTTTGGGTTCACAGTGTTCGGAGGGTTTCAGGTTCACAGGGTTCTTAGTTCACAAGTTTTAGGTTTCATAAGGTTTGGGGTTCACAAAGTTCTTATTTCATAGGATTCCAAGTTCACAGGGTTTTAGCTTTACACGGTTTAAGGTTAACAGAGTTTCAGGTTCACAGAGTTCTGGGTTCAATGGGTTTTAGGTTCATAATGTTCAGGGTTCACATGATTTCAGGTTCACAGGGTTCCGAATTTATAGTGTTTAAGGTCCCCAAGGCTCTGGGCTTACAGAGTTTTGGGTTTACATGGTTTTGGGTTCTTAGGGATCCGAGTTCATAGTTTTTTGGGTTCAAAGGGTTCTAGATGCAGGAGGTTATAGGTTAACAGGATTTAGGGTTCATAGGGTTTTAGGTTAACAGGGTTCCAGGTTTATAGGGTTTCGAGTTAATAGGGTTCTAGGTTAACAGGGTTTCGAGTTAATAAGATTTTGGGTTAACAGGGCTCTGGGTTCACAGGGTTTTGGGTTCTTAGGGTTTGAAGTTCACAGGGTTTTATGTTCATAAGGTTTTAGGTTTACAGGGTTTGGGCTTAACAAGGTTCTGGGTTCACAGGGTTCTGTGTTCACAGTGTTCTGGGTTCACAAGGTTTCGAGATCATAGGGTTTTGGGTTCACAGAGTTCCTAG
>CM038596.1:0-39313 GCA_021533255.1 Ceriops tagal
GAACTCTAGGAATCCAAAACTATGCTAATCTAAAACTCTGCAAATTCAAAATACTGGGAAACCATAACTCTACGAATTCGGATCTCTGCGAAACCGAAACTCTAGTAATCCGAACCTTTGCAAATCTTGACCACTAAGAGTCTGAAACTCTATGAATCCGAAACTCTGGGAATCTAAAACTCGCGGTCGTGGACACAGTGCGCACCGTCACGGCGTGCCTCGGCAACCGCGCGCTCCTGGTGTCGACATGCGGGCTCCCCATTCAGCCCGTCTTGAAACACAGACCAAGGAGTCTGACATGTGTACGAGTCAACGGGTGAGTAAACCCATAAGGAGTAAGGAAGTTGACGTGGCGGGATCCCCCCGAGGGTTGCACCGCCGACCAACCTTGATCTTTTGTGAAAGGTTCGAGTGAGAGCATGCCTGTCAGGACTCGAAAGATGGTGAACTATGCCTAAGCAGGGCGAAGCCAGAGGAAACTCTTGTGGAGGCTCGCAGTGATACTGACGTGCAAATCGTTCATCTAACTTGGGTATAGGGGTGAAACACTAATCGAACCGTCTAGTAGCTGGTTCCCTCCGAAGTTTCCCTCAAGATTGCTGGAGCTCGATACGAGTTCTATCAGGTAAAGCCAATGATTAGAGGCATCGGGGGCGGAACGCCCTCGACCTATTCTCAAACTTTAAATAGGTAGGCCGGCGCGACTGCTCCGTTGAGTCGTGCCACGAAATCGAGAGCTCCAAGTGGGCCATTTTTGGTAAGCAGAACTAACGATGTGGGATGAACCGGAAGTCGGGTTACGGTGCCTAACTGCGCGCTAACCTAGATCCCACAAAGGGTGTTGGTCGATTAAGACAGCAGGACGGTGGTCATGGAAGTCGAAATCCGCTAAGGAGTGTGTAACAACTCACCTACCAAATCAACTAGCCCCGAAAATGGATGGCGCTTAAGCGCGCGACCCACACCCGGCCATCGGGGCAAGGGCCAAGCCCTGATGAGTAGGAGGGCGCGGCGGTCACTTCAAAACCTTGGGCGCGAGCCTGGGTGGAGTGGCCGTCAGTGCAGATCTTGGTGGTAGTAGCAAATATTCAAATGAGAACTTTGAAGGTCGAAGAGGGGAAAGGTTCCATGTGAATGGCACTTGCACATGGGTTAGTCGATCCTAAGAGTCGGGGGAAGCCCGTCCGACAGCGTGTCCGTGTGCGAGCTTCGAAAGGAAATCGGGTTAAAATTCCCGAACCGGGACGCGGCGGCTGACGGCAACGTTAGGGAGTCTGGAGACGTCAGCGAGGGCCTCGGGAAGAGTTATCTTTTCTGTTTAACAGCCCGCCCACCCTGGAAACGACTCAGTCGGAGGTAGGGTCTAGCAGCTGGAAGAGCACCGCATGTCGCGCGGTATCCGATGCGCCCTCGACGGCCCTTGAAAATCCGGAGGACCGAATGCCTCCCGCGCCCAGTCGTACTCATAACCGCATCAGGTCTCCAAGGTGAACAGCCTCTGGCCAATGGAACAATGTAGGCAAGGGAAGTCAGCAAAATGGATCCGTAACCTCGGGAAAAGGATTGGCTCTGAGGGGTAGGCTCGGGGGTCCCAACCCCGAACCCGTCGGCTGACGGTGGACTGCTTTAGATCTACCATAGTCAAATCTGAGAAAGAGTTCGCTTTTAAGAAGAAGTTAAAGTTGTTCACTTACTTGCGAATTATGAATTGTGGTGATACTGATTCACCCCCCCTCTTAGGATCACAAACTAGTAGATCATAGGAAAAAGTTGGGAACTCTAACTAGAAATCTGCAAATCTGAAACTTTGCGAATCCAAAACTATACGAAATTGGAACTCTTGGAAACTAGAACTCTACGAATCCAAAATTCTGCGAATCCGGAACTCAACGAATCTAGATCGTTACGAATCCAAAATTCTGCAAATCCAGATCTAGGCTAATCCAACACTCTACGAATTCTAAACTTTAGGAAACAAAAAAGCTTTAAATCAGGAACTTCGTGAAACCGAAACGCTTCGAGTCAAGAACTCTGGGAATCTGAAACATTACAAATCCAAAACTCTAGGAATCTAGATCTCTGCAAATTCGGCACACTACGAATCCAAAACTCTAGGAATCTGAAACTTTACGAATCCAAAATTCTACGAATTTGGAACTTTGCGAACCAAGAATTCTGTGAAACAGGAACTCTACGAATCCAGATTTATGCTAATTCAAAACTCTACGAATTCGAAACACTGGGAAACCAGAACTTTGCGAATCCTAAACTCTACAAATTCGAAACTCTACGAATCTAGAAACTCTCCTAATCAGAAACTTTGGAAATCTAAATCTTTACGAATCCAGAACTTTGCGAATCCGAAACCATGTGAAATTGCAACTTTTGGAAACTGGAACTCTGTCAATCCGAAACTCTATGAATGTAGAAACTTTAGGAATCTAGATCTTTACGAATCCAGAATTCTGCAAATTCGGGTCTAGGCTAATCCAAAACACTGCGAATTCTAAACTTTTCGAATATGGAACTCTACGAATCTGAAAATCTACGAAATCGAAACTCTTCGAGTTAGGAACTCTGGAAATCTGAAACTCTATGAATCCGAAACTCGACGAATTTGGAACTCTCTGAAACTGGAACTCTGCGAATCCAAAAGTCTGGGAAATCGAAACTCTATAAATTTGAAACTTTACGAAACTAGAACTCTGTGAATCTAAAACTCTATGAATCTGAAACTCTGTGAAACCGAAAATCTCTGAATCCAAAACCCTGTCAATCCAGAACTCTAAGAAATCGAAAATCTGCAAATTCGAAATTCTGTGAAATAGGAACTCTACAAATCTAGATCCATACTCATCCAAAACTCTGCGAATTCAAAATTCTGGTAAACCAAAACTCTACAAATCTAGAACTTTACGAATCTAGAACTCTGGGAATCTAAAACTCTGCAAATCCGACATTCTAAAAATCTAGAACTTTACGAATTTGGAACTCTGGAATCTGAAACTCTACAAATTCGAAACTCTACGAATTTGGAACTCTACGAATCTAGAAACTTTACTAATCCGAAATTATACGAATCTAGAACTCTGCGAATCCAAAACTCTACAAATCCTGAGATCTTGGAAACTGGAACTCAACGAATTTGGATCTCTATGAATCTGGAACTCTGTGAAACCGAAACTCTGCGAATTCGGAACTCTGCGAATCCAAATCTCTGCCAAACTGAAACACTACGAATTTAGATCTCTGCGAATCAAGAACTCTGCAAATCCAAAACTTTCTAAATCCAGAACTTTTAGAAACCGAAACTCTGCAAATTCGGAACTATGCAAAATTCGAACTCTTGAAAACTGGAACTCTATGAATCCGGAACTCTGCGAATCCAGAACTCAGTGAATTTAGATCTTTGCGAATTTAGAACTTAATGAATCTAGAACTTTATGAATCTGAAACTCTACAAATCAGGAACTTTGGGATTCTAGAATTCTGCGAATCTGAAACTCTATGAAACTAGAACTCTACAAAATCGAAACTTTGCGAATCTGGAATTCTGTGAAACCAGAACTCTATGAATTCAAAACTTTGGGAATATGGAAGTCTGCGAATTAGGATCTCTGTGAATCTGAAACTCTACGAATTCGAAACTCTGTGAATCCTGAACTCTTCGAAACTAGAACTCTACGAATTTGGATCTTTGCGAATCTGAAACTCTGTGAAACCAAAATTCTGTGAATTTGAAACCCTACGAATACAGATCTCTGCCTAACCAAAACTCTAGAAATTCGGATCTCTACGAATCTGACACTCTGCGAATTTGGATCTCTGCGAATCCAAAACTCTAAGAATCTGAAACTCTGTGAATCTACAACTCTGCGAAACCGGAACTCTCCGATTCCAAAACTCTGCAAATACAAAAATCTAGGAAACCGAAACTCTACGAATCTAGAACTCTGTGAAACCGAAACTTTCCAATTCCAAAACTCTGTGAATCCGAAAATCTGGGAAATCGAAACTTTGCAAATCTAAAATTCTGTGAAATAGGAACTCTGCAAATCCGGATCTAGGCTAATTGAAAACTCTACAAATTCTAAACTCTAGGAAACAAGAACTCTTCAAATTCGTAACTTTGCGAATCTGGAACTCTGCAAAAACGAAACTCTTCATGTCAGGAACTTTAACAATCTGAAACTCTGTGAATTCGAAACTCTTGGAATCCAGATCTCTGCGAATTCAAAACACTGAGAATTCAGAACTTTACGAATCCAGAATTCTGCGAATCCAAATCTAGGCTAATCTAAAACTCTGCGAATTCAAAACTCTGAGAAACCAAAACTCTACAAAATCTGTAACTCTAAACTCTACGAGACAGGAACTCCGGGAATCTGAAACTCTACGAATCTAAAACTCTACAAATCGGAACTCTCTGAAACTGGAACTCTACAAATACAAAAGTCTGGGAAATCAAAACTTTGTGAATCCAAAACTCTGTGAAACCAGAATTCTATGAATCCAAAACTCTGCAAATTTGAAACTCTACGAAACCAAAACTCTCCAAATCCGGAATTCTAGGACATCGAAACTCTACGAATCCAAAATTCTATGAAACAGGAACTCTACAAATCCAGATTTATGCTAATCCAAAACTCTGCAAATTTGAAATTCTGAGAAACCAAAATTCTGTGAATCCGAAACTCTAGAAATCTAAAACTTTGCAAATCCGAAACTCTTTGAATCTAGATCTCTGCAAATCTGGAACTCAGAGAATCTGAAACTCTACGAATTTGGATCCCTACGAATCTAGAACCCTACGAAACCAAAATTCTACAAATTTGAAACTCTGCGAATCCAAATCTCTACCAAAACCGAAACTCTACGAATCTGAAACTCTGCGAATCCAGAAATTTGTGAAATTGAAACTCTTTGAAACCGGAACTCTGTGAACGCGAAACTATGCAAAATTGGAACTCTTAGAAACTGGAACTCTGCAAATCTAGAAACTCTGCGAATCCGAAACTCAGCAAATCTAGATCTTTGCGAATTTGAAACCCAATGAATCTAGAACTTTGCGAATCCAAAACTCTAGGAATCTAGATCTCTACAAATTCGGAACTTTGCGAATCCAGAATTTTACGAAACCAAAACTCTACTAATCTAAAACTCCACAAATTCGAAACTCTACGAATTTGGATCTTTGTGAATCTAGAACTTTACGAATTCAAAACTCTGCGAATCATGAGCTCTTAGAAACTGGAACCTCCGAATTTGGAACTCCGCGAATTTGGATCTCTACGAATCTAGAACTCTATAAAACCGAAACTTTGCAAATTTGGAACTCTGTGAATACAGATCTCTCCCAAACCAAACCTCTAGAAATTTGGATCTTTACGAATCCGGAACTCTACGAATTTAGAACTCTGTGAATCCGACACTCTGCAAATTCGCATCTTTGCAAATTTGAAACTCTGTGAAACTGAAATTCTGTGAATCCAAAACTTTGCGAAACCAAAACTTTTCGATTCTGAAATTCTACGAATCCGAAAATCTAGGAAACCAAAACTTTGAGAATCTGAAATTCTGTGAAACAAGAACTCTATGAATCCAAAATTCTGCAAGTCCGAATCTAAGCTAATCGAAAACTCTGCGAATTCTAAACTCTAGGAAACAAGAACTCTTCAAATCCAAAATTCTGCGAATCTGGAACTCTGCGAAACCGAAACTCTTTGAGTCAGGAACTCTGGAAATCTGAAATTCTACGAATCTAAAACTCTTGGAATCTAGATCTCTGTGAATCCGAAACTTTAGGAATTTGAAACTCTACAAATCCGAAACTCTACGAATCTGGAACTCTCTAAAATTGAAACTCTCCGAATCCAAAAGTCTAGGAAACTGAAACACTACGAATCTGAAACTCTGCAAAATCAGAACTCTATAAATCTGAATCTCTGTAAAGTCGAAACTCTAGGAATCTGGATATCTGCGAATCTAAAACTCTGTGAAACCAAAACTCTGCGAAACTGAAACTCTGTGAATCCGGATATCTACGAATCGAAACGCTGCGAATCTGAAACTCTGGAAATCTGAAATTCTGCGAATCCGAAACTTTACGAATTTGGAACTCTCTAAAATCAAAACTCTACGAATCCAAAAGTCTAGGAAACCGTAACTCTATGAATCCAAAACTCTGTGAATTCGAAACTCTGCGAAGCCAAAACTCTCTAAATCTGAAACTCTAGGAATCAGAAAATCTAGGAAACCGAAACTCTGCGAATCTAGAATTCTGTGAATCCAAATCTAAGCTAATCTAAAACTATACAAATTCGAAATTCTGGGAAACTAGAACTCTTTGAATTTAAAACTCTGTGAATCTAATACTCTGTGAAACTAAAACTCTGCGAGACAGAAATTCTGGGAATCTGAAACTCTATAAATCTAAAACTTTATGAATCTAGAACTTTCTGAAACTGGAACTTTGCGAATCCAAAAGTTTGGGTAACCAAAACTTTGTTAATCTGAAACTTTGTAAAACCAGAACTCTGTGAATCTAAAACTCTGTAAATCTGAAACTCTGTGAAAACGGAACTCTTCGAATTCAAAACTCTACAAATCCAGAAATCTGGGAAATCGAAACTCTGCGAATCTAGAATTCTGTGAAATAGGAACTTTGCGAATTCAGAATTCTGCGAATCTGGATCTAGGCTAATGCAAACCTCTGCGAATTCTAAACTCTGGGAAACAAGAACTCTTCGAATTCGCAACTTTGCGAATCCGGAACTCTGCAAAACTAAAACTCTTCAAGTTAGGAACTTTAAAAATCTGAAACTCTTAAAATTCGGGTCTTTGCAAATGCAGAGCACTGTGAATTCGGAACTCTGGAAATCTGAAACTCTACAAATCCGAAATTCTGTGAATCTAGAACTCTCTAAAACTAGAACTCTGCGAATCCAAAAGTTTAGGAAACCAAAACTTTATGAATCCGAAACTCTACGAAACCAGAACTTTATGAATCCAAAACTCTGCAAATCTAAAACTCTCCAAATTCGAAACTCTATGAATCTAGAACATTGGGAAACCGAAACTTTACGAATCCAAAATTTTGTGAAACAGGAACCTTACAAATCTGGATCTATACGAATCCTAAACTCTTGGAAATCAGAACTCTATGAATCTGGAACTCTGCAAATTTAGATCTCTACGAATCCAAAACACTCAGCAACCGAAACTTTATGAATCTTGAATTTTGCAAAACCAAAACTCTACGAATTCAAAACTCTGGAAAACCAAAACTCTGTGAATCCAAAACTCTGAAAATCCCAAACTCTGTGAAACCGAAACTCTACGAATCGAAAACTCTTCAAATCCAAAACCCTGCAAAATTAAAACTCTAGGAATTCGAATCTTTGCGAACCCAGAACTCTGCCAATTTGGATTTCTGCAAATCTAAAACTTTACTAATCCAAAACTCTGCAAATTTGGATCTTTACGAATCTAAAACTCTGTAAATTCGGAACTTTGAGAATCTGGATCTCTACAAATTCAGAACTCTGTGAAACCGAAACTCTGCGAATCCAGAATTCTACGAAACCAGAACTCTACAAATTCAAAACTCTGTGAATCCAAAATTCTGCAAATTTGGATCTCTATGAATTCAAAACTCTGTGAAATCGAGACTCTGCAAATTCAAAACTCTGCGAATCCATATCTCTGTCAAACCGAAACTCTAGGAATCCAAATCTCTGTGAATTCGAAACTCTACAAATCCGAAACTCTGCAAATCCTGAACTCTTGGAAACCAGAACTATGCGAATCCAGAACTCTACGAATTTTGATCTCTACAAATCTGGAACTCTCTGAAACCGAAACTTTGCAAATCCAGAATTCTGCAAAACCAGAACTCTACGAATCCAAAACTCTTTGAATCCGGAACTTTAAGAAATTAGAATTCTACGAATCTAGAACTCTGAGAATCTGAAACTACATTGAAAATGCAGGACGACATTGAAATCTATGTAAAGACCTGTCTTATTTGCCAATAAGACAAACTCGAACAACATTCGTTATCGGGCCTTCTAAAGTCACTTCCCATCCCAACTCGTCCATAGGAAAGTGTTTCCATGGACTTCATAGTAAACTTGCCAAAGTTCGAGGGGTGTCGGACTCTTATGGAGATTGTGGATAGGTTCTCCAAGTATGTAACATTTGTGCTTGCAACAAAGGATTATCTGACCCAAGAGGCAGCCAAACTATTTATGAAGCATATGATCAAGTATTGGGGAGTTCCACAAACATGTGTAAGTGATCATGACCCTTAATTCACAGGGCATTTCTGGTCTAAATTGCTCAAGCTGCTGGGGTCGAAGCTAAATCTCTCTACAAGCCTACACCCCTAAACTGATGATCAAATCAAATAAGTCAATGCACTCTTGGAGATTTATCTTTAACACCACGTGAGCACAATGCAAACAAATTGGGTGAAGTTGATCAATATAGCCTAATTCTCCTATAACTTATAGCGAAGTGAGTCTATTGACTAAAGTCTATTCGAGATCATGAATAGACAACAACCGCAAACTCCAAATGCGGTTGCATCAGGCTATCAGGGGAATAGCCCACTAGTATACAAGTTCGCCAAGGACTAGCAAGAACAAGTGGACTTGGCAAGGGTGTGTCTACGTAAAGTCTCTAAGCGAATGAAAAAGTAGACCAATAAAAAAAGATGACATGTGGAGTTCCAAGTGGGAGACTTGGTGCTAGCCAAACTACACATCATTCTCCAGTACAAGGATATGCACAAGGGGTTAATCTGTCGTTATGAAGGACCATTTCGGGTGATACAAAAGGTCGGAAAGGTCGCATATAAGCTGGAACTGTTGCCAAATTTAAGGGTACATTTGGTTTTCCATGTAAGTATGCTTAAACTTTACTGTATAGATGAGAAAGACCTAGATCAATAAGAGTCACAGTGAGCACCACTTGGAGTGAAAACTTCATATGATCAAGAAGTCAAATCCATAGTGGTAGATCGGGTCATATGGAAGCAATATTGTATGCTGAAACATGAATACTTTATCCGGTAGAAGGGACTTTCGAAAAGTGAAGCTAATTGGGAACCTACTGAACCTCTTTGGCAATTCAAGAAAAAGATCGACACGTAACACATTAAAGAAGCGACGAAGACATCGCCAGATTAGATGAGGAAGAATGTCAGAGTCCTTTACAATACATTAAATGTAGACGCCTCTTAAGGAAGGATAATACTATAAATGTAGAAGGTTCCTAAAGAAGGGCAATACATTAAACTAACCATGTAATAAACATTGGTAAATGTATGTAGATAGAAAGTTAAAAGAGACGAAATATTCACCATTAAATCAAGAGGGATCTACTGTTCAATACTTGTATAAAAAGGGACTCTTCCCCTTCATTTTGAAAGACACAAAATTATAAGTAAAATATTCTCTCCAAGAAAATATTATTCCTGTGAGTGGATTGTGAGTAACTTATTACGGTACTCCTACGACTTGGATTTCGGTCCGGACATAGGCCGCTAAAAAATCGCGAGTCACGACGACTGCCGGTCGGGGGTTTCGTACGAATATCAGGTGAATGAATCACACAATCCATTGTGGCCCTGGCCCCAAGACGATGCCAATGGCTCTCATCTTTCATGCGTTGCTGAGGCGCTGTTAACCAGCAGCTAACGGATTAGCTTTTCTTTGAACTTTAAATTGGTGTCTACTTAGGGATCTTTCATGTGTTGCCGTCGAACACAATAATTAAGGAAAAAAAATTTGTTTATTGAGACTGACAGTCAAAGAAAACCCACTGGAAAGTTGGGAGAACGCGAATTTGGAATTTAGATCAACCACCCCTGCCCCGCACAGCCCCGCTGCGCCGCCAATAGTGATCCCACATCTGGCCGATCTATCTCTTGCAGCCGATAAGTCGGTTTCAAATCTTTAGAGGAGGGCAAGAAAAAAAGACAAAAAAACCCAAAAAAAAAAAAAAAACGATGCTGCGATTGAGAGCATTCAGGCCGAGTAACGATAAGATCGTCAAGATTCAGCTGCATCCCACTTATCCATGGCTCGTCACTGCCGATGCGTCAGATCGGGTCTCTGTGTGGAACTGGGAACACCGTCAGGTTTCTTTTATATTTCCAAAGATTTCTCTTCTTTTTACCTCTCTTCATCCGACTGATTTCTTGAAATTGATCTATCTCAGCCGCTTTTTCTCTTGTTTATTATTATTTATTTTCTTTTTCGCACACACATGTACCAGGTGATATACGAGCTAAAAGCTGGTGGCGTTGACGAGAGGCGTTTAGTCGGCGCCAAGTTGGAGAAGCTTGCGGAGGGCGAATCAGGTACAATCACTACTTTTGAATTTTCTTGATTTTTAATAGTGCATTTCCATTATATTTTTGTGCCAATGTTCACCTCTATTCGAGATTTCTGAGATTCGGTAAGTGGGCTCTGAAGAGCAGTAATTGAGTGTCATTTAGTTTTCGTGTTAGCCATTAATCTTAATGATAATAAAGGTACTAAATCAATTACTATGCTAAAAGGTTCTGGTTGTATTCGCAGAATCTAAAGGGAAACCTACTGAAGCCATGCGAGGAGGGAGGTAATATATGCCATGTCCTTTGTGATATTCTAGAGTTTTTTCTGATATCATTTCATCTTTTGTGTTATTCTTTCTTCTCATCTGATATGAGGTCTAAACTAACTGTTATTCTGCAAATTATTGTTTTCTGATGCTGCTGTTTGGCCCTTACTAAAGTGTTAAGCAGGTAAACTTTTATGATGAGGATGTTCGATTTTGGCAACTTTGGTGTAACCGCTCTGCAGCTGCTGAGGCCCCCTCTGCTGTTAGTAATGTTACTTCGGCCTTTGCTCCTCCTGCTCCGTCCACTAAGGGCAGGCACTTTCTTGTCATTTGTTGTGAAAATAAGGCTATCTTTTTGGACTTGGTCACGATGCGTGGCCGAGATGTGCCTAAACAAGAACTCGACAATAAGTCATTGCTATGGCAAGTCCTATTTAGAGAAACTTATTTTTCCTATTTTGTGTATCATTTATTTTATTGATTGCCTTTGGCTTAAGCCCTATGCTTCTGGTACACATTGAGCCCCAGCTGCAAGTGAGCTTTTCATTTGATTCTCTTATGGCATTTATTGCTTTTTTATTGCATGCTGCTATGCTTAAATCAATGGGAGTTCCATTTTGTTTTTGTATTATGATAAGGGAGTATACCTATGCGGCAGTTTTTCTTCTAGGATCTATACTTTTCACACCAATTAAAGATCTGCTGGAAAACAGAAAATGGTGATGATTTCTTCTTTTTGGGGGTGGGAAGTTGATGACTGACAGTAGATGGAGGCAAATGAAAAATTGTTATGCCTGAGTGGGAAATGTATGGAGCCATTTCCTTAATTGTACCATCAGGTGTTTATTTCCATATCTGTATTTTCAAACTTTTTGTCAACTTTTGGATCTTTTTATGCACATTCCATTTATCAAACAAAAACTCTGATTTGACAATCTAACTCTTAGATGCTTAAATTCATAGAGAAGTACCATATTATCAATAAAGGACAAAGAATATCAAATATCCACTTTGGGCAGTGAATCAAGGTTTTCATTATTTGTCCTTTGTTGCATCAGATTCTTCTGTCGATGTGTGTATGATTACTGTTTTCTTACATTTCCTTGCAAATGTTTTTGTGCCTTGTCTTATTTGATCATTTTTATTATGCCTGATTTTTTGGTTTTGACATTTCCATGCTAATTGTTGCCTGCACCTTTTTCATGCACATTTTACAGTATGGAGTTCCTCTCTAGATCTAGCGCTGGCGATTCTCCCCTAGTTGCATTCGGTGGATCAGACGGGGTCATTAGAGTTCTTTCAATGATTTCGTGGAAGGTTTGCAGTTTTATTAAAGTGACTGTTGTGTTTGTTTGGAAATACTTAATTTTTGCAGCCTATCTCAAAAAAATAAAAAATTTTCACAGCTTGTGCGCAGGTACATTGGAGGTCATAAAGGACCAATTTCTTGTCTAATGACCTTCATGGCATCCTCTGGTGAGGTAGTTCATTTTTTCTAACTGTTAATATTTGCTACTAAGAATTTATTTTGTCAGCCAATATGACCATTGAAATCAATTTCCTTTTTTTTTTCCGGTATTTTGAGCACTCATTTTTGGTAGGTTGTTTTCACCAAAAATGCAAATGGGGAAAGATCTCTATTTGTTTATCATTAATTTGATGTTTGATGTTATTATGTGTAGAGAAAATTATTGCTTTCTAGGTAAAATTCTATAGTTTAGTGCTTTTCAGAGATGCTTCATGTAGTTAAATTTATTTTTGAACACCTATGCTTTCTAAGTATTTCAATCACCCTCTTATTAGAAGTCTAGTTTTAATAGTTAAAATACGATATTTTATAAATTTTAAAGACTACAATAGAAAATTTGATTTTTCTCTTCCCTAAAGAAGCTAAAAATAAATGTTAAAAATATTAGATCTTATATCTATTTTTCTCTCTTTTTTACTAAATTTTTATCTTCCAAAAAAATGTTCTCAATAAATTTTGAATTTTTTTCATCTTTCCTTTTTTAGACAAAGCTATTGAATGTTTGATTTTGATTTTCAAAATACTGTGCTTAATATTGACTTGTGCAATAGATAGTTGAATAGATGGATAATGAAGGGAGGTAATTGAAAAAACCATATAGTATTGGAATTTTAAAAACTAAATTAAAACTCAGGCAATGCATGTGGATAAGTGTCAAACCTAATAAGGCTCCCCATGAATTTTACCCTTCATTCCTTGTAAGATGAGAGCAGCAAAGATGACAGTATGAAACAGAGTGTGCAAGTTAATTTCTGAATACTACAATGGATTGAGTTTGATCTTGATGGTAATTCCCTTCATGTGACTTATTGGTTTGTTATTGTTTCAAATCTACTTATAGGCACTTCTTGTTTCGGGTGGTAGTGATGGTTTACTTGTACTTTGGAGTGCAGACCATGGTCAAGATTCACGAGAACTTGTACCCAAACTGAGCTTCAAGGTACATTTGTGTTGTTCTTGGACATTTTTCCTGTTATATCTATTGCTTAATGAAGCAATTTCTTCCTTCATGCAATCAAACTAGACATTATGTACGTGCATGAGAAACCAGATATGTCAATGAAATAACATTTTAACTAATGAAAGGTGGTGCTTGTTTCACTGCCTAATCTATTTTTTAACAGAGTAAATCATACCAAAATGTTGAAGGTGGTTTTTCTTTTCTCCTTATTTTAGGTATATGTTTGTCAACCTTAATCTTGTGTTTTGCCAAGTTATTTGTCCATAGCCATCATATATTTGTATGGTTTTAACATGTATCAAATCAGTAAGTGAGCAAATCCAGTAACTTTACATCTTTGGGCAAGTGAACTGGAGGTGCAGTATGATATTTTTCTTTTGTCATAACAACAGGCGCATGATGGTGGAGTCGTGGCTGCCGAGCTGTTTAGAGTGATTGGAGGTGCTCCACAACTGATAACCATTGGTTCAGATAAGACATTAGCAATATGGGATACAATCTCTTTCAAGGTGTCATGGAGAGTATCCAAAAGTCTTTTGATTTATGTGAATAGCAAATGTACTACAGGAACTCAATTTGATGTGACAGACATGATATTCTCATTTCATGTCTTTTCCCCTGTATAGGTGCATGTCCTTGTTCACCATTTTCTTCCCTCTTCTTTATCTGATTTTTGCATGCGTGCATGTGTGCAGGAGTTGCGGCGAATCAAACCTGTCCCCAAGCTTGCATGCCACAGTGTGGCATCATGGTGCCACCCTCGAGCCCCAAACCTTGATATTTTAACTTGTGCAAAAGATTCACATATATGGTATGCATGGCTGGTGCTGCCACTTTGTTGAATTATCAATCCTTGTCATTGTTTATGTTTGAGTGCCAATGAGTTAATGATGACTCCTATCTCTTGGACATAAAAAGATAATTGAAATTTGGTTATTAACCGTTTTGCAGGGCCATTGAACACCCAACATATTCAGCTCTCACCAGACCATTGTGTGAGCTGTCCTCACTCATCCCTCCTCAAGTTCTTGCACCAAACAAAAAACTTAGAGTATGGCACTGCCTTTTGAGATTTTTGCTGCTTAGTCCTATGAGAGTAATGTATATGGGCTGCACCAGCATTGGCTTTATTTTTTGAATGAATTCTTATGATGGAAATTGAAATTTGTGGTCATATAGCTGTCAGATTATGCTTATTTACATTCTATATATTTTAGCCTATTTAGTTTTTGACCATCATGAGATTGCTGGTGCAGGTGTATTGTATGGTTGCACATTCTCTTCAACCTCACCTTGTTGCTACTGGAACAAATATTGGTATTATTGTCAGTGAGTTTGATGTTAGGTCTCTTCCCCCTGTAGCTCCTCTACCAACCCCTTCTGGGGACCGGGAGCATTCTGCTGTCTATGTGGTTGAAAGGGAGTTGAAGTTATTAAACTTCCAGCTGTCAAATACAGCTAATCCAGCTCTTGGAAGTAATGGCTCCTTATCTGAAGCAGGAAAGTACAAGGGTGACTTGACTGAAGCATTACATGTCAAGCAGGTTAAGAGGCATATTACTACACCTGTTCCACATGATGCATATTCGGTTCTATCTGTTAGCAGTTCGGGCAAGTGAGTTACTTTTCACACATTTTCAATGTTGATGGTTTTGTGGACCTGGACTTTGACTTTTATGAACTTTTTCCTTCTTCTCTCCAATTTTAAGTGTATCAGTGAATTTCTGATTGGCATTCCCTTTCTCAATGTTCTCCATTTGGCACTGATTTATTTTTTTGCTAGATTACTCTTTGACTTGCCTTTGTGGAGGATGTCTATAATCATAGTCGTATTCTTGCATTCTTACCTCACAAATTTGGCGGCAGATATCTTGCAGTCGTGTGGCCAGATATTCCTTACTTCTCCATATACAAAGTTAGTGATTGGTCCATGGTAGATTATGGCAGTGCAAGGCTTCTGGCTTGGGATACATCATGTGATAGATTTGCCATATTGGAATCCGCATTACCTCCTAGAATTCCTATTATTCCAAAGGGTGGTTCATCAAAAAAGTCAAAGGAAACAGCTGCAGCAGCAGCACAAGCTGCAGCAGCAGCGGCTACTGCTGCTTCTGCTGCCACTGTTCAAGTTCGTATACTGCTGGATGATGGGACCTCAAATATACTAATGAGGTCTATAGGTGGTCGGTCTGAACCGGTACCTATCCTTTTTCTTATGGTTCTCTTAAGTTTCATAAAATCTGAGTTTGTTCTTTATGCCATTGTTTCTTTAATCATGTGCTATAGGATTGTGTGCTCATTTGTCTCATACTGGATTATTTTTATGACATCAGTCATTTTGTTCTCAATTTCTGGTGTTATGTCTGTCAGCAGAATTTTCCAATTTTTTTCTCTGCAATTGATGATTAATATGCAAATGAAAATTGAGCTCATGTTAGCATCCCATAGTAATATTCAAAGTTGAGTTCCCTGGAATTTCCTTTAGATAATTGCATCTGTATGACAAAGAATTTGAATTACATGGGTTACAGCTCAAATGTTTTTTCATTTCTTTTCCTTTGAATAATTTAATTCCTGACAGGTCCCTACTGATGATGAATTGTATGAACTGGATTCATTTACTTTTTTCTTGCCCTGTGTAGGATATATTATATCTCTGTCATTGTGTGCAATTAAATAATGATTTTCTGCGCCAGGAATCCTTTTGTACATTCTTTTCTGTTTTCTGTATATTGCTTATCTACTATTTGGTATATGGTATTAGTATTAAAAGAGGGGTATGCCAGTGCATGAGACTCTTATATTATGGGGTCTGGAATGTATCTCATTTGTGCAGTGTGAAGAAGCATATATCCTTTGCTCTTTTGTTGTGTTTATCTCCACTTCACAATCCTCATCATTGTTTTCTTCAGTATATTTATGAAACTTGTGATTAATATTATTTGGCGGTCAACAGTAGGGTCCTATTCTAACTCAATATTGACCACACTAGATCATCGGCTTGCATGGAGGGGCACTATTGGGCGTGGCCTATCGAACTTCTCGCAGGATTAGTCCTGTTGCAGCAACAGCTATTTCAACTATTCAGTCTATGCCACTCTCAGGATTTGGAAGCAGTGTCATCTCTTCCTTTTCAACATTGGATGATGGATTTTCATCTCAAAGATCTTCCTCAGAGACAGCCCCTCAAAATTTTCAGCTATATAGGTGAGGATCATAACATTCTCTGTTGATTTTGTCAGTTTATTATCAAGATACTAGTACATTATTAAAGATCACTTTCTTTTTGTGGCACACCAAAAAAATTCCTTAACATAGTGATATTTTGTGCTATTCATGACCACTGCATGAAAAATGTAACACTGTGCATTAGAAGTTATGTCTCATCTTTTCATCTTTGCATCTTAAGATGCAAGCCTAGGTAAAATCTAGAGAAAGAGAAAATGCGGTCTGCAAGGATGATAGGATGCAAGACCAGGGGGTTTGATCCTGAACCAAAAATGCTCAGAGTTATATTCTCTAAAGCCATAAAGCATTTTTTCATAAATGCAGCACCCATCTGACTTATGAATCTCCAACTGTTGGGACTGTGGTTTACTCTTCAGTTGGCCTTACAATACAATTGTATTGGATGAGCATTTTTTTTCATTGTTATTACAACTGAAATATATGAGAATTCCAGTTCTTAATATAGCTACCTTAATGAAATTTCCAAAATTAAATGGAGGGATATAAATCGCAGCTAGATGAGTTGCACGGGTGTAAATGAAGAAACCTACCCTACCAAGTGCACTGAATGAACTTTTGAATTGCAGTGAAATTAACATCCAATTATGTTTGTCACATGTAGCTAGGATCCACTTGAGCTTGGGCTAAGCAGTTATCCTCTCTACTTATGGTAGTGATCCCAATGCTCCTCAAATTAGACTTTAGATAAGCACTCAAATTTGGGATTAAGGCTTTATTGTTGTTGTTTTTGTTGTTGTTGAGCATCCCAAATGGTTCCTTCTGCTTTGTAGTGCATTTCTTTGGATTTAGCCTTCAGGATACATTTTTACATATTTTTGTATGTTCTGTTTACCTTTGGGAAAATTAGATGTTCTGAGGCATTCTAATCATTTTTAATGTCTAATATTTTAATTTGTAGTTGGGAAACATTTCAACCTGTTGGTGGTCTACTTCCTCAGCCTGAATGGACTGCATGGGACCAAACAGTTGAATATTGTGCTTTTGCTTATCAGCACTATATTGTCATATCTTCCTTGCGCCCCCAATATAGATATCTGGGTGATATTGCAATTCCCTATGCCACTGGAGCTGTTTGGCATCGAAGACAGCTTTTTGTGGTGACACCAACTACCATTGAGTAAGATTGGGCAATAATTCAGCATTTGTGCTTTTGTTTTAGTAAGAGGGAAATTGTAAAATAACTCTTACAATTGTTCCTTCAGATGTGTTTTTGTGGATGCTGGAGTTGCAGCAGTTGATGTAGAAACAAGAATGATGAAAGAAGAGATGAAAATGAAAGAGGCACAGGCAAAAGCGGTTGCTGAGCATGGAGAGCTAGCACTAATCACAGTGGATGGTCCACAAACTGCTGCACAAGAAAGAATAGCATTGAGGCCCCCAATGCTGCAGGTGAGGCATTAATTATTTTCTAGGTGTTTATTGATATGAATTCTATAGTCATTAACTTGCTCAAAAGACCTGACATCTTCTATTTGCTCCTCACTTTGCATTTTGCTTCACAGAAATCCTTGCTACCTTAATGAATCTAATTTGTTTATTATTTCTGCATTCTAATCTAATTTCTTTTTCTTTTTATTAAATTAAAGATTTTGTGTACTGAGTTCTAAATAAATAGCTCACACTTGTCAATGAGGTGAGGTGCAGATCTTGGAAATGAGTTGCAGAGTACATCTAGTAGCATGATAATCTTATCATTTATTTCTAGCATAATGGGAGCCCTTGTTCTCAACTGGCATGCGAGTACATCATCATCACTCCACATGTTTTTGTAAACCCCTCTTCCATCATTCCATATATATATATATATATATATATATATATATATATATATATATATGGCTGTAAAAGAGATCAGATTCCCAGAGAGAAAAAAAGAGGAGCCTGCTGCCCCTGCTGAAGGACAGACTTTGTCCATAACTTCAAGAGAAGGAAAAACAGGAAGCCTAGATGTTGATAAGATAAGAGACTTTGTCCATAATGTGTGTGTGTGTGTGTGTGTGTGTGTGAGAGAGAGAGAGAGAGAGAGGAGTATATGGGAGGATGGGATCAAGCCCATTGTCTTTGGTGGGTTTTGTACTTTCACCTTTCCTGTGGTTGGCAGCAACTTGTGGACACCCTTTTCTTTTTTTTATCCATTTGGTTTGTCTTAGTGGAATATTTGGTCTTGCTTTTGCCCACTGATGATCACTGCCATGTGGTGCAAGGATGCAATATAAAATAGCATACAAAAGATGTTACAAATGTGATCAGACAGTTTTTGCTTAAGGTGCACCTTTTTTTTTTTTTTTGACTGAAATTAGATGACCCTCTCATTTTAAGCACCCAAAATTTTGCCTTCCAGGGCCAGAGACAGTTTGGCCATATTGCCTCATGCCTAGCATTTTATTTGTGTTCTTAATCAATTGATTCAGCTTTTTGGATGATCTGCTAAGGAAATAAAAAGAAAATAAAAAAAGGAACTTCTGGAGTTATCTATATTCTTCTTAAATATTTTTCAGTTTCATCTGAAGTTTAAGTTTGACTTGTGAATCATGTGATGTAATTTATGTTCTCATTTTCCTGACCGGATGCATATTTTCTTCAGGCAGTCAGATTAGCTTCTTTTCAGCATGCTCCTTCTGTGCCACCTTTCTTAACATTGCCAAAACAGGCTAAAGTTGATGGTGATGATTCGGTGATGCCAAAAGAAATGGAAGAGAGAAAGGTTAATGAGATAGCTGTTGGAGGCGGAGGGGTGTCCGTGGCTGTCACTCGTTTTCCAATGGAGCAAAAACGACCTGTAGGACCTCTGGTTGTTGTGGGTGTAAGAGATGGGGTACTTTGGCTTATTGATAGGTAATTATATCATTATTTATTTATGAAAATCCATTGATGCTGCCCATTAGAAGAAGAGAAGATGCATGTTGTTTCCCTTATCCTCTTTTTCAATTTCCCTTTTGCCACAGCACATGCCCTTGTGCCATAGGTCTACTTATATGGTCACTCTTTTTTGTTTTCTCCAGTATTTTTTAGAAGAGAAAATCATTGGAACAAATTTGATTGTCATGATGTTTCAATATATAAACCACCAGAACAGTGCAATATATTTCCTTTTGAATAAAATCAGGTTGCATTCCTATACTTCTGTGACTCGGCACTTATTTTGATGCCACCTTGAATTCAACTCAAGTTGCCAAATGAAGTCAATTCGAGATGGTCATTTATCTATATCTTTGGTGCCTCAGTGTTCAATATATGAATCTGTTCTTAGGAGAAACCTTGTTTATGACAGTGCAGCTGTCAAAATCTTTAATACAATTTCTCCATCCATCTATAATCCACCAACTAAGCTGAATCTGAATCAATTCCCCAGTTTCTACCATCATACGGCCTTAGATGATATTTTGATAAATCACATAGATGCCTGAAATTTTTTTAGTTAAGAACTTCCTTTTGAGACTGCACGCATTACATACTGTTTTGCTGCCCTGCATGCATTAAGCGAGAAATTTTTACTGTTGCCTTTGTCTGTCTATTTGAGGATAGTATGCTAGCTTTGTTTATTTATCACAGTATTGGGGAAGAACACACACTGATATAACAGAAAAGTTACCTTTGATAGGTACATGTGTGCACATGCCTTATCCTTAAGTCATCCTGGTATTCGTTGTCGATGTCTTGCCGCTTATGGAGATGCTGTTAGTGCAGTGAAGTGGTACTATCTTACTTACACTTTTTGTTACAGGCTAATGCCATTCGAGAGCAGAACCATCCTTTTCTTGCAGATAAAACTGTGATTCTGTGTAAACTTCATTGTGCTTCTCTATACAGGGCAAGTAGGCTTGGTAGAGAGCATCATGATGATTTGGCTCAATTTATGCTGGGGATGGGCTATGCCACCGAAGCACTTCATTTACCTGGGATCTCCAAAAGGTCTGCAATGCATAATTTGGCCTTTCAACTTTTATCAGTTTCAAATTGCCTACACTCAAAGTGTAGTAAGAGGATCTTACTTTTGCACTCTGATGCACATGGTCTCTCTTGGGATTGAATGATGCTGGGATTTTATTTTTCAGGTTAGAGTTTGATCTTGCCATGCAGAGTAATGATTTGAAAAGAGCTCTTCAGTGCCTTCTTACAATGAGTAATAGTAGGGACATAGGCCCAGATAGTACAAGGCTAGATGTGAATGAAATTCTGAACTCAACAACTAAGAAGGAGAATATTGTTGAAGCTGTTCAAGGAATAGTGAAATTTGCTAGGGAATTTTTGGACCTTATTGATGCCGCAGATGCTACTGCACAAGCTGATATTGCTCATGATGCTCTCAAAAGGTTAGCTGCTGCAGGTTCTGTGAAAGGAGCTTTACAGGTTCAAGAGTTGAGAGGGCTTGCTTTACGTCTTGCAAATCATGGAGAGTTGACGCGACTCAGTGTATGTAGCCAGACATCTCTAAAAATACATGCATGCTTGAGTAAACACATTTAAAATGCATTCTTCATAATTCATGTGAAACTAGTATTCCACTGAAAAGAGTATTCATTTCATTTGAATTCCTTCTTTTCAGAGTTTTGGGATTACTAGCAAGTTTTTCCTTAGACAGTCGAAAACCCAAAATGACTTATTTTTTCTTTGCCATTGGCTCTGTCACACTGGTGATTGCATTTATCAATTCATCTTAATGGACTCCATAACTACCGTTGGTGGTAAGTACACCATTTTGTGCATGCTTGGTTGATTCATCATATCTTGTCTATCTGAAGGAAAGTGTTTGACAGTTGGAACTGGGTCGGAAGTCCTTGGAGTTGCATAAATAGTGGACTCCAATCAAGTCATACAAACAAATACAAATTGGCCATCAATGAACTGTTATGTGGACTGAAATGAGTTACCAAAGCTGGAGGGTTAGGAGGAGAATGTGGTGGCTTATAGCAAAAGGATAATTGGCAAATATTGTGTGATGCAAAAAGCTATCAATATCTCTGATTGTCCAATGATTCCAGTAGCTATTGCTAATGGCTTTCACATTATCTCCAGTTCTAAAATGGACATCACATGTGACTGCAGGGTTTGGTAAACAATTTGATTTCTGTTGGTTTGGGACGTGAAGCAGCATTTTCAGCTGCAGTTTTGGGAGACAATGCCTTGATGGAAAAGGCATGGCAAGATACTGGGATGCTTGCCGAGACTGTACTTCATGCCCATGTATGAATTTCTTAAAGAGTTTCTCTTGAACCCTGAAGACAGTAATTTCTGATCTTCCTTATGAATATCTCCAGGCTCATGGGCGACCAACGCTGGGGAAACTGGTTCAAGCTTGGAACAAAATGCTACAGAAAGAGTCAGAACACGTTCCACATGCAAAGATGGATGCTGCAGCTGCATTTCTGGCTTCCCTTGAGGAGCCCAAGCTTACAAGTTTGGCAGAAGCTGGAAAGAAACCACAGATTGAAGTTATTCCTCCAGGGATGCCATCTCTTGCTACTTTAATATCTAGTCAAGAAAAACCCACTTCTCGTGCTCAGAATTCACAAGAAGCAAGCAAACCATTACAGCTGGAAGGACCACCAACTGCCTCTGCCGAGCAGTTAACTCCATCTACTGGCTCAGCTGCTGCTACTGCATCAGCAGCAGAAAGTCCAGCAACTACTAATATACAGCAAGTAGTAAATGCAGAGCTGCCGTCAGAATCGAGTGAGCATGCTATCCATGCTACAGATCCTATTTCTTCTTCAGGGGATAATCCTGATCTAGTTGCTTCGGGAGAAAGTGTTGTGGCATCATCTACGGGTGGCACATCATCACAGGTACCACTTCAAACAAATGATAACCAGGGAGAAGTTGTTCCAACTGGGTAGTGTCACAACTCATTCGTGTGCTCTTGTACGTTTTGACTTATCCCTCACTTCCGTCACAATTGTCTGCCTCCTCCCTGCTGCCTTTTTGTGTTGTGATGCCATTTGAAAAACAAAAATCATGGGCTTGATCTACCCTATTTTAATTGTGCAAGAGTTTGCACACCATTGTTTCTTGATTTGAGATAGATTTGTAAATATCTATCGGGCCTAGGCCTATGATTTTCTGCATCTCGTAGTTGGGATGTGCGTGGACATACAAAGAGCGTACAATGATAATAATCGGTGTCCACTGGGACGACGTATTATAAGAGTATGGCGGGATATACGATGCTTAGAGAGAAAAATGAGATAACTAGCACTGTTGTGAACGCGAATGTACCGGGTGACTTACTGTCGGTTTCATATAATCCACGTCCCATGCTTGGCCGTTCCCATGCCAAGCAGGAATTTATCATTTATGATGACAAATGTCAACACAAAATTTTTTATCCTGCCGGTGGCCACATCCGGTCACGCATGGTCAATACTCAGAAGAAGATCAGTGCATCGTGATAGGTGATGCGGGTCGACCAAGGAAGTCGAGGGTAACGCACGATACATACGAAGAATTAATGTGTAATCAATGGTGATCGTTGGGATTAAGCAGTAATACGATGTTTTATGGAGAGAGTAATTACATTTTTGGGAGTACGCAGTTACTGTTGTGGTGTGACCTACAAATTGAAATCCATGGGTAGGGTGGGGCATAATGCGACTGAAAAGAACATGAAAGGTTGGTAACCCAAAAGAAAACGAGTGAGAAGAATGTGAAAGTCCAGAAGTCAACGTCGGTTCGGATGGGAAGGTTCGTGGAAAATAAAATGTGAGAGGGAGGACTCGTTGGTTCAGTAAATCACAAAAGGGAGCCCGGAATAAATTTGAGGGTACATATATTGTTTTTTTTTTTTTTTGGGTTATGCTTGGGCTTATGACCCTCCCACAGTCCATTATAATAATCATAATAACAATAAATAATATAATTTATTTATTTAGTTAGATTATCACTAGGTAAACGCCTCCGTCTCCAATACAAACTCCTCTCCTTGCTTACTTTCCCTTCCTATCTTGGGTGAAGCGCATACTGAAATTTCTTTTCTTTTCTTTGCTTTTTGGTTTTTGTGTTTTTTTTTTGGGGGGGTCGTTTCAATTCGCTTTTAATTACAGAGAGATAGATTTTTTGGAGAGCGTGAGGGAGGAAGGCCTATGCTCGTCTCTCTGAGTCACACGTACGTACCCATCTATTTCAGTCCAGGGCGGTTTTTTGTTCATTCGTTTCGTGTTTTGTTTTTTTGTTTTTATTTTGTTGTTGTGGGATGGTGCTAGGGGTAGATAACTGCTTCTGGCGACGGATCGCTGACCGATTCTTCGATTCGGATTTAGAGTAGTAGCGGTCGTAGAAAGAATTGGAGGTTCAAGAAAGAAGAAAGGAAGGAAAGGCTTTTTGGCTGTTGCTATTTAATTTACTTGTTATTTATCTTTGTTGGTGGAGTGGGTGAAATTAATAATAGTAGTAGTACTAATAATCATTACATAACCTGGAGAGACAGATGAGTGGACACTCATCAATTGCAGGTGCATCTCGCACCCACAGACGCACCACCTTCCTTGACGTGATCAAGGTAATGTTTGCTTCCTTTTCTGCTATTATTTTCCTTGCGTGATAGCTGATATTTGTTCTTTGATATTTATGCAAATATCCACTTTGATCCAAAATTGAGTTTTTCTGCAGATTCTTGTTTACAGTTTAAAAACGTGGTTTATTGGGTCTTGGACCTGGTCTCGATGAAAAATAAAAAAAAATAAAAAGAAAGAAAGAAGAAAATCTATGCATATATATCACATCTCCTAAAACCCAAATTAAATTTCTTGTCTCCTTATTAAATAGTGCACTAGTTCTCAATTCACGTGGTTGCAATCTCAGTCCCAACTTCCGTTGGCATTCTCTTTTTCTCCTCCTTTCTTTCTTGCTGCTTTAGTATTTGAGACTTTGAGTGATTTAAAGATTGACATCTAATCAAACCTAATGATGATGAATTAACTTATGATCTAGCATAATGTAGATGGAAATAGAAAGAAACTGATTCTGGATGAATTTTTTGAATTAATCGTGAATGGAATTAATCACAGATTTGAATTTAAGTGCAGAGTGCTGCATGTCTTAACTCATCATCACCAGACTCTGGAAAAGGGAAAAGCAAGTCATCCAGTAAAAGAATGTCTCATGGCTTCCACTTGGTGGAAGGAAAATCCGGACATAAAATGGAGGACTACCACGTCGCTGAATATCGCAAGAGAAAGAATCACGAACTTGGGCTCTTTGCTATTTTTGATGGTCATCTTGGGGATAGCGTCCCCTGTTATCTCAGAGACAACCTTTTCAACAACATACTTGAAGAGGTTATCTTCATTCCCATTTCATCAAACACACCAGCCCCAGCACCCAAAAAAACAAACCCACACACAATTACCTTCAGAAAAAATAATTTCCTCTATAATCGTCTTTATCATTTTGTGCTATGCAGCCAAATTTCTGGAATGATCCAGCAAACGCAATAAAGCATGCATACCACAACACTGATAAGTTTATATTGGAAAACTCTATGCAATTAGGGCCAGGTGGCTCCACTGCTGTAACTGCAATTGTCATTGATGGCAAGGATCTATGGGTGGCAAACATTGGTGATTCTAGAGCTGTTGTATGTCAAAGAGGAAGTGCCATTCAACTTACGGTAGACCATGAGCCTCACACCGAGAGGAAAGATATTGAGCAGAGGGGTGGCTTTGTCACAACTCTTCCTGGTAACACTAACATATACCTTGCTCCACAATTCTTAGTTCACTTTATCACCCATTTTTGCATGCACTGTTCGCAGACATGTTTGCAACTTGAATTCCACAGGATTTTTCTTGGTCAAAATCATGCCACTGTAATCTTGTAAAAGACTGTCCAGCTAAGGGTTTATTTTGGACTGAGAAACTAATATTATTTCAGGAGATGTGCCTAGGGTTAATGGACAACTTGCAGTTGCACGAGCTTTTGGGGATCAAAGCCTTAAAGCACATTTGAGTTCTGAGCCTCATGTGGCATATGTACATATAGACTCAACTAAGGAGTTGGTTATATTAGCAAGTGATGGCTTGTGGAAGGTCAGTTATTTTACGTTTTCTACCCTTTTTCAACATTCTTGTTAGAGTTTGGTTGATCTCCACTTTATACCTGTAATGTTGCCAACATGCTTGTTGACTGTGCTTTCCATTGTATGAGATGATCACAATATTATTTGTGAGTATCATACTGATTCCTTGTATAGCTATGAGTGATGATAATGCTAGAATTATTACCTTGTTTCTATAGCTGGTTTAACTTTTGCAAGATTAACATTGTGATTATGGATGCAGAGGAAGAAAATTGACTGAAAGAAAAGAAGATAGTATACTGTGTTAGAAACTGGAAAGCCAAGGATCCAGATTATATCACATGCAAATCATCTTGTGTTTTCTTTTTTGCTTTCTTCATTTTGAAGTCAGCACAATCCTGTATCTGTGGTATCACCTTTATATGTTTTATCTTATGAACTATAAAATTTGCAGTTTGTATAACCCTCCAGCAATCTTTGTACCCCATATTGATAATCTCCTTGAAGTTGCTTTCTGCATGATAAGGGTGGTATGTGATTTTTATTGGTGGCTAGGTTGGTCCTTTTACAGATGGCTCACAAAGATCGTAATTTCAATTGAGGCTCACAAATTCAAATTGCAAAAATACTAGTTGGGATCTAAAGGAAAGGCTCAAGCAAGAATCAATTAAGCTATTTTCTTTTTGGGGAATGGAAGGATTGGAAGTCAATTTTTGTCTGTGGCTTAGAGAAAAAGTAGATGAACTAGAGATCTTTCAAGAAAGAAATGTTTAAGGAAACAAATGATGTCTTTTTTTTTTTTTTTTGGTTGGAGGATATGGCATATATGTGATAAAGTAGGATGGTGGTTTTTCATGAGTCATGCAATGCCTAATTGTGTCTTATCTACAGCAGTCTTTCATGATTGGTTCATTGAAGGGACAGTTTTGCTCATAAACCACACTATGATGCTGCTTGTCTTAAATGAATGTGTGTATTTTGCCAGAAGTGTCAGCTTAAAAACTTTTTAATTTATGGATTTATCTCAAATAATTTATAAATGCAGCGTAGATTTATCCAATAAGGCCCAAGGTTTTTCTCTTTATGCAACCATTTGGCAGACCCAGTGCTGAAAATGGGGATGTAAATTTCATTAAAGGTGAGGGTCTATTGGTGTCCCTTTACATGACACAGGCAGACCTTTCTATCATTTCTCCAAGGAAATTTCATCTTCAACTGCACTTCAATTGAATGCTAGGTGAATTATCTGGATTGTGTGCTCTTTTAGTCATTGTATTGTGCACGCTGTTATTGTAATATTTCAGGCTGTCATATCTATATAGCAGACCATAATAAATATTGAGTGAACACAAGTACGTATTGAGAGAATCTTTATGATATTTGGTATAGCATTGCAAGATGCTGATCTACATTATTTTAGGGAGGAAAATAGTCTGACAAGTGGTTATGCTATGTTTGGCAGGTCATGAAGAATCAAGAAGCTGTTGATTTAGTGAAACCCATAAAAGATCCTCAGTCAGCAGCTAAGTGTTTAACGACCGTGGCGTTGGAAAGAAATAGTAAAGATGATATATCTTGCATTGTGATCCGTTTTGGTTGAAAGGAGCATGGTATGAGCCCACCGTCATGCCTTAGCCACTTGCTTGTTAGTGTCACCTTTCTTCAGCAGGTTAAGTCCATTTGAATTGACAAAGTGGTTTTCATTTGGGTTTGAGGGCTTTGCTTTTGTCGTAGTTCTCATTTGGGAGATGATCATATTAGAACGGGCTGAGGGAAGGTGTGATACAATTTTTGCTTTAGCACGAAGGGGATTTTGCACGTTAATCCTGATCACCGCCTTATACAGAGATGTTTGCACATGACGTTCTGGGGTAGGATGAATTTTTTATCAGATAGATAATAATAGGTTTATAAACAAAAGGGTCAGTATGTACCCAAAAAAAAAAAAAAAAGTTTAGATTATGTTCATATGATTGGGGACGTAAATAAGGTTGTAACTTGTGTTGGATTTTGTGGTTGTCTGTAGTAGTTGACGTATGACAGGGTTGGCTGGCGCTCGTTGGGAAGTACACGTAAACCATCTGGTACTTGCGCTGGATAAGGACGTAGACTTATTTCATGATCCTTGCTCATTCCTCTTCAGCTTTTAGTTGTTCAAAAGAAGAATGCTTTCTTCGTCAATAAATATGTTTGAAGGCTGCGATTCCATCCACATGGAAATTTAGTCTCTAATGACAGTCACCCTCCACTGTTGATACTCGAACGCCATGAAAGGCTAACATTGCCTTCATGTAAGCGATGCCTATTTTTTTTTTATGTATTTATGGTAACGATGCTTAAATTTAGATGCCACCTTGTGTAAATAATGTTTCTCTTTGGTTTAAGTGAGAAAAATTTTAGTTAACTTAGTTTTATTTTCACATCTAAATTTAAATAAATCATAACAGTAAAAGCTTAACAACGTAAGAAAAATTTAGAAGAATTTTCTAATTAGACTTCTTTTATATGGTAGTTAAGTTAATTTAATACTAAACTTGAGATATGAAAAAGAGAAAAAAAAAACAAAGAAAGAGAAACTCAAATTCTGTAAGGCAAGAAACGTGGTATTAAGTGCATTTATTGTTTTGTTACTATAATCAGTAATCTAACAAATCTGTTTGTCTATGTTTTGTTTTTTTTTTTTTTTTGATTGAAATGATATTTTGTGGATGAGTCGCTGATGGTTATGTGAGCCAAAATCAAGAGTTGATGAAAATTAAAAGTTAATTGTCGTTATTTTTATTCAACTTTTTCTCTATTTAAGAATTATTAAATTCAAGTAAATTTTATTTAATTTTAATATTAATGAATTTAAAATTTAAAATCGTACACTTAACAAAATAACTCGGATCACGCTAATACGACTCTATTTTCTCGCATGAATTACCCCAACTTCCGCGTCCCAACTATACATTTCTTTATTATTATTTCCCACTTTTTAAAATAATAATAATAATAATTTATGTTTACTATTTGGGCTATGGGTAAGGACGTCTCGCGGCCCATCCCAATCGTTTTTAATTTGTTTCACGTGAGCCACCTACATCCCACAAACATCAACGCCCAATGGCAATATTATATTGGTGTAAGCAATAATGAAAATATAATAAAAACAAATCACATAATGTATGTAAGCGCTAATGCAAATGTGCTCAGGAAAATAATTACCTAAAGAAATTAAATTACTGTGTGGCATTCAAGTTCTAACATCCAAGCACCAAAACAAGAAAAAATATTCTTGCTTTAACCAAAACACACGATACAATATGGAGCCAATCGCCTTTCTTGCATCAAAATAAATCACGATAAATTTAATTCATCAATCTCTTTGAAACCCATGTGACACGAGTTTTTAGGAGTAGGGAATTTGACGAGGGAGGAGGAGAGGCATATGACACTCCTACAATCGGTGGGAGTAGTTTACTAGCCATAGGAAGCGGAGGTATTGCTGATTGTGGGTGGTGAGAGGAGACTGGTGTAGGTGATGGCGACCATGATAAGGATGACAGTGGTGAAGGCGTTTGCGGTGACCTCGGAATGACGCACCCAGTTGGTAAAGCGGGTAGATGATGATAGATGTCTTTTGGAGATGGTGATGCTAGTGATGGTCGGCGATCTGGAGAAAGGTTAATGCTTCCTGTCTCTGGCGCTGATGGCGGAACTGGAGATACCAAATGCTCCGGAACTGGAGCACGAGCTGGGTGCTTATGCTCATGGGGTGGCAGAGGTGGCGATGGTGGTGGAGGAGAGTGAATATGGAAAATTGGTGGTGCTGGGCCCTCAGCTAATTGCGTGGGTAGTGGTAGTGTTTCGTGTTAATAACTAGGAGGTGAATTATACCCCCATGTGGTGGTGGTGGTGATGGAGGTGAATCTTTGCGCAAAGCCAGTGGTGGCGGTGGTGCATTGTGTACAGTCCGCGACACCGCTTTGGTAGCGGGTGGTGGCGCGGGATAAGAATGGAAATGGCTGGGCAGATGATGTGGAGGCGGAGGGTATAATGAGGGTTGATACTTTGCAGCTGATGACTGCTCTACAGGTGAAGATGGAGGCAGCAGCTGCAGAGGAGGTAGATGCATTATAGGCGATGCTCTTTGCACAGTTGGAGGTGGTCAATGGAAAGGCTTGTTCGAAGACGGCGAAGGGTGTGATCTAGAGGAAGGCGAAGACTTGAAGGTTGGCGGTGGTGGCCGTGAAGGATTGAGGAATGGGGTTCTGGAACGTGCAGCTTTTAGGGAAGGTGATCTTTCGGTTCCACTCCGAACTGGGGATCTTTTTCTTGATGATGACGAAGAACCACTGCTGCCGCTTCCACTAATACCACCAGCACTTCCACTACATTTAAAATCGCTGTAGTCAGCAGGGCGTGCAGCTTCTGAAGAACATTCTTCAGCATATTTCTGCCCCATCTTTCGAGGAATGCAATTCTTGGTACCGTTACTGCGGCCGTTTCCAAGAGCAGCACAGCTTGGTGCTTCACCCTTGAAATAGTTGAAGGAATAGATGAAGTTGTCTAGATTGAGCAGCTGACACACGCTGGCAGGATAACCCCTGTAAGGTCATTTTGAGCAATAATTAAATAAATTGAAAGTTAATCAAATTGGTTAATAGTTACTGTCTTCCTTTTTTTTTCTAATTAATTTCTTTGTAAAGATTCAAAAATTTTATTTTAAAATTTAAATAATTATTGATGTGTATTTTAAAAAATTTATTATATGTAATTATTTGTAATTTAAATTTTAAATTGTAAATGTTAAAAAATTAATATATATACTAATTTTAAATTTTGTATTTCCAATTTAAACTAACGAGAAGCATAGTGCTTCTCCTACTGCAAACCAAAAAGCTTCATCACCAAGCCATTGTTTCTGCATACCAAAAACAGAACTATTAATCAAGATCTAGCAAATGCAAAACCTGAGAACGACGCTTGGGTGATGTTGGTGTTTGTGGGACTATTAATCGTTTTTAATTTGATTAAGCGCTTTGACTCGATGAATATTAGTGGTAATAGGCCTGGGACAAGAGATAGGTATGTTAATCCAATTAACTGACCCAGAGCTATTAATAGGATTGCGCAGATCTCTGACGATGAATCTGCTGAGGAGGATGAGTTTATGTATGGAGTAAGGCAACCACAGAGACGAGGTGGTGATGTAGGGTATCGAAGGAACTACTATGAGTATGATCAAGGAGATAGGGGTGATTACCGTTTAAAGGTTGATATTCCATATTTTAATGGTAGTCTTAATATTGAGGAGTTCTTAAATTGGTTAGCAGATGTTGATAGGTTCTTCGACTACATGGAGATACCAGAAGATCGACGGGTTAGATTGGTGGCCTGCAGATTAAAGGGTGGAACTTCTGCCTGGTGGGAGAGGCTGCAGACCAGGAGACAGAGAGAAGGGAGACATCCGGTGAGAACGTGGTTCCGTATGAAACAACTACTACAACGTGATTTCTTACCTCCAGATTATGAGCAAATACTGTTCCAGCAGTATCAACGATGTCGCCAAGGGCCAAGATCTGTTCATGAGTACACTGTAGAGTTTATGAGGTTGGCGGAACGGAATGACATGAGAGAGAGTGAGGGTCAATAGGTTGCACGATATGTGGACGGGTTGAAGTTGCAAATTAAGGATAAAATAGGAGTTGTGGTTTTGAGGAATTTGAATGAGGCAAAAAATATGGCTCTCCGAACTGAGTCAATGTTGCAGAAGCAGAGCACTAGGTATGCAAGTGGAAGAAGAGGGTTTGTGAGTGATACTACTAGTGTTAGTAAGATGAGGGTTGAGAAGAATAAAAATGTGTTGAGTAAATTTGAAGAAGATAGTGTCAAAAGGGATGAAAGGGCTGAAGGGAAAAGGCCTATGGAGTTTAAGGGAGTTCAGAAGCAAAATAACCCGTATGTCAAACCAATCTTGGATAAGAATGATGAAGAAGAGGTGTATTGTGAGCCTGATAGAGAAGATGAATATGATGAGGAGGAGGATGGTGAAGTGGAGCCAGCTTATGTGATTAGGCGGATGATGTTAGCACCAAAGCAGGAGGTAAGTACCCAACGACATCAGTTGTTCCGTACAAGGTGCACGATTGGGGGAAAGGTGTTTGACGTGATTGTAGATAATGGGAGTTGTGAAAACATCATCGGGAGAGAAGTTGTTAAGCAGTTACAGCTGCCTGTCGAAAAACATCCATATCCATACACTATTGGGTGGATTAAGGCGGCCGAGAAGATTGAGGTGAATGAGAGGTGTAAGGTGTCATTTTCTATAGGGAGGTATCGAGATGAAATCTTCTGTGATATTGTTGACATGGATGCATGTCATCTGCTATTCGAGAGACCTTGGCAGTTCGATGTGAACGCCCAACATGCAGGTAAAGAGAATATTTATAAATTAGAGAAAGAGGGTGTGAAGTATATTGACAGCTAAGAACATGACAGAGCAGTGTCAAGCTATCATTGAGGAGGTAAAAAGGAAAATTGAGAGGGCAAATGTGAATTACAAGGTGGCTGCTGATAGACACAGGAAGGAGAAATTGTTTGAGGTTGGTGATCAAGTGATAGTGTACATGAGGAAGGAACGCTTTCCTGTGGGCAAATATAGCAAATTACAGCCAAAGAAGTATGGTCCTTATGAAGTTGTGCGCAAAATCAACGACAATGCTTATATTGTCGAGCTTCCTGATGATATACACATCTTCAAGACATTTAATATAGCTGATTTATCTCTTTTCCATCCAGATGATACGCCTTTATATCCTGAAGAGAACTCGGGGTCGAGTTCTTCTTTGGTGGGAAAGAATGATGTGGACCAGATAACGTACATGGATAAGCGAGAAAAGGGATAAGAAGCTGCGATGATTTCTTCGTAATTTTAATTAAATTTTATAAAATGGTATTTTTGTAATTTTAGTATAATTTTATTTACTATATATATTTTAAAATTTTGTAGGAGGAGAATTTGTTTTTTAAAATTCAATTGTCCTTTGTTGGTTACGCTTCCTCTTGCCCACGAAGCGATTGTTGCTGAGGTCGAGGTTATGGATCAACTTCAACTTGCTGAAAGTCTTGGGCACAACTGGCTGAGATGAAAAAGCGCAAGGTCGGTGAGGAGACCCAGCTCCGGAGGAAGCTAGCCGTGGTTGAAAATGCCGGCAACCACCCTGAGCTTGGGATTGGTAGCAAAGGGGGCGCAAAAGATGCCCATGCAGGAGCAGACGTAAGGGCCATCCTGGTCAGCCGTGAAGTTGAATGGATCGGAGAAAATGGCTTGTTTCCAAGCTAGCAAGGCAATGTAGGCTTGGCGGATCCTGGGGTCCTCAAACTTGGGGTTGGGATCAACATCTATGTCCATGTCTTCAGCTTCGTGGGAGGCAAAGGAGACGTGGAAGTGGAGAGAGGAGGTGGAAGCGAGCAAGAAAAGAATCAGGAGAAGGCAAGCTGGGAGAGAAGAGGATCAGAAGAAGTCATTGATGATTGCTGTTAGCTAGGGTTATCGACGATGAGAAGATTGTTATGGTGTGGAGGTGGCAGCCATATGGGAATGAGATCCGGTGGACAGGACAGGATTCCCATGCTTTGTTGTTTTTAAGATTATAAACAACGACCGTTCTTTTTTCGGCCTTGGCTTATAATTAGCCGTGTGGCGGTGCTTATCCGTTTCTCTTTTCTTCTTTTACCCTCTCGTTCTTTTATTTGATTTTATGTCTTGCCTCTAATTTCAGCTTTCATTATTTCTAGATTAATTTCCAGGAAAGGGTCTAACAGGGCCAATAAATTGTCGTCAAGACATGCTGTGTTTTTTTTTTTTTTTTTATGAATTTTCATTGTCAAAACTTTCAGGTCAGGTCAAGGATTTCCTTCCTTCTCTCTCTTCTACTTTCCTTTGCTAGTTAATTAGTTAGTTAGCTGCATCGGAATAAGGAACAAGAATCATGACATGGTGGCACATCTTCTGTCTTCTGCCACAACTACAAAGGATTTTGATCTTTTTGAAACAGAAAAAATCATCAATTCAGAAACGCGTAGAGCCTAGAATAAAGAGTCCCATTTTTGTCATTGTCCCTGTTTATCTTTTAATTTCTTATTCTTGTTGTTGTCTTTTTTTTTTTTTCTTCTTCTTCTTGTTCTGTTTCCAGTACAAGTTTCGTCGGGGAAAACTCTAATTAAACTCGATGTTTGTGTGCACTGTGCAGAGACCTGTTTTATAAACCTATAATAAATTTGTAAAAAAAAAAAAAAGAACATTATAATGGCATTGCAATAACATAAGGATCTCTGTCGTTATTTGCTTAAAAAAAAAAAAAAGATTTGTCACTATTGTTGCTATGTGATCGGGGTCTGGTCTGGAGTCTCTGACCATGGATTCCACGATGTCTGAGCCAGCTTTGTCAGTTCACCTCTCGCGGCTGGTTGGATGGAGGACGGGATCGGTCGTGGGAAACAATTTGGCTTTGACTTCTAGTTCGTGTTTTGGGCTGAATATCGACCATTCGTGTTATATATTTTAGTGGTATCTACAATATGACTCCGATAACAAGTAGTTAATAAATGACAGCTCAAACATAAAGATAAAGTGATCCTTACAATTTTACTCAAATAATAATTAACATAAGCATATTTGCAGTACATTTTTTATGCTGTTTTATGTTATCCAACGAACATTTTTTTCTCAAATACGAACATATATGTAAAAAAGAAATAAGGTCAAAAAAAAAAAAAAAGAAAGGAAAGAGAACGAAATAAGGAAAAAAAAATGTAACTCAAAATTGAAAGTAGTTTTCCTCCTCCTTATTCGCGGTCAAGATGATGGAAGGGATGCAGGCCCCCGCTGATTACAAATTATCAGCGACCGGCAGCATCTCCAACACTTATTCAACTTCTGAATCTTTTACTATTTTATTACTTTCAAAAAAATAAATAATAACAACATTTACAAGTAATATAATAATAATAATAATAATATATAAATTAATTATATTTTTCATCATCTCACAAATAAATAAAATTGAATATAATAAAATTACTTTATTACCATCTTATCATTTTTATATTATTCTTTATGCGATGCTTCGAAAATAAAATTGAACAAAACAAAACGAAGGGCAACAACGGTACCACAAAGGAAAACGGGTGGGATCGGAACTGGAGGTGAACCATAACAAATTATAAAATAGATTAAACAAAATAGGGGAATGAACTTCACTACACTACAGGTACAGTACACTTATGAATAAGTGTTTAACATAAAAGATAAATGTTTGTTTCTAATTAATTATTATTGTTAATAAGATATTAGAAGCATACAGCGGTAACTGGACTGTCAGTAAAATGTATTCTGGTGCCATCGGAAAATTTCTTGTTTCCTTCAAATTTCTCGATTTTATCCTCCATAGCCTCCTGTTCTTTGGTCATGCTGTTGGCCATCCAACCCAAACCCAATGTAAGCATGCAATCCATCGCCTAATAATGATATGCCTCAAGACAGTTCTTGCCACAAATCCATCCACAGCTAAGGAAAATATTCTCCATCCCACGAAAGGCATATATAACTGAATGCTTGGACATCCTGTCAAAGTCGTCTGATGCTTAGGATACGAAGAAAATAATATACCATTAAACGAATGCATCCGGAGGCGCCTCTTCTGGTATCTGGTATGAAATGAAAAATGCTAAGTCAGATGGTCATTACTAAGGCCCATGGAGATCACGATATCATAACTAGCTGCAAGAGAAAAACAACAACAATATCCAGGCCTACTTTTTCATTTTCCAAATGGTGGATTCCGATACAAATATTTTGTTTTTTCTCTCCTCTCAATGATGGGTGAAAGCATAATCTAATTAAGCAAGCATCAGAATGTCATTTACCTCTCCAGGAGTCCAGTTTTCCTTCAACCAAATATTAACATCCCCTGAACCATTCTTCCTTTGCTCTTTATCTCTGTAAGATAGAAAATAGGCAAAATAAAATTAATTACACCTGTTCCCACATACCAGACAGACAGCAGTCTCATTGAGATTCTTTTTTTTTTTTTAATCCAAAATACGGGAAAGCAAGGGTGATGTCCCATAATCCTGCCAGGGAGAATTGTGCTGGTGACACTGCACGGTGGACTGGACCACTGTATTGGACCTACGGAATAGCAAACTCTATTGTACCTAGCAAGAGTCATCAACCACTCTCAGAACATTCGGGCCAAACATGCATTTAACCCCACCAAATGGCCTGACAAAGATTTGAACTACCGACCTTAAAGGTATGAACCAAGCCTCTCATTAAGATTCTACAGGATATATGTACCATACATACTATTTAGGAGTTGAGCTGAGTTCAACAACATAACCAATACCAAAATGCCATGATAAACAAAAATCATAGAAACTAGACAAAATAAAATAACAGGGATGAATTTTCAGCAGGTAAAGTTATCTATCTCAGGACAAGAAACATTTTCCCACAATGCTACAAAGAAAATTTGAGAATGCAAGTTTATCTCCAAAGTTTTCAGACCTTATAATCAAGCAACAATGATGAAAGAATGTATTACTAATCCAAAATGGAAATGAGAAGCGCGACTTTAGATGATGGTGAGTTCTCAACTAGGACTCAAATACTCAAATTCATCAAACTTCATTTTTGCCTCACCTATAACAGAAGCATGTCCATATACTTACACAGTCTGAATATTTGTAGTTGCTTGGCCACCCAGATTAGAATTAAAGCCATTGGAGGGGACAGGAGGCTGGGCACTAGATGATTCATTGTCTTGCATTGACCTTACTGAAGAAGAAAATGAATTAGTTTGACTGCTGGTCATCCCAATTATAACCTGGTAATCAGAAGGAATATACAAACACTTGCACATGCATCTGCAAGTATCAAACCATGCAGACTATACCAATATTTTCAGATGGTAAGTTCATAGTCCTGAATGCACTCATAAGCTGACTAGTGTTTGATAAGAAATTTTGCTGTCTAGACACATTATTTGATGCAGCAGAATGCCTGAAAGAAAATTGGTCAGCAGTGACAATAGACAGCCCACAGGTTAGTCCAGAACAAGACACCACAAACTTAATAATTGAGAACATCAATTCAAGAACAAGATGACTGAACTTGATTCTACTACAGATTCTTACCTGATACCAAATGCATTCAAAGTATGGTCAGAACTTGAGTAGACATTTGGCTGCCTGAAGCATGTATTTGATAAAGAAACACTGATTAAAATAGATTTAGTGAAAAAAAAAAAAAGAGTAAGGAACAAGATAAATCTTATGAACAAGATTGTTTTTGACAAGAAAGAAACAAAAGAAAGAAAGAAAAGCATTTGTTCAAAAGGTGACTGAACAAAAAAAAAATATGTTAGGACATGGATTACTTGTTCCTGACCTCATAGTAAGTGGTGCAACTGGTTTACTGAAACCAGAGACTGAAGGAGGGATATTACTTTGACCAGGAGGTGAGAATGCATTATAAGTAGCTACAGGGAAAGGAATCTCGCTAACAAGAGCTGACTTCAAGGGTGCTACATAGGGATTACAAAGAAGGTTCTCAAACTCGATCAACTTGGATTTGAGTAGATTTCTTTCTCTCTCAACCTGTAACAGGAAGTCTTTAGCATATATGGAAACAAATATTTCCGCTTGTAGTCATTATTTTCCACTACACGACAATATATTACATGCTTTAATTAAAATAGTGAACAAACATGACATTGGATGCCTGAGATATAGTGGATCGTCCTTTAGCATTTTTTCAACCATTGTTCCTCAGTTGAAGGTCAGCTTGGAGTAACGGTCTTGGATATCACATGTTCAAGTTAAATAAACAGCATCTTTGTGAAAACAAGGATAAAACTACATGCCTCTAACCCTTTCCCACACCCCAAAATTTGGGAGCCTCATGCACTGGGACATCCATTATTTCACAGTCCACTTCCAACTAATTGGATATGCTGCTGAACAGTTTTAGTGAGTTGCCAACTCCCTAAATGGACCAGAAGTCTGAAACTGATTCATAGTAGGCATCAAACCAATCACATTTATGGAGTTTTTCATTGCAAAAATTATTTTATAGCTTAAATTGGGGACTTCCGATACCACATTGGAACCTTGTGGAATTTGATCAGAATTTCCTATGATTTAGCACCTAAAATGATAGGCTAACATTGAGAAAATTTTTAAGCAGACACATAAAATGCCTCGTCAATGATGACTTTAGCACAATCAAAGCAGTTGGTTAACACATAAAAAGAAGATCAGTAAAATCATCATGCTACTTTATCTTACAATTGACTGCAAGTTCACGCCATGCCTAGCATCATCATATGCTGTAGCACGCAGTTCTTCATAGCTAACATCACCAATAATATCACATGGAGCACTGCAAAACCCAGAGAAAAATAATAGTAGCAGCGATAACCAATGCCTTTCACAGTAACAACAAAGCAATCAAATTTGTTAAAAAAAAATGTGTTACTCGATAGAAGAAGCCCATAAAGAAACAAAATGGCATAATTAAATAAGCGTGTAAAGCTTTTTAGAGTAGTAGAAGCTAGGTCTGTCCAATATAAATATATAAAACGCAAAATTGTAAGTTATACATATATATAGGGTAAGATTCAAACTAGGTATCCAAAAGCTGACTACATGAAGACCACAAAGAAACAAATCAGCCATGACAAAAAAAGAAGGCAACTTGATGATTATGATTTGCCAATAAGCACTAAGGACTCAAAGGATGGTGACTTTCAGAACATCATAGTTGATGTGGTTAAATGAAGAAAGAAAAGCTTACTTTTTCCAATGACTGTAGCATGTGAGCTTCCAAAGTGGTCTCTCAGACTCAAAATCTTCAATGATCAAACGCTTACAGGAATCAGGATCAGTGCAGCTTCAGATATATGGATTCCCAATGAACAAGCAACACAATCAGGTGTTGAAGGAGGGGAGGGATGAAAAACAACCGTCTCATGAAGAAGGATACATAGAATGCAGATTAAGTTCTCACATATGAATTGATGGTTGCGGTTGACCATCAGGTTGTTGCGAAGAAGGGGCACCATCTTTGGGTGTAGGGGAGTGACGGGTCCATTTATTCTCAAAAGGCTGATCCACAAGAAAAACATGATCATAAAAAGGCATGAATTAGTAACCTTCGTCTATAATCCAGACACATTGAACGCCCGGGAGGGTTGAACTCCAGAAACTCCTAAAAAGAGCTTACAAATTCCAACATCATAAGACTAAAAGGTGCCCCCTTCCCCTACCCCACCCCCCCCCCATACAAAAGGGAAAGAAAAGCAAAAACAAACAAAAAGAGGGGGAAAACGAGCTGAAGTGAGACAAGAAGAGAATGAACCTTGAACTGATTTTGTTTGCTTCCAAAAGCACCGGGCCCTTTTAAATGAGAGTTGTTCTGAACACCAAAACCAAAAGGGTTTGCAGGTTTTTGGTGCTGATGGTGCTGCTGTTGCGTGCCAAATCCGAAGGGATTATTGACATTTTGGTGGGGTTGCTGTTGGGTGCCAAATCCAAATCCAAAGGGATTAGCACTAGCCTGTTTATGGTGTTGCTGTTGTTGAGTGCCGAACCCAAAGGGATTATTGGACTTAGGCTGTTGTTGAGTGACATGAAGGAATTTGCATCTCTCACCATACTGGCAACTGCAACAGAAAAAGCCCGTATTCAAAGCCATATTAACAGGAAAGCAAATTTTTATGATTTTATTGGAGAGAGAGAGAGAGAGAGAGAGAGAGAGACAAAGAAACCTGCCACGCTGAAAATTTCTGCAAGGCTGTTTCTTGCCGTTGCCGTAATTCATCACCATCTTCTTCTTCTTCTTCTTCTTCTTCTAATAATAATAATAATAATAATAATAATAATAATAATAATAATAATAATAATA
>CM038596.1:50967-62785 GCA_021533255.1 Ceriops tagal
GGGGGGGGGGGCTATAGGACGGCGACAGCAAGCGCTAGGAATGGGAGTTTGTTGCCGGTTTGTCGGATGTTGTGGAGCGCAGACACATTTCTCACATGTTCCGCTTAAGACACCCCCATTCTCGAATCGGAACTAATTCATTCAATTTTTAAATTAAAAGAATCCAAATACTCGACGGGAGGAAGCGTCCGGAATCCTCCCCGCCGCCCCAAATATATATATAAAAAAAAAAACAAAAACAAACAATGGCAACGAGAATAATATGAAAAGTAGTCCAACAAGATTTTTCAACTTATGTGCTCAGTGTACAAAATTTAAAATATTTTAATTTAAAAATATAAGCAATAAATGTTAAATAAAAAAATAACTTCAATCAACCACAAAAAAAAAAAACTCTACAAAAATCATTATATCTATTCTTGGAAATCTGAATTAATAGTCTGAAAAAATAAATAAATATATATATTTTTAATTTATAAAAATTAAAGATCAGACCTTAAATTTGAGAGTTGGAGAGAACAGGTCCCTTAAATCTTCAAGATTTAGGATTGCAACCCCCCAATCTAATCATTATTAATTAATTAATTAACGACAAGCAAGCAAGCAAGCAAAGGGAGGGAAGGTGTCGGTGGTACAAGGGAGGTGCTCCTGCAAAATAAGAGGCCGACGACAATCCGAAAAGAGAAAAAAGAGGAAAGCGCCGCGCTCCTACGCTTGGGCGAACAGACACGATTAACGAGTTTCTCGGCCAGACCGTAGTTAAAGTGATAATTTTTTTATTTTTTTTTTTTTCGGAGGGGGGGGGGCGCGGGAGGCTGTCTTTGGTGTCTAATTTGTCTGCCCTGCTATGATTGACGAAGAGGTACCCGAAAACCCCATTCAAACTCCAATGATATATATAGCATGATGAATGATATATCTGGACCGGCCGTGCCATGACGATTACTTGTCTTTGCCTCCCTCTCGTCGCCACTCTTACTTGCGTCTGCTTCTTCTCCTTGTCATGATATAACTTCCATTCCATCTACAATTCTTTCATAATTTTCGTGTTTCTTCTTAGTTTATGTAAGAATTTGGAAGCAGGGTCTAGCTTGTCACAATCTGCCGAGTCCTGCCACTTGTTACCATCATCCAAAAAATCAACAGAAGGGGAAGACATCTGGAGTGGCAGATGGTAATTTGGACAGGACTCTGTTAATATCTTAGTTGTCTTTTTTTTTTTTTTTTCTGTTTCTGAATAAAAACATAATAAATAATATATTTTCGGTTTATTTCGTTTTCAGTCGCCAGTGGCACTGTAATATTATAGGCAAATGATTGTAGTTATTGGTTGATCATTTCAAATTCGGTTAGATATTATTCGTTTACTTTATCTACACGCACATATCCATTTATATATGTATGTCTACAATCTCTACTCACATTTTTTTCATTGGTTTCCGAGATGGAATGCTCAACCTTGGCTTACACGGTAGAGGAAGGACTTGCTGCTGCGGGGTTTGGGAAATTCCAATATCTTGTGCTTATTTACGCTGGATTTGGTTGGTTTACAGAGGCAATGGAAATTATGATCCTCTCATTCGTGGGACCGGTAGTTAAGTTGCAATGGGGGCTCTCCTCGGGTCAAGAGAGCCTGTTAACGACTGTTGTTTTTGCTGGTGAGCTGTTTGGAGCCTATTCTTGGGGCCTTATATCAGACAATTAAGGGAGAAGGCAAGCCCATTTTCTCTACTTGTTAAACTTTACGCGTCTTCTGTAAGATGGGAATCTTAGTACAGAAATGCTTTTACGCGTACATGGTTTTGTTTCTTGCACTATGATCTTATTCATTCTTAGTCTATGGCTCTATGATTCCATCCACGTTCTTACTCCATCTTTACTTATGTTAGGTAGATACTTCAGATATTTTTTAAAGGTACTTTGGGGATCAGGTTTGTTGTTCCTGTGATATGTTTGATATAGAATCTTGATACTGATCATTTCCAATTTGCTCTTTATCTCATGTTGGTATTTCACATTGGCCTTTTGGACATGTATCAATCTGTACTGTCAAATGTTTCTCCAGGAATGCTTTTTTCGGCATAACAATGATAACCAGTGGAGTTGGATTTTTAAGTGCTTTCTCCACAAATTATACAAGTTTACCGATTCTTCGTTTTATAGCTGGTGTTGGCCTGGGTGGGGGACATGTATTCTTATCGTGGTTTCTTGAGTTTACTCCTGCTTCACATAGAGGCAAGTGGATGGTTGTCTTTACAACATTCTGGACAGTTGGAACAGTATTTGAAGCTCTGCTTGCATGGGTATGTTTCATTTCTGACTCCATTCTTTATCTGGATTGAGTACTGCTTTGGATAGGCCTGCTAATTTGTGCTATGTGGTGAGCCTTTTCTTGGTTAGAGTGTAGATTTTAGGGTTGAGAAAAATTGCCAAAAGTTCTATAAGCTTTGTAATGTCACTTAGACTTGCAAAGTTACCTTTTTGGGTCATGTTATTAGCATGAAACTAAGATATGTAGGTCGTTGGTTTTCTCACTCTTCAGCTGATTATTGGATTGGGAATTATTATGACTGATCGCCTGATTGAGAAAAGATTATCAAATTGTGGTGGAAGTTAGTGTTTTTTGTTACAGAGTAATAAAAGGAAAAAGTTGATTTGATGTGGGAAAATTTTGGAAAAACACTGGACATTTAATTTAGAGATAGGCAAATAGATATTAAAGGCAGATGAAAAAGAAAAGATTGATGGTAAAACAAGTAGATAACCTCTCAGACCATGCTTTCAGAAAAACTTGAAACCATGTTTGAAGTTCATATTTTTCTTGTTACAGATTAATAAAATAAAAGAAGTTTTGACATGAAGAAGATTTTGTAAAAAAACTATAAAAGCAGATGGAAATAAGAACATTGATGGTAGGACAAGAAGATAACCTGTCACACTATGTTGCTGGCTGCTATGTGCCTAAGGATCTATTCCAATTAGGAAATTTACATCAATATATGTCAAATTAAGACCCTATACCAATTTTAACTCAACTGATGAAATCGCAAACTATTTGCTTTTGGTGAACATTGCATAATGGAGCACACTGTGAATATCTTGATCATTAGCTGCAACATGGCCACATTGCTTTTGACTTATGTTGCTGAAGGATTGTAAGTTTCCTTTTCACGTTTAGTCTTGAAACTAGGAATTAAATGTCTTTCATTCAAAGAGCCACACCATGAAATGTTTTTCCTCTTTTTTTTTTTTTTCCTTTCTATGGGATGACTTTTAGTGAGAATTGAATAAATGCTTTTGTGTCACTGTGCTCTCAAGTCCATTGTTGAAGAGATGGGACACAATTCATGTGGGCCATAGCTAATGCTTATCATCACATTTTGATGCCAAAATGCTAGAACTGTTTGTTTGGGTAAATGCATGAGTCTGCACATGTGTTGATCATATCAAGATCAAGCCGTTGGCCTTCTGTCTACTATACTCTATTTTCACTATAGAAAACTAACGAGCTGATTTTGGTAGATTCCTTGAGCAATTAAATATTGATCGTTGTTTTCTCTTACTTTTTCAAATTCCAGCATGGCTTTTGCTTATCTTGATAGTTTTCTGGATTGATGCTTTGGTATATCTGTATGGCAAGAATACTGTTTTCTAATGGTTAAGGTATAAAGCCTATGGTTCCCATATTATTCAGAGACTATCTGCCTTCTTAAAGACATTGGAATGCTTTTTTATTTTTTTTTAATTTTCTTCCTGGGTTTTCTTTCGAGTTCATCCAGAAAGCACTCTCTCACTCAAAGCTGAACTGCTGGGCTCATTGTATTTTTCCATCCTTTCTAAATCAGAGTCGCAGAAAATTACATTCACAACATTATCTGTTCAATTCTCATTCCAGCATGAACACCTACTCTGTCTCGCATTCATTGACTTTTTTGTTCCATATAGGCAGTACAGAGCTTAAAGGCCCACTGAATTTCCATTTGTTGCCTTGCAGTGATCTGGAATTTGAGGTGCATGAGCTTGTATCATGGATATTATTCAGGTGTAGGAGCATGTTCTTTGATGAAAGTTATATGTAGGTGTGATGCTTTGTCACTGGTATCTCTGTGGTATCTCCTCACAGAATGCATGCTGCTTGGCCTGAAATGCATTCTGCATCCTGGGGAAAAGGGAAGCCTGATAAAATGGAGGTCATAACCTATCCTCATCCTTATTAACGCTGAGCATCCTCCCTAGGACAAAAAATGGAAATAATCCATCAGAGAATAAGTTTCAAGGCAAGATTTATATGTAACTGAAAGCCTTATCTGTACTACATCCCTCGTAGTATAAGGAAAAATAAGTCATGAAGAAAAAGATTGTCTGCCAACATATGAGATGAATAATAGGAAAATGTATTAGTGATCGCCAACCTCTCAGGATTATTTAGGGTATTCTTGTCTGTTGTATTTTGGAAATTCCGTCTGATGTTAATCTTAAACAGCTATTGCAATTTCTCTAGTCAGTGATTCCAAAATTTCTTCCAAAAAAAGTGACAGATTTGGTTGTTCGGGGTGGGTATAAAAGTCTACATGCAATTATTTTGACAACTTTAAATTTTTGAAAACTAATTGATACCAAGATAAAATCTAGATATGCATAATCTTTAGAATTGTGTTCCTTGGATCTGAAGTTCTTTTCTTTTGCATAATGTTTAGACATGATAAGTTGGGCAAAGAAAAAGAAAAATAGAGAGAGAGAAGAAGTAGAAAAAGAAAAATGTTGGGCTACATCTAATTCAATATTCTGTCACAATTATTGCAGATTGTGATGCCAAGCCTGAATTGGAGGTGGCTACTTGCATTATCTGCTGTGCCATCATTTGTTCTGCTGCTCTTTTGTGGGCTTGCACCAGAGTCTCCTAGGTATCTATGCCTGAAGGACAGGACAATGGAAGCACTGCAAATTCTGGAGAAGGTGGCTTCAGTCAACCAAAAAGAAGTACCTCCTGGCGTACTTGTTTCTTATGTTGCAGAAAAGGCAGATGAAGAGTCTCCAGCATCAGAACTTGTGCCTTTACTCTCTGTGGCTTGCAAAAAGATTGCAGAATTCAAATCAGGCTTCTCATCCTTTTTTACACTTTTCTCATCAAAATTAATTCGAACAACACTTCTTCTGTGGATATTGTTCTTCGGACACACCTTCTCTTATTATGTTATTGTCTTGCTGACATCTGAACTAAGTCATGGACAGAGTGAATGTGGTTCAACTATGTTCTATGCTGAAAACCTCCATAAGGATATTCTTGTGACCAGCTTTGCAGGTGGTGCATGAGACTTTCACTTGTTTTATGTTTTAGTTGTTCTGATTGTTGGCTAGTTTGTTTCTTATTGTGTATACATGTTGTGGGATGGTCATTTTTGACCTATTAGAATTTGGCAGAGCTTCCAGGACTTCTTCTATGGGTGCTGATGGTGGATAAACTTGGTCGCAAGCTCTCGATGATGATTATATTGTTCTTATCTATGATTTTCCTCTTACCACTGATGTTCAACCAGTCTCCGATTATGACCACAGCATTCCTGTTTGGAGCTCACATGTGTTCCATGGGATCCTTCACAGTTGCTTGCATATATGCGCCAGAGGTCTGGAAGATTTGCTCTTTCTTTCCTTGTGCTCAAATATTTTGATAAATGACAAATTGAATGAAGTCTGATTAAAATTAGTTTTGTCTTGGATTTTCTATTTCCTTGCACTAGTTGTATCCAACCTCTGTAAGGACAACTGGTGCTGGAGTAGCAAATGCTATGGGGAGAATCGGCGGCATGGTATGCCCCCTCATTGCAGTTGGATTGGTGACGGCTGGCCATCTTAAGGAAGCTATCGTATTATTTGAGGCGGTAATTACTAGTACAATGGTCTGCATTCTGCTCTTCAAAAGTGAAACCAAGGGACGGGAATTGAGGGAGACTGCAGGCACATCAGATTCAATCAAAGATCCTGTGGGAATTTAGATCTTTTTGCCTTCATCATGTAGTTATCATAGGATGCTGATGTTTGTTCTTCCCGGAAAATAAGAATAACCAACTCTCATTCCTAGAGTTATCATTTAATTATATTTATATGTATAAATCATGGAAACAAAAGTTGAAAGCACAAAACTTTTGTAATAATGTACCAAGAGGCAGGGAAAGGGGAAAAAGGAAGGAAACCTTTGTTGATAGAGCAACTAGGGGAAAAGGAGCTTAGGATCAACAGGGACAAGGGAGAAACATGCGGCTACTAATAAGTCACTTTGTGTTGCGGTATTTTTAACATCGTGTGTCTTATTATGTATTAGAATGAAAGCATGCGTAAACAATTAGCTAAGAAATGTTATAAAGAAAGCACGAGGATGAGGAGGGTCGTGCTGTGCTAGTCATTCTACGGGCCGATGCCATTATTTTTAACATTACAAGTTGTCTGGTGTTGTTCTGTGTGGGGCTGAGAAGGGCCAAGAGCACGTTTGAGAATTATTGAGTTCGGATTGGATTGTCCCCTAATCCCATAATTACTCGGTGATAATTCACTTAACAGTGACTAGAGACGTAGGGCATCTCTTGTCGTTCTCACCATGACCTGAAGGGAAATGTGGAGAGGGCTGCGGGAAAAAACATAAAGAAAAGGAAATAACTGTTAAGGTGAGGTTGCAGCTATTTAAATTTAGCTGAAGCCGAGGTGTACCCAAACAGAAACAGGAGCAGGAGCAGGAGCAGGAGCAGCAACAGGGCGTACCAGTCAAATAACTCTGAATGTGGTCATTATTCTCGTTATAGAATTACAATTTAGATATTACAATCCTTCTGTTCTCGTCAGTGAATGATCCTACTGACCACATTAAAACTTGGGTATTGTAAGGGAAACGAGGTGGTCCTTTTGTTAACTGCGTGGTTACGATGCATAAAAATTAGGCCACTTCCTAAGGCCAATGTTTATTTACCTGTCAAAAGAGATAAAATGTATCCTTTACACACGTGGCATAAACATGATTATACATATGAATTGAAAAAGCATTAAAAGAAAACAGATCCACGTCTTCTTCTTCCAAGGCAGTAAAAAGTCTCGTGTTATGGCTTGGTTTCTTAAGACGTAAGGGTGAGAAGAGAAGAAAAAGAGTTAGAAAATAAAATCTTGAAGAGAAAATATCATAAGAAAAAAGAAGAAGGCAACAATAAAATTTTTTTTTGTTTTGTTTTAATTCCTTATGTTACAATAATAATCTCTTTATACGCGTATAGGGTCACATAAGTAATTTTCTTACTCACTTGATCTTGCATACTTATTATTATTTTTATAAAAATGATTTGTTTTATTAATTAGAACTAACAGAAGATTGATGACATTGTCTTTAGCTACTATGACCTATATCTTACTGTCGGTTAAAATATATTTATGGCTATTGAAATTTCTCATTGAGCTCCTTCTATCATTCATCCCTTCAATCTATATTCAATAACCCTTTTTTAAATATTCAACCTAGGTTCATAACAATTTTTCATCTTTTGGATTAGTCTTATCCCTAAAGTTTAAATTCAAAAAATTAACTTGTGATAAATGATCAATCTTCCTAAGTAATATTTATTAGTACTAAGTTGGACCACTGAATCAACACTTGAGTGATAATCTAGTTTCTTCTTTTAATAATTTTTTAGTCCAAAATTACAAGTGGTTCAGCCAATAATTTCCCTTCCTTCTTAGTTAGTGGCAATTGTGGCATCAATTATTGGTGATTACTCCCTATAAACTTCTTGAGCAATAAGACATGAAAGATAGAGTAATTGGTGGATCCTAGGGAAAGCTATAACTTATAGGACACTTGCCCCACCTTCTCACTTATCCTAAAAGGTCTATAGTATTTAGCAGTTAATTTGAGGTTCCTACGCGAGGTCACTGAAATTTGCTTATAAGACTAGAGTTTGAGGTATACCTAGTCTCCCATTTCCAGCTTCCTTTCTGTCCTCCTTTGATCTACATAGTATTGTATCTTGTGTTGTGCCTTGGTGAGCTGCTCCCTATGTAGTAGGTTTAGTTTTTGCCTAACTTGTAACCATGCCTCCACTTCTGCAACCTTAGAATTATTCAAGGGTAACTTAAGTAGGAGGGAAGGGTTATACCCATAAAAAGCCTAAAAAGAAGACATTTACAAAGCCGAGCGGTAGCTACTGTTGTACCACCATTCAACCAAATGTCACTTGAGCCATTAGTAAGGCCTTTGAAAAACCATGCAACGCAAGTAGGTTTCTATACACCTGTTAAACCTCTCTATTTGTCCGTCTATTTGGAAATGGTAGGCTATGCTAAAATGGAGAGTGGTACCTAGTAGCCTGAATAGTTCTTGCTAAAACAAGCTTAGAAAGACTTTATCTTTGTCTAAAACTATGGTTTATGGCATTTCATGTAGTCTGAAAACTTGCTCTATAAAAGCTTCAACTATATTAATGACTAAGAAAGAATATTATAGAGCCATGAAATCTACATACTTAGTAAAATTATCCATCACTACTAGTATGGTCTTTTTCCCTTCAGATGTAGGTAACCTCTTAATGAAGTCCATGCTAATGTTTCTCTATACTTGTTTTGGTATGGTTAAGGGCTATAACAATCTTAGGTAAGGTATATTCTCCCTTTTGCACTTCTGGCATACTTCACACTGTTTAATAAAGGTGAGGATCTCTTTCTTAAGTTTAGGCCAATAAAAGTATTATTTTAACCTGTGATAAGTGGCAATAAATCTTTAAGTGCCCTGTGGAATTGAGATATTAATTGTTGCATCAGATTGCTCATTAACCCTATGTATAACTTTCCCTCATACATCAATAAGCCTTATTGATAAATGTAAAAGGGTTTGGAATCCAAAGCCAAACTGAGGGAAGGAATTAGTTCTGATACTAAGTGATTTATTTAGTAATTGATAACCACCTCGATTAGTTATTGGGGAACTTAGCTGGTCATAATATAGTAGCCTGCTTGCTCTACCTTCTATTCTAATTCCTCATAGTCTTCCTTCTTTGACAAAGCATCTACTACCCTATTCTTTACTCCCTTCTTATATTAAATGCTATAATCTAACATTAATAACTTAGTGAACCCCCTGACTTAAATATAAGTGTGAAGTGGTTAATACAGAAGGAACTTAAGTTTTCATGATCTATTTTGATAATGAAATGATTCCTTTTTAAGTAATACCTTCACTTAGTCACTATCATAAGAATTACTAGCAGTTTTTTTCATAAATGAAAAGCCTTTGATGTCTTTCATGTAACTTTTGACTCAAGAAAGCAATGAATTGTTGGTTTTGCATAAGTATTACTCCAACACCTATGCCACTAATATTGTGAAAGGTTGTAAGAAATTGGGTAGTATCAATGAAAGTGCCTTAATCATAGCCTCCTTCAATGATTTAAAAGATTTCTCAACCATTTCATTCCATTCAAAATTGTTTCTTTTCAAGAGATCTGTTAAAGGCTTACTTAAGACTCCATAGCCCTTTACAAACTTTTTATAATATTTTATAAGTCTCAAAAAACCCCTAAAAGCTTTTAAGGATTTAGACGCCGGCCAATTCAGCATGGTTGCCACCTTAGTTAGGTTAGTAGCCATTCATTAGCTAAAGATAATGTGGTCCAAGTACTCAAACTGATTTCTTCTAAAAGAGCATTTAGATTTCTTAGCATACAATCTTTCTACTTTTAGAACTTTAAGGGCTATTGCCAAATGCCTGGTATACTTCTTTAAGAACTTGTTATACACCAAGATGTCATTAAAGAATACTAATATAAACTTTCTTAGGAAGGGCCCAAACACCTTATTCATGAAAGTTTGGAAGGTAGTTAGAGTATTAGTCAGTACAAAAGGCATTACCCTAAATTCATAGTGTCCTAAATGGGTTTTAAATGTAGTCTTATGGATATCCTGTTCCTTTACCCTAATTTGGTGATAACCAACCATTAAATCCAATTTAGAACAAATAGTGGTTCCATGTAATTCATTCAATAAATCATCAATAATGAGAATTGGGAACTTATCCTTAATGGTGAGTGAATTAAGTTACCTATAATCTACACAAAACCTTTAGGTTTCATTCTTTTTTTTTTCACCAAAAGTACAGGGGAGGCAAATGGGCTACTGCTTGTTTGTATGATTGAAGATTCCAGCATTTTAGCAACCAATTTTTCTATCTTAACTTTCTAATGATAAGGATACTTATATAGCTTTAAATTCATAAGCTAAGCTTTATGCTTGAGGGATATACTGTGATCCTTCAACCTCTTTGGTGGTAGTTCCTTAGGCTTTTCAAATAAATCCTGATACTTATCAAGCACTTCTGGCAACTCTTCAGGGATGACTGCTTGTAAGAACTCCTTATCTTTTTTATGCTAGCCTTGATCCATTATGGCCACTCAGCACCAATGAGTTTGCTTCAAATTGTCTTTTTTCCTAAATAGCTATTGTAGTTATGTGTTTATTAGCCGCTTAAAGGTAGCTCATTGTCTCCCAGTTGTTTCCTATATCTCTATAATGCTTTTATCCTTCACAAAGGATAATTTGTAGTTCTTAAAATCCAGTATCATTGGGCTGAAATACCCTAGTCAATTTACCTTTAGGACCATATCAAAGGAATCCAAACTTATAATCTTAAGGTCTGCCCTAAAACTATGGTTTTGTATTTTTCACTCAAAATTGCTCACTTGCTTTTTACTTATAATTTTGTGGTCATTCCTTATTATAACTAACAAGGGGTGAATGGGTATTAAAAAGCAAGGCAAGCATTTAACCAATGGGGCATTAAGAAAACTATATATGCTGCCTGAACCTATCAAGATCATTAGGCTCCTATTCTTTACTTGCCTTCTCACCTATATAATATTAAGCCCCTTTGACCCTGTTAAGGCATATATTGATATGGATCTATGGGTTTCAACCTCTCTTAGCTCCACCTCCTATGATTCTTCCTTTAACTCATCTTCCTATTAGTGCTCCTCTTCCTCTCCGTCTTTTAAGATATTTAATTGAGTCCTCTTGTTACACTTGTGGCTTGAAAAATATCTATCTCTGCATTTTCAACAAGAGTTATTTCTCCTTCCCCTATATATGCCCCCTTTTAAATGTTGATCTCAACTGCATTGGTTAACACCTTTAGAGGAAACTTCTGATGTCTAAGTTGGGTCACCTGCGTTAACTAACTTCTCATACCCTCTTATCTTCTTATCTTCCAGTTGATTGGTAACCTTTCCCATCATGTTGTTCGGGTTTGTCTAAGTCTTACCCCTAAAAGTCAGCTTACTCACTTTTCCCAAACCTTGTATCAATTCTTTTTAAAGCCTTGAGAGCTTGTATACATGACTGAGAGATCTTAACTCCCACATTTTTATGGTAGCCTTAATGGGATCACTTAACCCACTTATGTAACTGAAAATGAAATATTCTTCTGTGAGAGAGGGATTAGCCTGCTTCATAAATCTTTTTAATTCCACAAACTTATCTTGGTAATCCTTTAAAAACCTTATTTGAGACAATTTATTAAAATCTTACACCACATCTGCATACTTGCTAGATCTAAACCAAACATACAAATCCTTAATAAACTTTTTCTACTTCACCTTTTCTTGCCCTTCCAATTATCCTTTAAACTAAATTTCAACCTGTTCACTGAGGTACATACTAGCCAATTCCACTTTATCTTCATTAGCTACATTGTATGTTTTGAAATATCTATTACATTTAGTAATCTAGTCCTTGGGGTTGATTCTCTCAAAGTACGAAAGGGATACTTTAAGATTCAAGGTAAGTCCTCCCACTG
>CM038596.1:71456-81841 GCA_021533255.1 Ceriops tagal
ATATTGGACCTACTTCTTCAGTTCTGTAAGTTCAGGAGGTACCATGTGATAAGGCGTCATGGCAGGAGGCCTGGCACCAGGTTCTAACTCGATATAATGATCTACATCTCATCTAGGAGGAAGTTTCTTGGACAACTCCAAAGGCATCGTATCCTTGAACTAATTAAAGATAGTTTGAATGGTTGATGGCAGTGAAAGAGTAGGCTTGGCTCTGTCTTCCTCATCTCTTAGTTTCTTTATTATAGTGACATAGCTTTGATCTAACTTAAGAACCTATTTGAATATTAATGCTCTAGATTTCTCCATGCTCTTCAAAGGAATCATTTGGATCTTACAAGTATCAAGAATGACAAGGGAACTCGAAGTAGGAACAGAAAAGACAAAAGTGTTACAGAAGAAAGTAAGATTCAAAACTATTTTGAAATCATCCATAAGAACAATGGTAAAATCTAGCTTATTATGTCAATCACTAATTTGGATAGCAACTCCTTTTGTTATACTGTGGATGAGTTTTGTCTTGAAATTGACTACCTTGATGGTGTCAACTTCTTTTGTAAGTTTGAGATCTAGACGTTTAATCTCTTGTATATTCATGAAGTTGTGTGTATCTCCCATGTCTAGCATAGCATACAAAACTTTACCCTCGATGGTCGTATCAAGGTATAACAAGGATAACTAGCTTCGCTCTTGGAGGCAATCTCTTTTCCAGCTTCCAGGCACATTTTTTTTAAGTTGCAGCAGCTACCAAGTCATTAGGGTGAGAGCGAGGTTCAACAATGATCTCCTCGAGTGCTGGAGAATTAGCGAGCATATAAAAAGTGCAAACTTGATAGTCATAGGCTACCTAGTCGCTCCAGTAGTGCCACAACTCACTTAAACATAGGTAGAGTCCATGACATAGACAATTGGACATAGATACATACATACATACATACATTCATTTTGAATGATCGGGTTGGCCAGCCAGCCCAACCCTATTTTGATTGGATCGTATCACGACTTCCTTTTAAACTCCTTCCTACATATAGAAAACTAAAGTTCTGAAATCAGGATCATGACTGCTTGCCCAATCAATAGATTTGGACCAAAAGTCACAAGGTCAAATATTCTTTCTTCTTTTTTATCACTTTGGATTGCGCTTATCTAAATATTAATTGTTCAATTAACCATCTCTTATCCTGACTCTTCCCACACAAATTACGAGTACATACATTACATTACATTCATAATTTTAGAAATATACAAATATTTAATTTTTAAAATATTACACTATAATAAAAAATTTTAATTTATTTAATTCACTCAATTATGATCTAACATATATTATAATTTACTCAATTTATATTAATAATTTTTTATATATATTTACCATTTACAAAACATAAATCTATATCTATTCATATTAAAATAAAAAAAATTGGCTGCTCTTCTCATACCACATCATTAGTTTTGCTTATGTGGTATTTTTACCTTAATTTACAAATTAAAGAAAATAAAAAAGGGAAAATTACCATTAAAAATCATTTTTTATTTTATTGAAAAAGGAAAAGAAAAAATTTATATCAAATTTCTCTATTTATTTAAAAAAGTAAAAAGTTACTTATATTATCTCCTTTTAAATTTTTTTATTAAAAAAAAGAGAGAAAAAAATTACTTTTAAATAACTGCTCTCAAATTTGGTAATTTTAATAGTAACTTTTTTTTAGGTCGATATGGAACAAATTAAAAAAAAAAAAAACAGTGTGTGTGTATGTGTCTGTCTCCTAATTTTATTTTTTTAAGATTGGTGTGTCACAGTGTATGTGAGGTATCCATGTTCATGCTGTGCGCAAACTGCTAGCTTAGGAAAAACATTTGATGGCACTGGAGTAGGTTATGCATACTACGACGCGCTTTATGCCTAATTTGGTGCAATCTTAGACTCGTTTTTAATGCCTTTATGCTCGTTTTTAATGCCTTTACGTGGGTTCATTTTGGCTAGTCTTAAAGAGTTTGAAAAGTTCATCCATTGTTGGGAGGCAAAATAATAATGAGGAAGACAGACAGGAAAATACAACCGAACGAATCTTCTCCTTCTAAACAATTTCCACAATGTGTTGAGAGTTTCAGTTTAATATTTGAATCTCCACCACAAAAAATAAAAAATAAGAATAGAAGAGAAAAAAGAAAAAAGTATTATTATTATTATTATTATTATTATTTGCAGAATTTATGTGCTAACATTGGTAGAAAATTTTCACTCGCAATTTGGTGCAACTAGTAAACTCGTCATTCGTTCAGTCTCTTCGTGATACTTGAATTCTTTCGTCATCTCATCTTTGACGGCCTCGATATTCTTGGCTGCAGAGATGTAATAATTCGATATTCATGATATTTGACAGTCTCAATTTTTGAGAAATTTACGTGCTAGCCAGGAATCAGAGTTAGCAGTCAGTCGAAGGTATCTTCACTGCAATGGCTTTCACTTTGTCTATGATGTCGAAATGAGCTCTAATTATAAAACTTACCTTGTTGGAGATTTCAAAGAAATAACTTTTACCCACCTTTTTACTCCAAGAATTTGTCAAACATTGACGGTCAGATTTATAAATATAATAACGACAAACAGAGGGGCATGGAGGTCACAAGACTCCTTCTTTGGCTTCCTTTTGAGTAAACAGATTCACAACCGCCCAAGAATAGCATGCACCGTAAAATTGTACCGCCCATGCCTGGCCAGCTCATCATTCACATGCCTGCACAGTTTCATCTTTCAAATATTTACACGCCTCAAAACTAGTTTCACACGCACCATTACACTAAGGTAACATATAGCAAGGCAAGAAAACTTTTAAAACTGGCGCCTTGGAAGTGAGATTTATGGTGTCACCATATTCAATAGAATGGGAAACGTGAAAACCATCAACGTATATTACACCCTTCTCAGAAAACCACTTCACCTCCATGCCCTCGTCCGATTTAACTAAACCATGCATTAAGTCAGAGACCACTGCTCCGGGAGAAATGGGCTCTCTTACCATGTATTGGAGGTCCTTAGACATTATGGGCATTGCAAATCCACCAGCCGAATGCATTGCAGCTGTGGATCCAGCAGCAGTTGAGACTCTCATGCCACTTGATCGACAACTCACTAAGGGGGAGTGCGACTCACCATTTTTCAAAATCCTGCCAAAAGGTAGAACATTAGTTTAAAGCCGGTGGCATAAAATTGCTGCAACCCAAATGGAAAGCCCTTACTTGAATGAGAACCGTGAAACTGTTGCAGGACATGGGTGTGCAATCAATAGGTCATTAAGAGCATATGTCAACAGAATTTGTGAATTTACACTCAATGATATCCTTGATAATGTCGAGGGCATTCTGCAATCTCCTAAGATGTCATCGATTACCTGAAGAAATGCTCCTTGATTAACAATTTATGCAAGGAAAATTCACTTTTCAAAATAATAGCGTGCTCCCCACTGAACTGACAAACATGCCGAATGCATGCTGGTAAAGCTCACATACAAAGAGAATAACAAGTTTACACATATATGTAAAAGCAAGGTTTGCCGAAAGCAGTATCGACTGATTGCCTTCTAGTAGCAACAGTAATCCGGAGCCAAGACACTTTCATAGGAAAAATTTAAATATGGTGAAATGAAAGCTATGGTAAAGCTTGGGCATGCAATTAAGTTGCATAAATTCCTTCATTTCCAAGCAGCCAGCTCCTTGTGCTCCATCAAAGTCAAGTCCTAACTACAAGTTATCCTAGAATTTGAATCATGGCAACCAACACTAAGTACCGTCTCCAACATGCTGCAGTTTCATTAAATCTTTTATACAAGCTACTTCCAGAAAACAACAAATTTTATTTCCTGAGTCCTTGGCGTTAGTCTTACTTGTTCAAAGTTTTTGACAGTCGCTGCACATAAATAGCCAGTGCTTCTTGTCGCGTCAAAATCATTACTGAATTGTTGTACCTACACCAGAAGAGCATACATGCTGTGTACCTGACATGCTCAGTTGATAAACATTTCATTTCCCACGGAGTCGGTGGAAGGAAGGAAGGCTTACCTCTTCAAGTTGTGTGGGGTCTGAGTTCACGCCTAGAACAGGAATAGAGTCATCAATGAAATGACTGGCTTGCAGGAGAGTGCCATCACCACCAACGGTAACAACCAAATCAAAATGACGGATGGGTTGGGATAAGCCAGTGCGAAACATGGTTTCCCAATCAACTGATTTGCGCCTCAGAATATTCTGACAAAAATTGACTGCATTCTGGTGAACCTTGCGCCGATTATCCAAGTGATGAGAAATCTGGAAAAACAGCCTATCTTCTTTTATTTTATGTCGACGAAACTGACAGGAGGAAATGCTTAACAAAGGAATGGAAAAAAAAAAAACAGAACAAAAGAATAGAAGTAGCACAGACAGACAGTATTGGGGAATAAAAAAGAAGACTTGGTTGATATATATATATATCACTTCACTTACACATTTACATTTTTAACAAGCTGTAAGGCATTTTCCTATCTTACCCTGTCCTATCATACATGGGAAGTAGGAACCAAAACAGACCACGCATGTTATGATATTGGAAAAAAGAGTTTTTTTTTTGGGGGGGGGGGAGAGGGAGAATGACCAGCACTACCAGAGGAGGGAAGAGCCATGGGGACATTTTATCAAACGGATACGGAACTACAAAGAATGAAAAAGGGGCGAGTGCGGGCATTTTGATTGAAAGAGAGGGGCTGTAATTGAATGAAGCAAAGCGGGAACGACAATAGTGGAATGGTTGGGGAGGGTGTGAAAAGGAGGAATAGCGCTGACCTGAGGATTTGCGAGGCGAGAGAAGACGTGGGTGGATGATTGGGCACCTCCTCTTCCTGGATACATGTCAAATGGTTTCACCAGCACCAACAGCCGCCTCCTTGTCATCTCTTCCCTACTGCCAGTGCGTGACTGCGTGTGTTGAGGAAACCAATGTGGTAGGACTAACTTCGGAGTTGGGGCGGTGTTTTTTCCTTCCAACTGACTTGGATCGGAGTTCGATTTGTATGTCTTCATCAAAGCTACCAGCTAACCATATCATCTTTATATATATATATTTTTTATTATATTTATAATGATAATAATAATGATGACGACGACGAGGATTATGAAATAATCTTTTTAATTTGGGTTAGGCCACATTCTCCCAGGCTCCAATTCCCTTCCCATATAGTAAATGATAAGGTCCATTCCCTGGCCTCTATGGCATAATAGGGCCCAACCACTTATGCAGCAAGCCTGACCCAGACCACCCAGCCCGACTAATAATAAGCTGTGCCTTGCTACGCGTCCAAACTCCATACCAAGAAATAACAAGCAGCCGACCCAAAAAAAAATATATAAAAAAAAAAAAAATCGTTTCTTTCCGTTCCGTTGTACTGACTGGGCAGACGGCACTGGCAGGCTCTCCTTCTGACTCTTTCCCTCTGACTCCCCTTCTCTTCGCTCTGTCGTCTCGTCTCTCTCCCCGTGCACATAGGACACTAACAGACACCTGCACATCTGTCTATTTTTTTAAAACCTATGAAATCAATGTTTAAGATTTATATTTTTTATCAACTTTGTGCATCATTTGATAAGCGAAGAATTAAGAGCTTTGACAGAAATTCATCCTAAAATTGAAAGTTAATAATAGATCCAAAGTATATTTGATGCTTCTGGACATTGGTGTTCGCTCATTCAATGCAGCCTTGCTGAAAAATGCTTGGAGATTCACCGCTACTGAAGGAGTTCTTGCAAAATGTTTCTGATTGAGCTTCGGACAATGGTCGAACTTCGGCCGATGCCCCAAAAATAATCATACCGCAGCCAAAAGCCGTGGTATAATTGTATGCGCAACAGCAGTGCATGAGAATATAGAGATTGTTAGCTACTCTATTCTCTGCCACTTCATTATACACCTGTCCTGTAGCCCAACCTATAATTAATTTCAAATCCATGACTAAACCCCCTTACTAGAATTAAAAGGGTATCTGACATAAACTCTTTTGGCTTTGGGTTGTAATATTCTTTGCCCTATAGTTATTCTCCCTCCCTCCCCTGCCTTTTTCTCTCTTTTCATGTCACCCTTCTTTTTTTTTTTTAATATATATATATATTTTTTATTTTGCATGTGTGCATATCAGAGATATGCAATATCATTATTAATCAATAGAGACCCAAATCAAAAAGAGCGGCAATCCCCATGCATCCGTGTGTATGCACTTGAAAGCCCATAAACCAACAAAAGAAGTAGCAACAGATGGCTATCTTGGGCGGCACAGAAGATATGCAACAGGCGGAAAACATTAATCGCCTCCTTTAACCACCGCTGATTTAATTTAAGCAACCGATGTCCGTTAATTAAAATTTAGAACTCCCACCCAAACCAACTGTTCCTCAGATGACATCCCTTCATTCGCTATCTTAACCTGATGTAATAAATATAGACGATGCAAGACATATCAGCTCCTCCTGCCTCTTTTCTCCTTCTTATCCCGTTTACTCTCTTCCTTTCCCTCTCTTCTTCCATCCTCGTATTATTCTTCTCCCCTGGACAGCGAAATCAGTCCAATGTCATAGGTACAGCCATGCAACATCTAAAACGGGCCTTCCTGACGGTGTTCACAATCTCCATCTCGGCAGCCTCAAGCATCTTCACGACCTCGACAAAAGGGGGTCTTATATCAGGGTTGGCATCCCAGCATCGAGTCATGATCTCACAAAGAACAGGTAAACAGTCGTTGGGTATTGTCGGCCGGGCACCCTTGTTGACAACTGCAAATGCCGCCTGCACTGCTGTCATGTTATGGAAGGGAACCATTCCTGTGACTAGTTCCCACAAAACAATCCCAAAGCTATAGACATCCACTTTCTGAGTGTAGGGCCGGTGCTGTATCATTTCCCTGCAGACACAGATAAACACAGACAATGAATCCTTTGCCAAAAATTTTGATTTTTGCAGGCCTTAAGTAACCAAGTCCTGTACTATGTATACCCTTTATCGGAAAAAGTTTACACAAATCTGTTCATAACTTGCCAACACAAAATACTTGAATTACCAATAATGATAGCAACAAGCAGGTAAAATGACAGAGATGGAAATTTACTTGAGTCAACGACTCACACCAATTTATTGCCCCCTAAAGTACAAGTTTCAGCTAACGAGCTGAGGCTCGAGCAGATAACAAGCAGCATTATGATAGTTAAAAAAAATAAATGATAGAAGCAAAAATTGCAACATTAATCACAACAAAAGTCAGATGCAGATGTTTAACTTGCTAAATCAACTAGGGGATGTGACCGGATCAAAGGAAGATTGCGGCCAGCACAGATAATTAACCAGCTATAGTCTAAAGCTACTAAAGTGATTTACATAGCTACAGGCAGCATGCCCCCAAAATCTGATGTATGATAGCAAACACTGACAGGGGCCAAACATAAAGCTACATGATATTAACATTTAAGGTTGGTGGGGGCAATTTTGTGCAGCATTTCAAAGTGGCATGGGTCCAAGGAGGAAAGTCATTAGAACTCAACTGACATACATGGAAATTCAGACAAAATAAGGAACCATGAACTGTTAGGGCAATGAAAACCATCAATATTCTTTACTTCTGTCCAATACAATTGACAGTGCAGACCATCAAATGTTCTTTGTTAAAGAAAGCCAAAAACCACAATCATTTTTCCCTTTCTACAAAAGGAAAAGGCATAACCAAAGATCAATGAATAAATGGCATCCTTAGCAAACTTCAGGCTAGAGCTCTTACGGTGCCATCCAGCGATATGTTCCTGTCTCTGGTGTCATTCCCTCTGTCTGCACCTCAATTCTAGCGACCCCAAAATCAGCAATTTTGATAGATTTGTCCCCAAAAATCAAAAGATTGTCTGACTTCAAATCTCTGTGAATCAGACCAAGTCCATGAACATAGGCCATCCCCCTTGCAACATCCAGGGCTTGTTTGACCGCCAATTTCAGTGGCACAGCCCCTATCCTCCGCTTGTTCAAAAACTGACGCACAGAACCTCCTTTAGCATACTCTGTAACTATGCACCATATCATTGGTTTCCTGCATGCACCAATAAATCGAACTATGTTGGGATGCTTCAATGTTGCCAACATCATAAATTCCTGCTGGAATTGTTGCTCCATTAATTTTGCCTTCTCAGGATCACTTTCAGGCCTCTCTAATATTTTAATAGCAACATCCTCACCATTATAAGTACCCCTATAGAGTTTTCCAAAAGCCCCTTGAGCAAAAGGTGGACCCATTTTAAGCAACCTTAAATCAAGTGTCCACTCATCGAAATTTTCAAGGCCCTCCGTTGGATAAGTGCCATCCATTAGAGCACGGGCTAAAGCATCATCACTTAAAGCGTGTCTCACCCTCCCCCTATGATTGCTGCTATTTGCATCGGCAAGGTTGTTATTAGCACGTGGCTTCCCTATATGGTTCAACATTCGAGTATGAGAATTATTTGAATCAACACTACTTATATTAGTCGCAACAGACCCCTCATTAATGCTCATTGGCATGCTCTCATAACTTTCGATTGACATGTTGGAATTCTCAGCAAAACCTTGCGACAAACCATGATATTTGTTATCATAGTTGTTTAGACTAATTATTGCAGGAAATATGGGACCACCTTCCAACATTTTCATCCTCGAGAATCAATAATCCTTTGTCTTATTATATCTTTAGCATTAGAATCCAAAACCAAATTGTCACCTTCAGTAAACCCTGAAAACAAAATTGTTCAGTCTCTTTCAGTACAACATTCTGCACATAGATTCATAATTGACTTATTATTTGAGGACCTAAAATATATACATACACACAGATAGAGGAAAGGTCCTCACCAAAATATGAAAATAATCCTAACTGCTGACAGAGCAGAACATAAAGCATGAATCTTCAAGACTTCTTTTACCAAAAAAGGGGAAAAAAAATACCAACAACTCGGGGAACAAGTGTTTACTACCACTTGATGAAAAATTAACATAAAGAACAAGATTCAGAATCTTGTGGATGTTACCTCATGTATAACACACAATCAAAATGCAAGTTAAATAAAAGTATGTGAAACAGCATTCCTCAATTTATATATAATCATAACATCTCTTCAAATTTAAACCTCATCCAAGATGAGAAAACAACAAACAAGATCTATATGTGACGTACACACTGAGAAATGAGCGATGAGGACCACTCAAGCCTGCAATTTGAATCCACAAATAAAGAGGCTGAGTCAAATGACCAACGCAATAAACCGCTGCAAAAATAGAAATTAAGATTAGCAACCCATCGGTTCTTCGTAACCTCGTATCTAACTAAAACTAAAACTTGTCTTGAAAACGAAATTGCCTGCCAAAAGAAATAAGAAAAAAAAAACCTTTTGGCACAAATCAACCTAAAAGAGGAAGAGAAGAGAACTATACGCAACTCGGGATGATCACTAAAGAACCAGAAAGAAAAGTCAGCTGAACCAGGCTCCAGCAATCCCAAAAGCCAAAGGACTTGTGAGAAGGCAAGCTGTTGTTGTTTAGTCAGCCCAAAAGCGGGAGGACCTGTGCTCAACAAATCCACGTCAAAACAATCTTTCAGGAATCAAGAATTAAGAACAAACAAGCAAAGAAAAAAACAAGATAAAAAAAAAAACCATCAGGGGAAACTTGTAAACAACAGATTTAAGGTCTTGGAAGAAGAAGAGAAGAAGGCGAGGATATGGGCAGAAATGCACCTCGATCAAAAAGGACCTTGACTTTGAGATGTCTTCTCGGGGTGGGGTTGAAGGTGAGACCTGGACCTGGAGGGACAAACATAACAAGAGGGAAGAGAGAGTGGAAGGAAGGCCGGAGATAGGAATAGTCAAAAGAAAGAAGAAGAAGAAAAATAACCAACGGCAAAGATTGTCTCGTTAAAGACACCGACAAATAACAACAAAGACCAAGACCAAGACCAAGGAGGAGTACATATGTACACGTAAACAAGATTGTATATTTTAACATTATTACAAATATATTCGACACAATGAAGAAGAGAAACAAAGAATATATACGATCATAACATTCATTCCCGGTGAAAATGTACATGGGATCATTACAAGTATGTGTGCTGAGTGCGTGTAAATTGTGGTTGTGTTCGGGTCGTATCGGAAGTAAATACGAGTTGAGTCAAGCGCACCATTTTTCTGCGTCTGAGACGCGATTGGGTTTTGGTTTGTGAGCTGGGTAGGCGTTGGGCAACTAATCCACCTGACATGCGTTGATTGTTTTTCTTTTCTTTTCCTCTTTCTCTCTTTCTTTCTTTCATGCTGCTTATTTTGACGAGGCCATCCTTGGCAGTCCCCTTCCCCCCCCCCCC
>CM038596.1:81941-99798 GCA_021533255.1 Ceriops tagal
CCCCCCCCCCCCGCTCCATTTTTTTCTTTTTTCCTCCAAAGATCGAATTTTAAAATAAGATTTATTTCTAACCAGTGGGAGTGGGGAACAAAAATATTCGAGTCATTATATAATACGTCGTGCATCCTGAGGTATATTAGATTAAAAACAGCAGATAGTTATACAGAGGGGAAAATTGTCTGAGTGGTTATATTTGCACTTTTAATATAAAAGGTTGTAAATATACGGTGTAAAAACAATATAAGCACTGAGTGTTGATTGGTAATATCAATCTATGAATAAAAAATAGTGGTAATATCTCTAGTTAATATAAAAATAAAAAATAAATTATTTTGTTAATTGTGTTTAGATGTGTGTAATAATTTTTATTAAAAAAAAATCTCAGTTAATTGGTAAGGGCTCCTCTCTTTTTTTTTTTCTTTTTTTGATTTTATGTACCCAAAAAAGAGGCAAAAGAAAATAATTCTGTTTATATTTCATGTTTAGGTTTTGCTATTTAAGTGTCAAAATTTTCGTACGATTTTCTGTTCGAATATAAAATGTTTTGAAAATAGTATTTTACTGGCTCTCTGGGCGAGCAACCCTCATTCGTGATTTCGAAATCCAGGGGTGAAATCGGGGAAGGAAAGAAGGAAAGAAAAAATTTATATAAAAAAAAAAAAGAGGCGAAAAGAAAAGAAAAGAAAATAAAAGAGAAGTGAGTTGTAGGTGCTGTCCTGCGCCCGCCTCTCCGCTCCCCTCCGCTTCTCTCCAAAATAATAATCCACTAGTGAGAACCCTCGACTTCCCTTCCTTCAAGATTCACGTAGAGGCATATGGGGATGCAGTGGCTCAAGCTCCGCACAGAAAAAAGAAAATTGAATTGTGCGCACTCCCTCTTCCAGGATCAAGATTCATAAGTTAAAGATTCGAAGATCCATCCATCCATCCATCCATCCATCCATCTATGGCAGTAATTTGTCTTCTCCTCTTTTTCCTCTCTCTCTCTCTCTCTCTCACACGCACTGCGCGCGCACTCAAAAATTAATTAATTTCAAGAAGCAATAAAAAAGAAAAGAAGAAGAAAAAAGCAATTAACGAAATCAATTCTTGTTAGGAATCATCGGGGACGACATTAATGGATCTGATAACGGCTGATCCGGGGACGGTTCCGTCGGCTACTTCCGGATCCACGGCGGCACCTCCGGCTTCCACGGCGGCTCCCGCTCCAGTCTCCTCGTCATCGTCGGGGAAGTCATCATCGCTAGGAGAGAAAAAATCCAAGAGAGCGGCCCTGACGTTTACTCAGATCCAAAACGACACTATTTCTGTGGCCAAAGCTGCCTTGAATCCGGTCAAAACTAACATCATGCCTCAGAAACAAAAGAAGAAGGTTCTTTCGCGTTAATCTTTCTTCCTTTATGCCTAATCTTTTTCATTTACCACGATTGGTATAATTATAATTATAATTATAGTAAGAATAATTGAAACGCCGTCGGCTTATAATCTTTTTAGCCCGTTTCTTATTCGCAACTTGCAAGGAGCATCCACGAACTGGCTGCTACGTCTGATCAGGTCAGCACCGCTCGCCTTTTCTTTTTGCTACACTTTCTTTTGAATCGCCGTGTTTCTCTTTAAATCCAGCAAAAACGAAAAAATCTTTTGCCACAATGCTTTTGTATTTTTGACCTTGTGCGTAGAAAAGTTCTCAGAAGCAATTAGTGCATCATGTGTTCCCCAAGCTTGCGGTGTACAATTCAGTTGACCCTTCGTTGGCTCCCTCTCTTCTCATGGTATGGCAGTTCTACTTCTCTGTATTTTTTTTTCCCTTTCTTTCCTTCTTGAAGATATTTGGTCCTTTACTCATCAGTTGGCCCTTCACTGGGTGAGGTGCACAGCTGAAAATTACAATAAAGTCCAATTTTTTTGTTCAGGGGACAATTAGGATTAACTTGTTTGCCTTTTGTACCTTTGAAAATCAACATATTGAAATAAATTAAACACATTATAGAAGGGAATTTCTTTTTCACATTAAAATTTTAAAGATGCAAATCCAATAAATACACAAGAAGTATTCATTTTTCTTTATAAAAAATGAATGACTCACTAAGATCAATTAAAAAAAAAAAGAAAAAAAAGCTAGGTAGAAACCAATAATACTAGACAAATAAAAATTAAAAGAAGATATCTTGACATGATTTGTGGAAGTATACAGAAAATAATTTGCATTTGATGAGGGTCATTTAGTAAATGTAAATAGTTTTGTTCTTGTTGGTTAATTACATTTTGTAGCTTTCGGTAATTTCCCTAGATTTTCACTTCTTAAAAGGTGAAGCATTTAAGCTTGATTTCCAATTCTTCAAATCTCATTTGCACTTGGTACACCTCTTTCCTGCTACTTGACCCACATTACAATTGGAGATTATTTTCAATTTGAATCTTTGAAATCATCATCTTATTCTCTCTACACCATGTCTCATGTTGTTTTCTCTGTCAATGTGTTTGCCAACATTAGTGAGGATTCAATGCTTTGTGTTTTAGTTCTTTGTGGAGAAACTGAAAGATTGTATTGTAGTTTGCAGCAATTTGAAAGAAAAATTTGTAGCAAAGTTATAAGATAGTCTATCCCTTTTCTTCTGTGTCACAGCTTAATCAGCAGTGTGAAGACAGAACTGTCCTTCGCTATGTGTATTATTACTTGGCTAGAATCTTATCAGATACTGGTGCTCAAGGTTTAAGTCCAGGTGGTGGGATCCCCACACCTAATTGGGATGCGCTGGCTGACATTGGTGCTGTTGGAGGGGTTACTAGAGCTGATGTTGTTCCACGAATAGTAGAACAATTATCAGCTGAAGCTTCAAACACTGACATAGAATGTAAGGTGTTCTTTGTCCAATTTCCTGATTGTTTGAATGCTTACTACTGGCATGTTGGCGTTATTGCGAACAGATTTTGGAAATTCTCTTTTCTGATGTGTGTGTGAAGAATGAATTGACTAAATTAATCTTCGTCAGCTTATTCAATGGGGTGGTTGAACTTTCCTGCTGAAACATTTCCATGGTGAACTGAACTTTAATTTTTGATACCTGTTTTCTGTTGTTTTATATGTGCTTATGAATTGATATAAATTTGTTGGCATGTTGTTGCATGTGCAAATTTGGAAAATGCATTTTCAAGTTCTGTTTATAATTTAATTCTATAGTGAGAGAGATGGTTGTGTGCAACTTATCTTTTTGGATCCAGCCATTTGTAGAACTGGAAGTTCTGTTAGATTCATTTTTTGGTTGCAATCTTTTCAGTTAATAAGCATTCTGTTTTTAATCGGAAAATTCTAACATGTGGCACTTGAATATAATTGTGTACTTCTTCATTCTTACTACTTTTGGAAGCTATAGTAAGTTTTGTAAGTTTCTATTAATGGCTGGCAGCATCTTACCTTCAATTGTTAAAACCTGGGCAGGACACACTGTTAAATTGAGCCATTTTGTGATTTTCCTTGTACAAAAATCTTGCACAATATTAGTAAATGCAGCTAATTTTTAGAAATATGAAGACATCCAAACAGCTTATTCACCATTTTCAAAGAATTATGACTTGCACAGGCATAATTGACATTGATTTTTTGTTTTGGAACCCGGGGGGGGCGGGAGTCTAAGCCATAAGAAATGCTATAGTGCATGAGTGGAAATCACATACAACACCAGCTGTTACATAGTGATTGTGTATGCCCCAATAAGTGTATATATACTTCATGATGCTTTTATAGGTGTTTCTCTTAATATTTTCTTGTTTTAATATTGAAGTCCATGTACGGAGATTGCAAGCTTTAAAGGCTCTTGTTTACGCTGCTTCAAGTAACACTGGGATTTTGTCCAGATTGTATGAGGTTGTGTTTGGCATTCTTGATAAGGTATGCAATATTCACTTTTCTTCCTTTGATAATTTGCAAAGAAAATGCTACATTTCTTTAGTGTTCTTGCTTACTATAAAATCTTTTGGTTGAATCCTATTGGATATCTTGCTGTTTTACAAGGTAGAGACCATGAGATTGAATTTCTGGTACATGGCTAGTTGTTAGTCCTATAATACACTCTGGAAAGAAATTTTGCATCCTTTTTAGCAATTCTTTTGTAGATTTTGTTGATGGATGGAAATTCATGGAAAATTCCTTCTATATCATTGTTGTTGAAGAAAGCCACAAATATTTTAGATTCATTGATAGGGAAAACAGGAGGCACTGCAAGTCTATTTCTGAACATGACCATAACTCAAATTCAATTTAGGGTTTTAAAATCATATATATTATTTTCTTATGTTATAATTTATTTGGCTGGGACGGTTTGTTTGGTTGTGCATTGACCACTTCAGTTTTCCTTCTGTTATCCTGCAGATTTTACAACCTTTTAATGCAACATTTTCACCAAATATCTCAATGACTTGGCAAATTAATGGTGCTGAATTTTGTAATGATTTCAGGTTGCTGATGTCCCACAAAAGCGAAAGAAAGGAATGTTTGGGACCAAGGGTGGTGACAAGGAGGTAACTTTCAACTTATTTTCACGATAATCTGAAACATGGCTTTCTTTTTTATAGCCATATTGAGGTAAAATTTTGCCTTTTTTTGGTGGTAAGTAGTTGGTGTTTCATCTTATGATGAAAATGGATTTCACTTCTGATGGCTAACTGTAACCCCATCTTCTGATTATCATTATGAATCAGACCCAACTGTGACATGTACAGCATGAGGCAGAGCTTTATCTTACCAAGTAAAGCGCTCTATGCTGGAATATATTTCCTTCGATGTATTGGTCATATATTGGGTGCTTACTACAAATTGGTTTGAGTAAAATGGGAAACTGTCTTTACAATAAATCTCAACACATAGTTTCTGCCAATGTCTGTTTCTACCTGTGATGATTGTCAACATAATAAGTTCTGCCCTCTTGTGGATCCTATCTCAATTATAAATTTAGCTTATTCTATGTGGTAATATGATTCCCTTCATATTGCATTTAGGGGATGGTTTTCATGCTAATTATTAAGAACTCTCTACTTTGAATGAATAAATCATCTCTTTTTGTCACAAGCTCGGAGAAGTCTTTTGTGCTGTAGAAAACATTGCTTCTCTCTCTTTTTTCTCCATGAGTATTTACTCAGGGCCCCATTTTCATAATTGCATTGTTGTGTCCCTTCTTTATGATACTATTAGGCATTGCTGAACATGCTATTAGATAATTTCTCTTCATTGCCAAGAGTTGTGTTATTTTTATCAATCCTCTGCAAAAATTATTACCAGATGATGCATTTCTTTAACTAAAGAAGGCATCATTTTTAGTCTGTCATTCGGAGTAATTTGCAATATGCTGCCCTGAGTGCACTAAGGAGACTTCCTCTTGATCCTGGAAATCCAGCATTTCTGCATCGTGCTGTGCAGGGGTAAGCCTCTTACTCCACAAAACTTCTGTTTACACAGATTTTGTGGATTCACATGACATATTGTTTGATCATGACATTCGTTTGACACTGTCAAGTTTCAGTAATGAATTTTCCTGATGAAGTCATATTTTGGGTAATAAAATTTAGATTTGATAACCTTTTCTTTGAGAATGTTTACAATAAATCTAGGACATTTATATTATGAGCTTTATGCATGATGGGCTTTTAATGTTAATCTATATACAAAAGAAGCAGCATGCTTATATATTAGTAGTTCAATGAGAGTGCTGAAGTGGATATGCTGTAATACGAGAAAGGATAGATGAAAGTATCTCAAAAGAAGGTTTTGCCTATTGCAAGTTGTTCATTACATGCAAAATAGAGGCCCTTAAAACTCAACTGGGGTCAAAAAGGGAATTTTAGTTTCCATACATGTATTCTCACCGAGACTATGATTTCAAATTAGATGGAATTGAGTGGAAGATTTGTCTGGCAGATTCCAACTAGCTTGGAAAAAGGTTTAGAAAGTTTGAGATTTGTATGTCATACTGATTCATCTTTATTGTAACTGTAGTTCTCTGATTATATTTACTTCACCAGACCAAAACTAAAAAAGGGTTGCCCCAGTGCACGAGACTTTCACATTGTGGTATCTGGAGAAAGGATGCAAGCAGCCTTTCCCCATTGTTTTTACAATGAAGTTGTTTTGTGACTAGAACCTGTGATTTCGTGGTTGTAGTGGAGTAATCTTATTGTTATACCAAGGGTTGTCCTTCAACAATTAGCCCCCCAAAACTAGTTTAAAAAATTAGCGCTCCAAACTGTGGGCTCATTAGTGCCTGTGCTTCTCTTGTACATCTACTATCATCATTTTCAGTTTTCTTTTTGTCCAATTTTCCTTTTTTAATTATTTTACCTCAAGCATTTATTGAGTTTCAAGTTTGATCATTTACTTGTTTGTAACTTTGGAGGTGACTTCATTATTGACTGCAGGGTTTCATTTGCTGATCCTGTTGCTGTGAGGCATTCTTTAGAAATTCTTGCTGAGTTGGCAACCAAAGACCCTTATGCAGTTGCCATGGCATTGGGTGACTCTTTCTGAATGCCTTAAGTGGTTTCTGTTGTGTAATCATTTTTCTTTTAATTATTTTCATGATCTAGATTTGGTTTTTCTCATCGTTTGTTATTTTTCCTATTTACCTTGCAGGAAAGCTTGTACTCCCAGGAGGTAGACTTACCCATTCTTTTTCTGTGCCCTGCTTTCCTCCACATTTGATGATTATTAATAATTTTCAAACCTTGACCTGGTGCTATATCACTTAATTAAAAATTTTGAAATCTTTAAATTGGATTTCACATAACTGAAATTGAATTCATGATGTTTAGATTACAGAAAAAATGGAGAACTTGCCATTAAAAATTTGAAATCTCTAGATTGGATGTCATATGCCAGTTGGAATTTGTCATTACAATACAAATTTCTGCTGTTTGTTGTTATGTCATGTCCAACAACTCATATATTCACTGTATTGCTGAGGTATTTTGAAACATTGATAGTTGACAGGGTAGAGTATTTGGTTTCCTTGTTCTGTATCATTGAGCACATTGTACATTTGCTCTATTTTGTGTTTATTTGGTGCTACACTGCAAGAATCATTTTTATGCTTTGTTATTCAGGTTTATCTGGTGACTTGCACAGGTTTATTACCCCATTCTGTTTACTGATGTTATGTTGTTGGGTATTACATGAATCAGGGGCTCTGCAGGATGTTCTCCATCTGCATGACGTGCTTGCCAGAGTATCACTGGCGAGGTTGTGCCATGCAATATCTAGAGCTCATGCACTGGATGGTAAAATAGTTATCATTTTGTTTCTCCTTTACAAGCAACATGTATTGAATTATATTATATTATATTATATTACACACATCCTGAGTGTATCAGACAATCTGTTTTCTAATGCTTTTGTCTCCAGAAAGGCCTGATATTAAATCTCAGTTCAACTCAGTGCTCTACCTACTCCTTCTAGACCCTAGTGAGCGAGTGTGTTTTGAAGCAATCTTATGTGTGCTGGGAAAAAGTGATAGCACAGAGAGGTAGTATTTTTTTGTGGGAAAGTAACATTCTTAGTAGTTGCTTTTCAATTTCTATGCTTTCATCATGTTTAGGAAAGTTTGGCAGCATGGCATGGGCTTTGTGACACTCTTTCATCATTCCTTTCCAATAATTCTTTAAAATACACAAACTGTAGGACTGAAGAGAGGGCTGCTGGCTGGTACCGTTTAACTAGGGAAATTCTGAAGTTGCCAGAAGCACCATCGGTAGGATCAAAAGGATCAAATGCTGATTCAATTGATATGTCAAAGGCTTCCAAAGATAAATCTCAAAAGACTAGGCGTCCACAACCACTAATCAAACTTGTAATGAGAAGGTTGATTGGATTCTATTTACTCAAACTTCTGTCATTTCCAACCACCCTTCCCTCTTTTCTTTGTTGTCTCCTGCCACCCCTTCTCTTGTCCCTCTATTGGTTTTGAGGTGTTTACATCCTTTGTATTTAGCTTGTTATGTACCTATAATATCTACATATCAGTTTCCAGTCATGTAAATATCTTATTTAAGGAGTTCTGGGAGATTTATTTGTTTCTGCCTGTGTATTGTAAGGTTGGAGAGTTCCTTTCGAAGTTTCTCTAGGCCAGTACTTCATGCGGCGGCAAGAGTTGTGCAGGAGATGGGGAAAAGTCGGGCTGCTGCATTGGCTTTGGGCTTACAAGACATTGATGAGGGAGTAAATGTAAATGTGTTCTCCGACACTGTAGATTCACAGGATCAAGATTTTAATGAAAACCCATATGCTGATGGTAACTTCATCTCACATAAATTTTCTTTACTTTTTGTAAGTAACACATCTAATGTTTATATTCTGTACAATCATTGGTAATCACATCATCTAATGCTGATTGAAGGCCTTATTGGATTGTCTATGTGGTACTTTAGGTGAAATGGCTTATAACGTTAAAGTGTTCATGTGGCGTTTTAAATCTCTGGGTGGGCAGTTTTGATGTGTCTGCCACATTCCTGCTGCGCATGTTTCTAGTGTGTTGTGGGAGTACTGTTTGATCCACTACCTTAAGCTCTAGCTTTGTAGCAAGCACTTGATATCTTTATGACTAAATTCATGAGTTCTAGGGGCAGCACTTTGATCCTTCTCATAACATTAAGGTCTCAGCATAAGATATCAGTATATTTGTGCTTTGTCCACACTTTAAGCCAATGGGCCTTGGCTTGACAGTGCATTTAGAGATTACAGGGCACCTAACTGGGATCATGATACCACGGAAAATCCATGTAGTTTATCTATGAAAAATAGCCACTTTGTACCTTTGTTGGAACTTGGGATTAAATCCTCACCACATGAACTCCACTTGTGAATTTACATTACCATGTAATAGTTTTCCTGCCACATGTGTGAAGACCAACAATATTGGGTATAAGTACTACATTTGAGCTTTGTTGGAACTTGGGATTAAATCCTCACCACATGAACTCCACTTGTGAATTTACATTACCATGTAATAGTTTTCCTGTCACATGTGCAAAGACCAACAATATTGGGTATAAGTACTACATTTAAGCATTTTATTGAGGTTGAAGATTGCACTTTTAAAATCTGGTTTAAGAGAGTACCTTAAAATTTGTAAATTTGTAGGATTTTGAATGTTGTCATCTGTGGCTTCTCATATTTAGGCAGTTTGTCTTCTGTAACATTGCACGATTCCTCTTATGTGCATTTTCTTTCATCCTTTATGACTCATTTTAACAGAGAAAATCATTAGTTGAGTGATCAAAACCATGATGTGTCTCGTCCTCATTCTTCCTTTCTCCTCAAAACTATTTATTCAGAATGGCCTTCAAAATCTTGGATATTTTGCTGCCAGAGATTTCTGGAAACAGCCTCTTTTGCTATCCACAATTACTGTTCTTTGCCCCTCAAATATTGATCATAATCATGCACATATCCCAAATCTATTTTCCTAATGTGATACTATGTCTAATTCAGATGTAGGTGGATTCCTGCTTTTATGTTCTTTTCTCTATTTTCTTTATGCTTCCTTGAAAGTTAAATTTGTGGTGTCCCCTTTTTCAGTTCTAAAATGTTTGATTTTTTTTTTTTTGAATTTTGGATCTAACATCTATTTTCAGTACATTGACCCTCCCCCAAGACACCACAGTCTGGGAGCCTTTATATGTTTTGTTGAAATACCTCCTTAAGTCATGAATTGCCTATGTGGTGGAGCATTGTCTGATTGCAATTCTCTTCCTCCTCCTCCCTATTTCTCCATAGGTGCCAGGAAGGCCTCTGCTGTATCTAGTGCAACTGGTGGCAGGGATACCATTACAAGTGTACTAGCTTCCTTGATGGAGGTTGTGCGGACAACTGTAGCTTGTGAGTGTGTCTACGTTCGAGCAATGGTGATCAAGGCATTGATATGGATGCAAAGCCCACGTGAATCTTTTGATGAACTAGAATCCATCATTGCATCAGAGCTTTCTGATCCAGCTTGGCCAGCACCACTGCTAAATGATATTTTACTCACTTTGCATGCTCGTTTCAAGGTATGACATTGACATTGAAGCATGTCTGCTATTTTGGTAAAACGGATGGTCCATTTGGAAGGCTTGCTTTTGACTCCTATTAATTCATCTTATTTCACTGTACAGATTTCTTTGTTAGCCTTATATTTTATTTTGAGTTGGATTTGCCAGGTTATCATCTATAAAAGCAGCTTCATGTTTCTGTTTCCTCTTTTTTATTTGTTGCTTCTATGTGTCTGTGTGTCATTCAATATAAATAATAGATAGTTCATGGTTTACTCCATTGATTGGTCAGGCAACTCCGGATATGGCTGTCACTCTACTTGAAATTGCAAGGATCTTTGCTACTAAAGTTCCAGGGAAGATAGATGCAGATGTGCTACAACTGTTATGGAAAGTAAGTTTCTACACACATGATTGATTGCTTGCTGATTATGTTTCACTTGTTTAATCTAGAGTTGTTAGTGCTTGTTTTATCTTTAAATCTATTTGGCCTCTGCCATTTATGCATCGTTTGGTCATCTAGAAGTGGCTCCAACTTAAATTTGACACTATCCTGCTTGCCCAGAAGAATAGGCAACCACAGTGATTGATTTGTCATTGTTCCATTCTAGACATGCCTTGTTGGCGCTGGTCCTGGTGGGAAGCACACTGCCTTGGAAGCAGTTACTATAGTTCTTGATCTACCACCACCACAGCCTGGGTCAATGTTGGGGCTTCCATCAGTTGATAGGGTATCTGCATCTGATCCTAAGTCAGCTCTGGCATTGCAAAGATTAGTGCAAGCAGCAGTAAGCAGCCTCTTCAGTCAAAACAATCATTTTCTTACCTTTCTATTCATATGGCAAAGACCATTGCTTTTTCCATTTTTTGTCCTTAGTTCCTACTTTAATGACATTAATATCTTTTTTTTTTTTTTTGAACCAACAGGTTTGGTTCCTGGGAGAAAATGCAAATTATGCTGCATCTGAATATGCCTGGGAATCGGCAACTCCTCCTGGTACTGCATTGATGATGTTAGATATAGATAAAATGGTTGCGGCAGCCAGTTCTCGTAATCCTACTCTAGCTGGTGCATTGACTCGACTCCAGAGGTGTGCTTTTAGTGGCAGCTGGGAGGTATAAGTTTGCATATGGCCATCATATTGAATCATATGTCTGCTTCTTTTAGCCTGGGATTGCAATGCAAGCCTTGGGGCAACTTGCATTTTAAATGGGTTGAGCTATTTTTCAATTATGGGCATTCAGGTGGTTGTTGAAAAGATTCATTGAAATTAAGATCCAATGGCAAATTTCCCCTGTTTAACAGTCAAATTTACTCAAACATGCATCAGTTGTAAAGTTGTAAAATGAGAAGGAAACAAAGAACTTCCTTGACATAATCAAAGGCAAAAGCACTGGATTTTTATTGATTAAACAGCAAAGATTCCCAACCATTCTCAGCCTCATATCAATTCAATGATTTTATGGTTGTCTGCCCTTTTTATGTTGGCTTCCAGAGCAGTTTGCTTTTCTTTTCTGCTTTCCTTATTTGTTTTTCCTGCATGGACACTCTAGGTTCGTATTACTGCTGCCCAAGCCCTCACAACAATAGCAATCAGGTCTGGTGAGCCTTATAGGCTACAGATCTATGAATTTTTAAATGCTTTAGCAGAAGGTGGAGTGCACTCTCAGTTATCAGAGATGCACCTCAGTAATGGTGAAGACCAAGGAGCCAGTGGTACGGGCCTTGGTATATTACTTAACCCCATGATAAAAGTTCTTGACGATATGTACAGTGCACAAGATGAACTGATTAGGTAAGGGCCAAGAAACTTCCCCATTTATTTGACATCTCATGTCTCGTGGATACTTAATGTGATTTTTCCATGGTGCAGGGACATACGCAACCATGATAACACAAATAAGGAATGGACAGATGAAGAGCTAAGAAAACTTTATGATACCCATGAGAGATTACTTAATCTTGTTTCGCTTTTTTGTTATGTTCCCAGAGCCAAGTATTTACCTTTGGGGCCTATAAGGTACAATTCATTTTCCAATAATCTGGTGTTTAAGTTTATTGGGATTGATGGTCTCTTACCCATTATTTGACAGACTACTCCATGATTAGTGGCTATGCATAGATGTTCAATGTTCCAACTTTGCTCTTGGGATGACAATACTATTACTTCTCTATAGTATTGATTATCTGACAATTGACAGTAAAAGTACTGAAACATTTACATAAAAGTCTGGGAAAGTCTTTGCCTGCATGAGATTTACTATTTAGAATTTTCTGGCTTTATAGCATTGATCATCAATTATTTTCTGCAGAAAGCCAGAAATTGAGATTTGCAAAAACGTTTTATAATCACTATCTCATTTCAAAACTCTTGTTATATTAGTATCTATTTTATGTTGTCTATATCTATTGCATTCACTTCAATAATTCCTCTCATTTTCCTGACCTCTTGCATAACTCTATTCTTCTGTTGATAGGCTCGTGCATCCTGAGCCTCCTTTAGCTGCTGTATCTTGTAGATTATCTGATTGTTATTTATTTAGAAGACTGTAATGTTTGAGGCACCAAAATTTTTTGCTTTCTTCAGAAATGTTCACAGCTAGGAACTCTCAGAACACTTTAGTTATGGTGCTTCAATTGTAATAAGTGTTGATGTGTCAGTCAATTTAGATTGTGTTCTGCCTTAATTTTAACTTTGAGATCTTTCTTCAAGAAGGTACATTGGAATTGGGTATAAATTGAAGATATCTGTAGCAAACAGGTGTAGCATCCATTGAAGATAAATTGAGTGAGTGACATTTGCGTTGACTTTGACATGTCTAATTTAGACCAGAAAATGCTCAAATTAAGAGGAGTGATTATATACAGGATGGATGATGAGAGGAGAGGGAAAGGAATACTTAGGTTGACTTGGGGATCTTTAGTTAGGAAGGATTTAGAACAATTTGGTTCCACCCCTAACTTAGTGCATGACAGAATAGAATGATGAAAAAAGATTCATGTAGCCAACCACAATTAAATTTGGGATTAGGGCTTTTTGGTTGTTGAAGAGACATTGGAATTGGGTAGCAAAGTTAATTACCCTTGTGAAATGATTTTTAATTTTTTGTGGCATCCTTTTCAATTTTTTTCTTCATTTTGTCATTTTTCACTTGTGTTTCCATTTTCATCTTTGCTGTGCTTATTATTTCATATTTCTGATGCCTCTTTTTCATTTTTACAATGACAGTGCAAAACTTATTGACATCTATTGCACAAAGCACAATATAAATGCATCAACCGGTTTAAGTGATCCAGCTGTTGCCACTGGAATTTCTGACCTAATTTATGAATCTAAGCCAGCCCCTGCTGAGCCTGATGCACTCGATGATGACCTAGTAAATGCATGGGCAGCAAACCTTGGTGATGATGGCTTGTTGGCAAACAATGCACCTGCAATGCACAGGGTAAGAGTTTATATTCTTTTGGTATTTAATAGGCTTCTTGTCCTCTGAGATGTGCAATACAATACGATATTTTCTGAACTTTTCATTAGTGACCCAGTAAATCATCAGTGAGACCATTGTTATTTAAGACTGCCTCAACAAACTTTTCTTTTCATTTGCAAAACAATTTTGAACTATTATTCCAAATTGACCAAGGAACTAAGACACTTTGTCAATAGTATCTTAATTTGATGGTCACTTTATCTTTTTCCTTTTCCTTTTTTTTTGGGGGGGGGGGGCAGGCATGGGAGCTGGCATCCTATTTTTCCAGTTTTATGCTTGTTATTATGTATTTCATTCACAGATTATAGTTTCCAGAGCAAGTAGTCTGTAGTCCCGTCCCTCCCCCACCCTCATCCCCTGGTGTGGGGTCCTTGGCATTGCTGATGGTGTGAGATTATAATATAATTTGATCTTGTTGATTAAGGATTCACTGTCTTCTTCCTTCTGTTTTCATTCATTGCCTTGATGAGGCCTTATAGAAGCCTTCTCTCCCTCCACCACCCCACTGCCCCCTCCCCCCCAACCCCCCAATCCCCAGCAGCCCCAATCAGTCACCTAAAACCTTTTTATTGATTGGCAATGGATTTGTGAGCTTATTACCAAATGGTTTTCCAGATTCTTTTGGTTTTCAGTTTTCTGCTCATTTTTAATTTGGGTTTTTTCTCATGCTAGGTCAATGAATTTCTGGCTGGTATTGGAACCGATGCCCCTGATGTTGAAGAGGAGAATATTGTCTCTAAACCGTCAGTTAGCTATGATGATATGTGGGCAAAGACACTTTTGGAGTCTTCAGAATTAGAGGTATAAATCAGATCATTATGTTCTGTTGAGTGGGGAATGAGTGTAGTATTGCTGCAGCCTGAAAGGATTGCATGTCCCATGTGATGTTGGAGAAATGTACTTACCTAATTTTCGTCCCATTTGCAGGAAGAGGATGCCAGGTCATCTGGGACATCTTCCCCCGATTCTATTGGATCTGTTGAGACTTCAATATCATCCCACTTTGGTGGAATGAGCTACCCTTCATTGTTCAGTTCACGGCCAACCAGTTATGGGGCTTCTCAAACACCGGTAATATTTATGCATTTGATCCCTAACTTGCATGCTGACTTGTACTGTTTTTGTTTGGCTTTTCAGAAATTTGAACTTTTATGTAGCAATTGGGGCATTTGAAATGTGACATTGGGAAACCAAGAGTTCTTTCGCTTTTTTTGGAAAATAATTTTCCAATTCTCATACACTGATAATAGTGTTATTTTCCCCTTTTTTGGGGTAGTGATCTCCTAATATTTCAATTGTTAGTGTTGCCATTACAAGGATTTTTTTTTTCAATATTTTACATGAAAAGCAGGGACTTTTGTAAATAGATAGGTGTTGACAAGATGATGCACAGAAATGGCAGAGAACGTAATTGTCTAGGATGATGCTCTGCTGTTGCAGATTTAGTTTAGTGTAAACAGATTCTACCATCACAATCAAACTCTGTGTGTGCTTGTATAAAAATGTTAAGGGGGCTGTGGGTGTGCACATGTATTCGCATACTTGAAATTGTCATTTTTAGGAAAGGTCAGCTGGAAGCAGGTATAGTGGTTCATCATCAGTACACGAGGGTCTTGGAGATCCAGTAGGGCATATAGCATTTAATTTGTCTCTTTTTTGGGGGGAGGGGGTGGGGTGGGTACATCAGAACGGAAATTTATGATAGTTTGTTATCTTGTTATCTGAGTGAGAATCTTAATTCTTCAACCTTTTCAGATTAGGGAAGAGCCTCCACCATACAATTCATCTGTCATGCAGAGTTATAAATCATTTGAGAATCCATTAGCTGGACAGAGATTTGAATCTCAGGATGAGGGACAAGTCTCTTCTGGAAATCCACAAATTGGGACAGCACTTTATGACTTCAGTGCAGGTGGAGATGATGAGGTAAGTTGATTTTTAATCTATTCTTTCAATAGAAATGGTTTTGGTTGTAGTTCAAGAATGTCAGACTTTCAGAATTCAGCAAGATTGCCTTGTGTGATGAGTGTACTGGCATGAGGAAATTGAGACAGTTAGCAAATGGTTGATTCTTGGTTAAAAGAACATGCTTTGGTTTTTGTTGCAGTTAAGTTTGACAACTGGGGAAGAAATCGAAATCGAGTATGAAGTTGATGGATGGTTTTATGTAAGTATTTAGATGGTTCAATTGCCACAAAATAAGAAGCTAGGTTTTCATTTCTTCTTTGTTTGCAGCATTACCACGGTGAGGCAAATGCCTCGACTGGGAATTAATTGTTGGTATTTGATGATAATTACAGGTGAAGAAAAAGCGGCCTGGGAGAGATGGTAAAATGGCTGGGCTAGTTCCTGTCCTCTATGTCAATCAACATTGAGTGACATTGTATGTTAGAAGGGCCCAAGTCTCTTTTTTTTGTGATATTGTGTGCCGACCCCATCACGTGACTTTGGTGAGTGATGGGATTTTTCCCGCCTTTAATGCTAAAGAGCATCTTCCACAGGATGATCAGATCAGTTGGTAGATGGTGCTTCTTGTCAGAGATTCTTCCATCATGCTGCTGGAGGTTTCCCATGCTGCGGCTTGTCTTGTGTAGCGTGGCAATTTTTTCCTTGTATAATTTTCACCATTGTGACATTTATGGGGTGAATTTGAGAGTCGAATGTGGGGAGAGAACTGACTGTTTTTATGAGACTTCTACCTATCGTATTAAATTGTGCTGTTGATATCTCTGAACAAGAACGTAGGCGGGTCTCCAGTTTTGAAAAGACTATTATTTTGTGAAGACTTTGAGTGGGATTATGCCTATTTGAAGTCATGTAGAAGCTACTAATTTTGTCTAGTTTATATGGTAAAGACGGCTGACAAATTTTATTTTATTTTTGGTGTCGCATCAATTTCTCCTCTCCGATAACTAGGTTTGGCTTCTTTAATAGGGATGGCTGTATTTCATGGTTGATGAAGCGGTCCAAAATTGTGAAACATCCTTGTGTGTTTATTATTTGTACTAACAAGTTTATTTGGCTAATTTAATGCAAATATATTTCGGCGAAGAATGAGCAGACGACGTTGCTGCGGCACCCGGTCTTGCCAATCTGCTTCCGTTTCCCCCGGTGCATCCTGCTCCGTGCGTACTCTGAGACTCTAATTGATTTCAGTTTTCCGGTTTTTATATAAAATGCAAGGTTGATGTGCCAGAAAATTTTCAGCATATTAACAGCAATTGTAGTCATGTCTCCTGCTCCTCTCAGGTGATCAAGCTGGTAGAACGGTGGCTCAATAAATTAGTTTGTCGCATGTATCATTCGCTTTGCAGACTTTGGGGGCAATCTTAAAAAGGCTTCTTTCTATGAAAACGTACATGCATCATATATCGTCAAGTCCAGCAGGAGTTCTAAACTTCAAGTAATTTTTACAATTTGTTTCTTTTCTTTTATTTTTACATTTAATTTTCATTACATATGGTCCTTTTTCCAGACATGAATTAATCAAATTATTAATCACGTAGTTTAATTTAACAAAAATTGTATAAAGAATATTTGGAATACATTTTTAAAATATATTTATGATTGTATTTTGTGAAATTTTCTTCACTAAAAAAATTAATTGTTTTCAAAAATGTGGGAGAAAAGAATTTGAAGTTTCTATTTTTTAAATATCAGATAAAAGAAAAAAAATTAATAAAATGCATATATAGACATTTTTATATTTTTAAAGTATATTTTAAGAATATATTTGTATTAAAAGAATGGCTAGTATGAAATAAAAACTTAAAATTTAAAACTAATTTGAAGACTTAAAAATTTTTTTAACTTAATTATAAAAGTCTTTTAAAATTTGAGAATTGTTAAAGGGCTTACCTGGAGGAGAATGTACAGACGTGGGAATTGGAGCAAATCGTACATCGTTCGCATTGCTTTGGCATGCATACGGCTGCAAAACAATCGTGAAACTGGGAAGCCAACCATCAAATATACAAATTAATTAACAGTCCAATACTGCGATGTACACGTGGCAAGTGATATGGTAATTAGTTAATTACCTATTTACAGGCAGCTTATTAATTGCAAGCCCCCCAATCCACTCAATTTATTTTTTTATTTTGCATCCAATCATAAGTTCATTTTTAGCTACAACCTTCCTTCTTCCTTTTCTTTTATTTTATTTTTACCCTTTTTGTCTTAATTCCGGCTATATATGTAGACTGGCAAAACGATATAGAAGGATCACTTTATATCAGAAGGGGACAGAGACACAGAGAGAATTAGAAAAAAAGAACGGCGAATTCGAAAGCTGGAACAGTCCACAGCAAGTTGTCCCCACCCTTGTTTTTTTCTCTTAATTTTAATCCTTCTT
>CM038596.1:101572-121031 GCA_021533255.1 Ceriops tagal
TTTTTTTTTCATGTTGTGTTGTTAGGCTTTTTTTTTATTATTATTTATTAAACATTTGATTAGTTTTACAACATGCAGTACCGAGATTTCAATTTGCCTATTGAATTTTATATTAATCGATCCTATACAATGAAAGGAAAGTGAAAAATGAGGAAAAAAGAAATAGAAATAAAAGCCAACATACTATAACGTACGAACCGTGGTGAACTTGGTCATAAATATGAGGCAATTCCGCAAGAAACTTGACAATGAAAGTGCAAACAGAACTAGCAGTGTCATGTCCGCCGATCAAGAGCCCCATGATCTTGTCGGCGATTTCCATCTCGCTCATGTACCGTCCGTCGTCGTCTCTCGATAGCAGCATGTGGAATAATATGTCCCGCGTGGACGGCCCATTTCCCTCCGCAGGCTCCCTCTTCCTCTGCTTGATGATCCCCAACAGCTGCTCCCTCATGATGGCCCTCCGAAATGGAGTCCCAGGCAAATCAATGGGGAGCGACATGATTCCGGAGGCCAAATGGTTGAAAGGCTCCTCGAGTTGAGCGATCCGGCTGGGGTCCTCGATGCTCAAGAACAGACTGCATGCCAACCCGAAGGTGTAGTTCTTTGTGAGAGGGCAAACGACGACCTCGTCCCTGTTCTCCCATTGGGAGGCAAAGTGTCTTTGGGCCACTGCGTCCATCATGCCTATGTAACGCTGAAGGTCCTCCGGCTTAAGGAACTGAGGGAGCATCTTCCTCATTTTCTTGGCTTCCTCTTTGGAGGAAGTCTGTAGGGAGGACGGGAAGACCTTGTTCACGGAGTCAGCCCACCATGCCACCACGAGCTTTTCCTCGTTGGAGAACAAGAACTTGTTGCCTGCCGCACCACACAGGACAGCGGCAGGCTGTCCCAGAAGGTTTGTTTTGAATACCTGAGAGGAGTACTTAGCCAACCGATCAAAGATGAACTTCTCCGGGTGGCCTTTCCATCCAGCGGACAAGAACTCGAGGCTCTCCCCAACAAAGGGGAGTTCGTGGTTGCCCGGGGGGAGGCTAGCGTGGCTGTATTGCGATCGATGCTTGTAAAATATGACAAACAGGAAGAGGGTGGTGGAGGAAACGAAGAGCACGACGAGAAGGGCGAGACAGAAATATGGCTCCATATCTATATCTATTTCTATATATATATATATATAGATTCTTTTTATCAAGCGTTTTAATTACACCCAGTCGATCAGTGCCAGGCAAGGCATGTTTCAAATAACGCGGCTATCAGGTTTCAATTTATAGGCAAATATCGTATGCCTTGTGCTGTCCGTAACATGGAGTCGGACGTCATATCAATCAAGAATTTCGTCATATCACGCGGCTATAATATCAAAACCGAATTCATAGTTGTCAACGACCTAAACATTCACTTAAACTGTTGAGGTAATATGCTACGTTTTGTACATGTTATAAGGCCAATCCAGCACATTAATTTCCATTTTATATTTCAGTTTAACTCCATAATTAACCAGAAATTCCATTTTCCGGGGTTACTTGGGTAGGGGATGAGAATTTGATCTTAATTTCATTTCGATCACATCTCAACCTTGCGGCTCAAAATCGTAACTGCTTTTTCGTACAGATAATTATATACTTTTTAACAATACTAGAACTACTAGTGTAACTAGCAATCCCACATTCAACCAGCTTATTATTGGATTGAATTATAGTTGCTAAAATTAAAGGACATTTTTTTTTTCTTCCTTCTTTCTTTGCACTTTTCCTGTGTTTGAGTTAAGGTGAAGGTTTTCTTTTTCTTGTCTTTTCTTTATTTGCATGTGGGCGCGCACGTGTATATATCTATCTATCTATCTATCTATCTATTCTCAGGGGGAGGGTTGTTGGGGTGGGGGGAATGGGGAGAATGAAGAAAAACTGCCAAATTAAAGACATCAACGGGCGGCTACATATATCAAACTAACTAAATTGTCACCATTTATTTCAAGAAAGTTAAGGGAGGAAGAAAAGAGAAAGGTTTTTTAATTTGACCTTTTTTTTTTTTCTTTCTTTCTTTCTTTCTCCTTTCTCCTTTAATTTAGTGAGTAAAGAGAGGAGACACTAGGAAAAAAATGGACAAGGTTATAATTAGCTATAGCCTTTAAGCGATCCGCGCTTACTGTGAAGATGGAAACTGATACTGTCTAAAAGGTGACCAGAGAAAGTTGGGCTATCGGCTGGTCAAACTAATTGCCAAGTTGTGGTAAGTAGTCGAAAAAGGAAAAAGGCAAAACTAAACTAAAGAACAGAAAGGAAAGGAACCAAAATATATATATAAGGGAATTGAAGGAACTGATGGTCGGTCACAGGCAGGCATGATCCGCACCCCCCAGGAGCCCCAACCCCGAGTCTCAATATCATTTTATAGGTGTACAATACAATTGTGCAGCCACCCAATCAAACAATTGTCATTTGCCGGGGAAGATCGCACTGCCAAAGCCAATATCCTGTCAACTCAAGAGCCAAACAAACAAGAAGCCACCAGCTGTATGTATTTGTCTCTAGCAAATGGTTAAATTATAAGCTGCGTAACACACTCGCATTCCATCTATATTGCTCTCGTTGTTCAGATCGTAGCTGATGAGTTAAAATTAGAAAACCACCCATTTGGGAGCGAAGAGAGAGTTTCTATAATGCGTATAAGAAAAAGAAAAAAATAGAGAGCGAAGAAGAAGAATATCAATCTAGCTACCCACTATCATCATAAATGAAAGTCAACTGGCCCAGTGCCTAACAGATAATAATTACGAGTTGAGAATAGTAATTTCCAACAACTCCAACCATGCCAACTTTTTCTATTCATTTATTGTTTGAGCTTGTATGTTACCAGACCCAAAATAACTCTTCAATGGACGGGGGATGCTAGTAACTATCTAATCCAAGTCTTAAAACGGCCGATGCCAAGTATCTGTTTGATTCACCGCATGCTCTATAGATATATCTATTAATCATTCTCTGTAAGTATAACAACAAAGTCAACAGCCTCTCTAGAATGTAAGCAAATTAATTAGAGACTTTCATAATATATGTTAGGTGGGAAGGTAATTGTTCGACATAGAATTAGGCGAGTTTGCACTTTAAAATGCAGACTGGAGGCGGTGTTGTGCCCCCGATGCCGTTCCACACTTATGGTGGGGGTTTGGTGGTTCACGGTTCAAATTCCTTGTGCCGCCATGGACAGAAACGCGTATGACCAACTGGGCACTATATTTTATATATATATATGGATGCATTTTTATGTGGGTGGCGAAAACCATGAACTACCCTGTAATACATTAATTTTGCTAGGCAATGAATGGAAAGTCACGGGGGAGGGAGCCCCTGGAGAGAGCGTCATTTTCACTCGTAACTTCCAGGTAAATTATTCAATTAGCTTTAAGACTTTTACTTTCCACCCGTAACTCTTCTTAAGTACTTACTTAGTTAAACCTGGCTTAAGGGGTGGACCCACCCAAATCCTCAAACAGACTCCGTGCACGAATTTTGATACCAATGACTTCGAGAGCAGAAAGAACTTCACTTTTTGCCATACTCACTGAAGGTCAATCGAAGCGGCCCTGAGGCATAGGTTGATTACACAGTAGGAGGCTTGGTCAGGACAGTTCTCCTCTATCCTATCCCTAAAATCTCATCACGTCCGATCCTGTGAATCTTGTCCCTCCTCCCCACCCAAATAATTTGAACTAAAGATTTCCAATATAGAATTTCAATCTGCTAACTGGCTACAAAGGTCCTCCCTCACGAATACAAGTAAAAATTTATTCAGTAGAGAGGACCCCACCCCACCCCACCCACCTCCACCCCCCCCCCCCCCGAAAAAAAAAAGGCCGACCGAATTCAATGTAAGGATCTATACTTGAACTATTACAAAAATTCGGGGGCTAAGGGGGGGAAAAAGAGACGCCATGCCCAATTTATATATTTTAACAGAGAAAAATAAACAAGAAATGATATTTTTTATTTTTAATGAATATTTTGGATTGTAGCCTTGTACAGCGATCCAGTGAGCGCAAGGCTACTGCATACGAGAGTAGGAATGTCAATGGAAAGTAGGGCGGGGGATGGTTTGAAGGGTGGGTGGGGAAGTAGGGACGAGCCTTGGGGAACCGTCCCTTATTACCATTTAAGTCAAATATTTGGTGGTGGGGTGGGGGGGTAGGGAAGCAGGGACGAGCCTTGGAGATCCGTCCCTTATTACCATTTAAGTCAAATATTTGATGGCAATGAATCCACTGCTTCGCGAGTAATTAGTACGCTCCCCGGAAGCACCTAACCATGTAACTTTCCTGGATGCATGGGTACAAAAAATTAGTAAACTAGCCGGTGATAACTTAATTATTTGTCTTTATCTTGGTCTTTAAGATGAGTACCATCGGAACAACTTACCAATCAATAGTGGAGTAGTACTTTCTTCCCCAACACACATCGCCTGAGCTCTTCATTTAGGTCTGTTATATATTCATTATTTTACTCTTAATTAAGGTCCCGATGGTAAGAATTGAATCTCAATTAAGAAGGGAATTGAGCTTCTCTTTGGTCCACTTGGGCTAATCTGCCGAATTGATGCGAAAGGGCCGTCCAGAAGAGTCTTAAAAAAAAAAATTAATAATTCCACCCCACTTGTCTCATTATTTAGATAAATATATCAGAGGTCTTACTCTTAAGCAGTTAAGCTAACCCACGAAACAACAACCCAAAAGAGGGCTTTCCACTTGTTCATTTCTTTCATTCCTTTCTCTCCCCAAGGCTACAACTTCTTCTCCTGCGCCTCCTGTGCTTTGATTTTGCTTTTCATCAAAGAAAACGGCTCACTGTTGCTCACCGAAGTGGTGGGGCAGCGACCCTTCTACAAAAAGTATTAACCACACTGGATCTCAGGGATAAAACCGAAAACTAGATACCATCGGTGATTCTATCCAAAACATAGCCCCTGACCATTCCCGTCATGGGCAAGGAACGGTGGAACCCCATGTCCAACATGCCTTAGCTTAGCTAAAATTACAAGACGGTTAAAAGAAACCTGGGAAACCTGATGGCTGAGACAAGCTAATCAGAAATTCATACGGTTGTCCACAACATCCGAAACATTCTAATATTCAACAAAATTAGAGAGATAAAAATAAAAAATAAAATAAAAAGAGAGAGAGAGAGAGAGAGAAAACACTTCAACAATCACATCACACTCATGGACATTATCTGGCGAGCAAGACCCGGATCCTGTTGCAAAAGCTCCCTCAAGTTATTCTCAACCTCTGCCATTTGCTTTTCCAAGTACTCCTTGGATGTCTGTCCAAAGCCAAAGAGAACAAGTTACCTGTACTGAACTTCATTGCCGCTCCAAATGTCGCCCACAAAACTTGCAGAAAAATATAAGTAGAGAACAGGAGGCAAATGGAGGTAAAACCAAGCAGAACACAGATTGGCATGTCCAAATAATCTACAAAGGCATAGATTAGGAAATCATAGATTTTACAAATTGCCTAGTGATGATAACAGGCAAGTATACACACAAGTAAAAAGGTAACAGGGGAAGCAACAACGAATGACAGAGCTACATAAACTGATGGCGAACAATTAGAAAGGTTGAGATGGTACACAAGAAGTATGAAGAAATTTGTTGATACGCTACTATGAATGAATAAAATGCCATTTGTTGGCGGCCAGTCATGGCAAAAATCCCTGCAACTCTCTACTTGAAATGGATTACATACATAAATAAGGAGTCCACTAGCGCATAAGGTTAGGTGAGCAATCTATAGAACAGTTGTTTGCAATATAACAGACTAAAAAGAGGCACCAAAAAGAAAGTAACCAACAGGCAGATGAAGTACAGGAGGGCCTATCAGATATCAGAAAAGAGAGATGTACCTGTAAAGAGGCTATAGCAGTCTCACTATCCTTGAGCTTCTGCTCCTGATCGTTCATTAAAAGTGACTTTGACTCTAACACAAACCTGGCCAGCAAATGTGAAGGGAGGGGGAAGAAAGGAGAGAGAGGCAGGTGGGCTCATCAGAATTTGTAATACACGACAAACAATCAATGAAACATGAAGTACATGGACTTTAGAAAGTTATGTGCCACTCACGTTCGCCCTGCAAAACAACAGACAGAGGAATGTCAAAATCCAACACTACACCATATTCCCCAAAATATTACAGTCAAACTTGAAGGGTAGAAGCTAAAGTAGCACTGATCAATTCTGAATTGAAGGGATGGTTATGAACATACCAATAGATTTATAGGTATTCGTATCATCAGGCAACTGGCGTAGCTCTTCCAAGGTCAAGAAGGCACGCTTCTTTTCCCCTTCCTTAGTTCGCATCTGGTTTTGCACCTGTGAAGAAGCAGTCACAGCTATGGTTCAGATCACAAAAGGAAAATTTACCAAACAGTGTGTTCACAATCCTGAAACAAAAACAAGCTTTCCGAAGGAAAAAGGCATGGAGACTGAGTTAAGATGCACAAAACGAATAAAGAAATGAACTTGACGACACCATGTAATCCGAGTCAAGATGGTTGGCATTTCCAATTGAACAAAAGCACACCAAAAAAAAGAGAAAAAAAAAAAGGCGATATTAAAGATTAGAACTTGGCAAAGTTTTTTTTTTTCCTTTTTTTTTAAAAAAAATATTTTTAATTTATTCAGCCGAAACCCATTTGGAATTTCCTGCTAACTGCTGAGGGGAAAAAAGGAAAAAAGAAAAAGAAAAGCCCAACAGCAACAAAGAAGCATCGATAATCCTACCAAGTAAAAAAGCAGCCGAGCCTCTCTTTGCCTTTTGGATTGGTATCATTGAACAAACTCATTACAAACAAAAAATTAAGAAATAAAAGTGAGAAAAGGGGAAAAAGGAATAGAAGTTATCACCTGCTTCAGTTTGCCAGTAGTCTCGATCATCCGACCTTGAATCTCTAGAAAAGCCTTTGTAGAAAAACAATAAAAAAAAAAAAAGGGAAGGAGGAGGAAGCCACAAAGTAATAAGAAAGCAGTATTCAACGGAAAAAAGAAAAGAAAAGAAAAAGAAAAAAGAATCAGAAAGCGGAAACTTTAATTGGGCAAGATATCCAATTCTATTGAGATTGATGAGTTTCAATATGGTATTTGGTTTGCTGTGTGTGCGCGTGCGCGTGCGTTTTGGAGGATATAGAGAGAGAGAGAGAGAGAGAGAGGTTACGGCTCGATTATTGGCTTCATCGGCCATTGAGGAAGGGCTGTTTCTTTGAGATCGCAAATCAAAGTGCTGAGACCCGATGCGGCAGAGCACCGGCGGAGTGACCTGTTGTTCAATTGGTGCCGCAAACTCAGCAGCAGCAGCCCAAGCCAACCAAGCAAAGCAGAAAAGCTCTTTATTATTATTATTATTATTATTACTTACAAAAGTAGATTTGGGCCTGGCCTGGCCCAACATCTGTCACCCCACGCCTCGTATTATAATCAAAATCAGGTCCCCGCGAGTCAATCCTAATTCATCACCTACTTCACTAACAAAAGTTTTTTTTTTAATAATAATAATAATAATTAATAAAATCATAAAGTTTGGTGGTTAATAGATGGCCCAAGTAAAAGTATCCCCAGTGCTATAAGAGGAGAGGAGAGGAGAGGAGAGGAGAGGAGAGGGGATTGGCTTCACGTGACCAAGAATATTCTGAAGTAATTAATGTTTAATCATATCCAAATCCTAGTCAAATTACCCAACAACTCAGTTTAATGACCGCAAGTGTCCCAATCCTGCTTTACCACTCATCAAATGATGAGTGGTAAAAAAAACAGTTCACTGACAAATGATGATGTGTACAGTAATTAAGATTCTCAATTTCCATCCATCCAGCAACCCCACTTCTTTCCCCTCCTCCTTCGTAATAATTCAGTATATCCACGTGTCCCTTTTTTTCGTCTTTTTTTTTTCCTTTTTTTTTTTGTTTGTTTGTGGAACATAATCAGATGAAGATAGATTGATAAAGTATTCAAGAAATAAAATCATGGCCCTTCTTTTTTTTTTTATATATATATTTTTCTATAAAATAAAATAAACGAGTAGTATTGTGTAGGAATTGTTAAGCTATTATTTGAAAAAATAACACGCTACGACGAGTGACAAAAGAAACATGGTTTAGTTTTGAAAAGTAAATGGGTTAAGATTGTGCGGAAGAAAAGAAAAAAAAAAAAAAAAAACAAAGAAAAGTTCAAGGAGGGAGGAGAGGGGAGAAAGACCAAAGCGGTGAAAATGAGAATCGGACGGTTCAAAAAATAGACAAGATTAAAAGACACAGAAAAATATAATAATAATAATAATAAATAAAAAAGAAGCAGAAGACGGAGAAGGAGAAGAGGGGGGCGTCCCTTGCCTTCTGAGGAAGGGGAGGGGCCCGTTTGTATTGGCGCTTTTGGCGGGCTATCTTTACAACCCAAACCACCCGCAACTTGCGATGCTTACAAACTCTGTATACATTCTTATTTACAGTAAAACTCCCTCACATCTCTCTCTCTCTCTCCTCTTTAACAGGAAAAAAGAATTTCTTCAAATTAGTAAATTATTTAGTCAATTTTCAAAACCAAATCTGATCAACGCCACTAACTCTCTCTCTAAAAGTCCTGTCCTCTCTCTCTCTCTCTCTCTCTCTCTCTCTCTCTCTCTCTGTGTCTAGCCTTTAATTAATTTTATCCATCTCTTCGTCTTTTCTTCGCAAAGCATTTGGTTTCCTGTCTTCTCTGCTCTGGTCTGGGCTTCTTCCCGGGGGGACAAATCACTCGAATTCCTCCGTACAATACCCACATCACGAACGAAAACGGGCAGATCCAGATCAGGATCCGGCGGTGCCACTTCATTTCACCCACCCACCATTCTTTTTTTTTTTTTCTTTTTTTGTCCTTTTGTTTGTTACGCCAATATACAAACAAAATTTCCTCTCCTCTTGGGGCGGAGGAACGCCGAATGCCACCCCCCCCCCCACCGGCCCACCCTTCCAAAAATAAAAAAAATAAAAAACAAAAAAAAATGAAGAGTTTTCGTCGGGTAGTGGCGGCGTCAGGTGAGATCGTTTGAGAATTTTTTTTTTTATAAAAAATGAAATGCCGTCGTAAATCCAGGTTTCGCTTGAGGTCTATATTCATGGGGATTTGCTTTAGTATTGAACAAGACCACCACCAACTCTCCTTAGAACATCACCAGTTATCCTCCAAGGGCAACCACCACCAAGGTATGCTTTCACTTTCTCCTCTCTTGTGTCTTGTCTTCCATTAACGCTCGACTTTGGTCATTTCTACCATACCTTGTTCTTTCATGTTCAAATTAATGCTTTGATTACGTTTAATTTTTAGCAAGTTTTGTTCTTCCCCTATCTTGTCTCTGCATGTTATTATATATGTGCATTTTCCTTCCTTTTTGCCTTCTTAAGCAAATGGGCGTCATTTTCATCTTCGTTTTAGATACTATTTTTTTTTCGTGATCATAACAACCAAGTGGAGCATATTATTGAAGTGGGTCACCCACACCCACACCCACACCCACACACATATATGTTATTAGCTCGAGGTGTGTACGCTCTCAGTTTAATATCCATTATTAACAATGAAACCCCGACATCAGTTTTGTTTATTAATTTTCTTTTGGCCTTGTAATTTGCTCAGAACTTAAATTCCTTGGCGTGTCACTTGTTGGTGAAAGGTTTCTATATATGTTCCTAATTTTAAAGAAGGTGGGTTCATCGATAAATACTTGGCTGATCTCAAATGCCTGTTGTATGGGGTTCATAGCATGAAAGCGGCAATCTATGGGGGTCAGGGAATTTTGTTGTTTTTGTGATTGGTTTGTGCAGCAAGTGCATGATTGTAGATCAATAATAACTATCTCTTGAAATTGAAACAGGGCATGACTCTGATCCATCTCCAGGCAAATTAAACAGGCCAGATTCATCGCGGGTCCAAAGCCTGAGTCCTACTCTATCAGTTCCTAGGGATGTCACAGATCTCCGCCAGAATCCTGGTTATACAAATGTTGATATCTTTACATACGAAGAGATGACATTGGCAACAAAGCATTTCCGACCAGATTTTATTCTTGGTGAGGGTGGTTTTGGAGTTGTTTATAAAGGAGTCATAAATGAGAGCATAAGGCCTGGTTACGAGACTACTTATGTGGCCATTAAGGAGCTCAGTCCTGATGGGTTACAAGGTGACCGAGAATGGCTGGTATCTGCCTTATCATATTTTTCTCATTTATCTTTTTTTTAGAAGAAACATACCTGTGCTTATTCTCTAATTTCTAGGGACTTTTAGTGTCAATTTTTGTGCTGGTAAGTGGAAGGAGTCTCGTTAATTAAGAGCGCTAGGCAGAATTTCTAGTGATGAACAAGGAAGACAGCTGTGGCAGGATTGATTGATAAAATATTCCACCAAAATGTTTTACCAAGCAAAACAAGAAAAACTTATGTTTCTCTGCATATTTTGTTCGCTGAAGACAGGAATCGGTTTCCCTACTTACCATGTCACCGGTTACTTGCAGGCAGAGGTCAACTATTTAGGCCAACTGAGTCACACAAATCTTGTGAAGCTTATAGGGTATTGCTGTGAAGATGACCACAGGCTAATAGTCTATGAATACATGGCAAGTGGAAGCCTGGAAAAACATCTCTTTCGTAGTAAGTGGCTGCTGCAATTCTGAGTATTTGGCTGTTTATAGGGAATGAATTTGTGCTGTACCCACCTTTTGAGTTGTAAATGTGTTGCAGATATGAAATGGAATTTTTGTCTGAGTCTGAATGGTTTGAAACAAGCTACAAGTTTTAATACTCAACCTTTATGACTAACCTAAAGGAGTCTCTCCTTTGCTGTCATACATCTATCATTGCAAATCTCTATGATGCTTTTCTTTATGATGATCTTGACAACATAAAGATACTTTTGCAAATCAAATTGCTCAATGAATGTTACTTCTTGGAAAATTGTGTGCCCTGCCGTAGAAGAAATTTAATGTTTCTATTTGTCTTTTTTATTGGCTTTCAGGAGTTGGCTGTACTTTGACCTGGTCAAAAAGGATAAAGATTGCTTTGGATGCAGCTAAAGGGCTTGCTTATCTTCATGGATTAGAAAGATCAATCATATATCGTGATTTCAAGACATCAAACATCTTGCTGGATAAGGTCAGTTTCTGTAGTTCCATTAATGATCAAATACTGTTTTATTGTGTTGGGTAATGGTTCTTTGGGTTGAGTTCCCTTGTGACAAAAACCAAAAATGGATCCAAGTTTATTTCTTCTTCTGAAAATGCATTGATCTGACATATTATGCAGGGACTTCATTAAAACTCGTTTAACTTATAGTGGGCCATTACCACTAAAAATGTGAGGCTTGTGGAATAGGGAATATACTTGGAAGCAACCACCACCATTTCTTAAGGACTTCTGATCATTTTGACCCTGACAAATTTACCTTTGGGGAATATTTTATTTGTTTCTTTGCTGAACTTGTAGAAACAATGTGCAGGATTTTAATGCCAAACTTTCGGATTTTGGCCTTGCAAAAGATGGCCCGATGGGAGACCAGACCCATGTGTCAACACGTGTGATGGGAACATATGGATATGCTGCTCCTGAATACGTAATGACTGGTGAATATCTAATGACAAATTGCCTCTAAATTATTGGAGTTTTTGGCAGAGATTTTAGTGTGCCTTTACCTCTTGAAAACTCTCTTATGTCGATAATACACCTTCTGTTGAGGCAACATCACAGAAGTACATGACCAACCAATTGACATTTAAGATCTGAACTAGTCTATAACTTGTGTTGACCACCAGGGCATTTAACAGCTCGAAGTGATGTTTATGGCTTTGGAGTAGTGCTGCTTGAGTTGCTTCTTGGAAGGAGAGCATTGGACAAGAGCAGACCTAGTCGGGAACATAACCTCGTTGAGTGGGCACGCCCACTCCTCAACAACAATAAAAAGGCTCTGAGGATTTTTGACCCCAGAATGGATGGGCAGTACACGGTTAGAACTGCTATGAAGGTAGCCAATTTGGCATACCAGTGCCTTAGCCAGAATCCGAAAGGGAGACCCCTCATGATTCAGGTAGTTGAATTACTTGAGACCGTTCAGTCAACTGACGATGAGGCATTGTTTCAAAACAGTGGAGGGGCTGTGACCCTATATGAGGATCCAAGGCCTTCCCCTTGTACTCAATCAGAGAGAAAAACTGAAGGCAAGAGAGAAGGGGAACCTCGAATAGGGTCCAAGCCAGTGAATGAAAGGAATAAGAGTGAGCCCGGAATGGAGCCTACGCTTTATGGTCCTCTTGAAACTGCAATCTCAAGTCCAACTAGAAATTAGCATCGATTGTAAGTTGAACCTTGTAACGATAGAGATGGAAGCGGAAACAAAATGTGACAATATGTTCGTCCTGAAGTGTTTATATTCTTCATTCGCTGGTGGAATTTGAGAATCTCAGAAATAAATTTGCCCCGCTGAAGTGATGATGCGTCTCCTCCTTTTGTAAGCCAGTTGTTTTAACTCTGCACATCTCAAGGAGTGCATTTTCTTTCTTTCTTTCTTTTTTTTTTTCATATTTTGGGGTTGTATTTAGAAAATCAGAGTGAGAGTCATGGACAAGAATCAACTATGTATGAGCTCAGCACATTTTTCCGCATCAAATGTACAATCATCTACTGTTACCTAACCAATCAAATATACCATTCCTTCTAGTTTCAAAATGGACCTCCGGCTAGGCATAGCAGCTGGAAATATTGCTGCAGATTGGGCGACATGATCGAAACGCTCTAGCTTTGGTAGTTTTCTGTTTTTCTCCTTGGTCTGCGTTAATTCAAATATCAGCGTTTCAAATTTCAACCCGCAATCATCTGTTTGCCCATAAATTCATTACGCGTTTTGGTGTAGTAATCGAGGCGCACACTGTCCCCCACCGCTACAATACGAACCCCTCCTTCCGGTATATTCTACTTTAGTTTCTTATTTCCTTCTTTTCCACGCAAATAGTATTTCTCTTGAATAAATTAAACAAAGGCGTCCAAATCTCTGTCTGCCCCATCCCCTATCCACACAAATTCGTTATTTTCTTGTCCTGCTGTCCAATGGTCTTATGTAACAGGACCTGTCCTTTTTCTTCGCACTCGATGTCAACCAGATGGCTCCATCTGATGTTCATTGAAAGACGATAATAAAGTACAGCAGCAAAGCATGCAAGTTCTAAGTCCTTGTGCAGGTTACAGTCACGCGCAGCAGCGGCATGATAATTCCATTTCCCAGGGAAGGTGATATTCTCAAGATGTAAAAGAAAAAAAAAAGAAGGGAAAATGGAACATGTGTTTCACCGTACAACTTGAAAAAATTTTGTAGTACCGCTCAAATTTGACAAACATGACATCGAAGCAATCAGCAAAGATTCTCCCATTCAATTTTTTTGCAGCAGATCCTGACTCAGAGAAACTCAAGCTTCCGATCACCTTAATCTTCAAGAGCCCTTCCCTACAAAAGATATATCCAATTCTAAATCAGGCGAACAAATGTCTAGGTTACTGCAATATATTTGTTAGCACATTGTTTATGTAAGGTCACACTTGTCTATATCATAATATATAATACAGATACAACTACAGAACCTCAAAGTTCTATGACGACTGTGATGATCAGAATGTTTTCCAACAAGAAAATCATTCTTTTCTGGCAGGAACATCAAGTCTGTTAAAAGGAAGCTTCTCCATATGCAATACAGGATTCCTTATCATAACAGCTCGTCATGTTTTCACTGATTAAATGAAGAAACACTCACTTTAAGATGGAAAAAGAACAGAAAGCTATGTGCTGTAGCCCTCGGGTGGGGGCTTACAGCACGCATAACCCATTTCAATGAGCAAAAACTAGACAAATTAGGACATATTAAATGGTAGACGGCTTTACATAACCTGCGGACATTATGTAAACAAATTTGAGTCAGCACCCATGCATAGAAGTGGCAAAACTGACCCAACCCAACCTCACAACTTAACACACTCAAAATTTGACTCGACCTAATCCACATTGAATGAAAAGGTCAATGAATCATAACCCTAAAACACACACGATCAAAATGACTCGAAAACCAAACAATTCAAAACTGAGATGACTCAAAACCCGGTTGATTGATTAACCTAAAACCCAAATAACCTGAACTTGAAAGACTTGAAATCTAATATAATGAGCACAAAACCAAACAAATCTAAAACTTGATGAACCTGGATTCTAAAATATTTGAAAGCCGAATGCCACAAAAATTGAAACAACCAAGAACAAATTCAACCCAACTCACTCATTTGCCACCTCTATTTGTGCATCATCAATGTCAAGAGTATTTATCACGGTACCATTGTTCTGTTACAAATTCACAGTTCTACTAGAGTATATTATTGAAAGAGATGCGGAAGTACTCCACATTAAATGACCTGGATGGTTATCCTTCTGATCACATGGAGCTTCCTATTACTCCTAACGTAAATTGGTTTTCCTTCAGTCATGGATTACAATAAGCACTCCTTAAAAACCACCACATTAGTGTACTGTCAGTTAAATGAAGATTCGTATTTAGAATTGTCTTACCCCACAGTTGGTGCAATTTCAGTGCAAGTTGAGTCACAGATCTTTTCTCAGCAACATTAGAAAATTCCATGTTCGCAGCCTCTTGAATTGCAGACAAGAACTCTCTTCTTTCTTTTGGGGACAAAACAATATAATCTGGTCCATGGACCATGCTCAAATCCACCACCTGAAAGGACAATTTTCAAAATTGAATTCTGATGTGAAGTTCACACCTACCGCTAGATAAAGTCACAATCCATTTGCTGCAATGAATGGTTGACAGGACATATGGAATGGTCATAAATAACTTGATGCATTAACAGTGTTTGGTCTTGTTGGCCATCTCACGTTCTTCTTTCCACTGGTTTTAGCACATAACTCGTGAAGTATGTCAGACAGTAGGATCCATGACTAATTCTGGTCCAACTTCAAAATTGAGGATTCATTAATACAAGCAAAGAGTTATCATGGGGTGCATAAACATTCCATAGAATGTCTCTCTTTCCTAATATGTTGTGCCTATTTGTGAACTTTTCTGCATCCTGTTCATTCTGCATTTCACTCCGCAACTCATAGATACATTATGCAAGTTAAAGAAGACAACTCCAACTGAAAGCTTTTTGAGACGTGGATAGAAGGTGGATAAAATTAAAGCAATGAGAAATCAGACAAACATATAAAGCCAAAACTAAGAAATTGCCAGGTCGCTCAATATGGAATTTAGACAACTTTCTTTAAAGTCTGTTAACAAACAAAGCATATCACTTGTAGAGCTACTTCAATGATAAAGTCAGTAGCAAAGTCTCACCAAATAAAATCAAGGTATGCAGGAGATACCATGATGCATACTATTAGGTGCAGTACCCCATGATGGGCAATAACAATTGGCAGACACACATGCAACTAATCAAAGACATAACAAAATACCAGTGAAGTACTTGCCTGCTGCAACCAAGGGATTATGGAGTTTGGATATCTTTGTTCCAAGATGTATGATGCCAAAGTGCCAAGGATATCACTCACAGTCTTTTGAGAAAGCCTTTCCAATACTGGACCAGTTCTATGAAGAAGCTCAATCAGAACAAGTTCATTCCCATAGCAGAGAGCTTCCACATATGCAGAATCTAAGTCCCCTTTGCACAGAAAGCCTTTCACACGTTGCCACAACCAATTCTGGCTCTCTGAACCATTCTGTCTGGCATTTGCACTTGAATCTGAAGTGAAGACAGCATTAATTTTTCTCATCTGACTGATGTTCTGTCCTCGCTGCTTGAGGATGTCCTTCCCAGTAGCATTCCTACCAATCTTTACGCCAGAATTAGTCCACATCTCAGATCCCTGTTTGACAGCATTAATGGATCTACTGCTACTGAATGTCTTTTCCCCCCAAATATCAGTGTTCTTTGCAGAAGACATCAAAGGCTGTTTGTTTCGAATGTCCACAGATGGCCTGGGAGTACATGTAGAAAGCCTGGGAGAAGAAACGTTTTGGCTCTCCGTTGTTAGTTTAGAGGCTACTGAATCAGAATGTCTTCCCCGATGCACAAGAATATGAGAAATTCTATCTACTTCATGTTCCAAACCTGACACCTTAGACTGCAGTGTAGACAAGCTATCCACTATGCCAGTTGAGAAGAGCTGTAAAATTAAAATGGTAAGTTGCCAGTAGCTTTTGCAAGCATCACCGCTCATGTCTGATATTGTAAAATATACAGGCAACCCTTTAGCAGAATGAACGTTCAAATAATTTTAAAAGAGAAAAATATTTGAAAACCAGAAAACTAAATAGAAAGGTTCTTGGCATTGATTCCACATTCAGATTCATTACAATAGCTCAGTGAACTATAACAGTTGTATAGAAAGAGATTAACATATAGGGAAAGAGATATCAAGCATGTACATCAAACTACCATCCCACAGAGAGAGAAATTCAGTTATACTACAGAATTGACAACATCCCAGACCCCAACATTCTTGTTATCTTATATTAATCTGCAGGGAACCATTAAGTGGTAGACCTGTGGACATATGCAGATTCCATAAATCTGAAACTTATTTACCTGTAGTAATTCCATTAGGTTAGACTGTTTATTTTCAATCTCCAAAAGCTGTTTCCTAATGAACACCATTTCACTAGCTACCTGCGAGCAACATCCATGCAAAGTTTGGAAACTAGACTCTGTCACCGTAGAATCTATACTTCTACAATCCCGCATTTTTGTAGGGTATATATGCTCCTCACTATTCATTGCTTCAACGGCAAACTGATGATTTCTCCCTATTGGTTTCAACAAACCACCATCATCTGCTGAGTCAGGAGATGCTGTCACAAACTTAGTTCGATAGTTGTTATCAACCAGGTTGGACACAGAAGAACACTCTTGTTTGTCATCCATCGGCATGTACTCACAACCAGTGTCTTGAAAACTTGTAATGTCAGTACTCAGACCTTCTAAGGCCTTTGTAAAGGAACTACCTTCAGATTCCTCATTATTAAGATCTGTTAAGTAAACATTGCGGGCTTTTGGAACAGCAATTTCAATGTGCCAATCTTCTGCTTTAGAATGCTGAGACTCCACATACGTTTGGCATGTCTTCCTAACAGATAAAGGAACCCTTCTTTTAGCTGAATCTGCAAAAACGACATTCTGCCTGATATCCTTCCGTATGGACTCAGTATTACTGGTCAGATCACAGGACTCACCTCCACAGAAATTTTCTGCATGGAGACAAATAATGAGCTGAGGGGAAAATAATACCAGATGAGGAAAAAACATGGTCTACTGCAGGATGAATAGAGGAGATAATTCCACACATCCAAACTCATCAGACTGCAATTATTTTAGGAAGAGATCATTGCACTGATAATCAACAAAGTAATATACATCTTATCATGAAACTCAATTTAGAATGAAATATAATCATGCAGCTTTTATTCCAAATATCCCCTGACAGTTTATAAACTAAGTTATAGGGAAAAAGACATGCCAAGTAACCCAAGACAACTCATGCAAGTATCTATAGACATACCAAGTTTCAAAACTCATTGCTGTGAAATAATAATGTCCCTTGACATAAAAAAACGAAAAGAAAAAGCTTAGGTCACAACAGCCTAAATGCTCCCGAAAAGACAAAGCAAGGTCAAAGCTTTGTTATCCAATCATCCAGCAAACTAATTGAGTTCTTTGACTTAAACTGACAGAAAAGGAGGAAAAAAATCACCCGAGTCACAAACTCTCTACTCCTCGTAGAAAGTTTAATCCCACAGCAATTTGAGGTCCAAAAGCGCCACATCCTAAATGCCAATAGTACTCACTGTCTACTTCTCTGCCCTCAAAATCAAACTCAAATCAAGCGAAACCAATATATCCTAAAAGATACAGACATGCAGAGACAAAAAAATCAAACTATTTTAGAATCAGAAGAAACATCAAGCACATTACATGAAATCCTCAATTTCAAAGTATTAAATGAATGAGAAGGGACATTAAACCTTTTACAGAGGATCCAGTTTCAGAATGTTCAGAAGTTGCAGGCCCTGGAAGACTTCTCCAGCACTGTAGGGCATACATTACCGAGTCCCTAACTGGTTTAACCTATAACAGACAGAAGAAGTATCTAAAAAATGAGAGTCAACAACTTTAATTCTGCAAACAGCAATCTCAATGCAGCAGGCACCTTGTCAAAACGGCATGATTCAAGAGAATGGATACAGGAAGCCTTGAAAATTTCCAAGCAGGATCCTCCATTTGAGGCTATTTCCCCCAAAGCACCAGAAGCTGCCTTGCGAGTTGCCCAGTCACTGTTTTTCAGAGTCACTTGGATGCTATTCATCGCTGCAGCCAAAACGCCTTGTGATGGAGCCCCTCCTGCCTGTGGTAGGGATATAAATGATGATAATTTGCAACTAAAAAGAAGAAGAAGAAGAGTTCAAGGCCAGGCAGAACCAGTTGTGAAAAATTACAAGCAGCCATTGGCTAATTGTAAAACTGCAAGCAATTACAGGAATGAAAAAAATGAGACCAAACACAATATACGAGAATCATGGCCAACAACCTAGAATCTAAGGAAAAGAAATCTGAGTGCCATAGTCAAGGAATATGACCTGGATAATGCTTCTATTCAACTCAATTATCGCCGGTTTTGCCATGAAGTGTGGATTTTTGAGCAACTTTATGGTTCGAGTCAACATCCGTTGCAAGATAGGAACTGGAGGATCCTGGGTAATGTCAATGACCTTTGCCAAGCATAATGCTGCGCCTGACTGCATCTGCTTATTCTGCTCACCCAAAGCTTCAAAGAGAGGCTTCACCAACACAACGAAGGCTCCATCATTATTCAATTTAGAAGCCAAGACACCCATGGTTTCAACACAAGCATCCCTGACAGAAGAATCTGTGTCCTTGAGCCTCTTAACGATGCTAGCAGCCATCTTAGCAAGATGGGGTCCAAGAAGACCCTCGTGAAAGGTCGCCAATGTACCCATCAACCTAACACATTCTTTCCTAACTGCACTCTTTTGGTCCTTGTCAGTGTCCAGTATGCAAGATAAGAAGGGAGGAATCTCGTCGGGCGTTAAACATTGGGCCGTCTTCTCAAGCTCATCAATAGCTAGTGGGCATGTGTCTCGATCTGCAAGCTTGTTTAGTGCAAGAACCACTTTGTGTTTTAGCTCAAAAATCACTTGTCCACCAAGCCTGGAAGGTCCTCTAGCTTTCATTTGTGCATGTGCCGCCTTCATCTTGAAGTTTATGAGCCTCCTTCAACTCCTAATTATTATTCTTCTCTAGTTCTGTGTTTGCCTTTGCCCCCGTTTTATTTTTTATTATTAAAAAAAAAAAAGAGCGAGAGAGAGAGAGAGAGAGAGAGA
>CM038596.1:121131-270446 GCA_021533255.1 Ceriops tagal
GGGGGGGGGGGGGGGTGTGTGTGTGTGTGGAGAACCGCGCATATAAAGCTAAAAACACACTTGCCATGTCTAGTACCCATGCAAAGTTTTTCCTCTTGTGCTGTAACTCGTAGAGACAGCGGCCGATATATGGCTGATGCTTTTGCGGTATAAAAAAATCGTGGTGTTTGATCTGCTTGCAGGTTTTGAGGATAAGCCGAATATCATCAATAAATAACAATGTGGAAGCTGAAGCTTTCTGAAGGAGATAATCGGTCCTGGCTAAGAAGCACGAATAATCATGTTGGCAGGCAATAGGGGGAATTCGATCCTAGCCTTGGAACACCCCAAGAGAGGGCTCAAGTGGAGAAAATTCGAAATAAATTCATCCAGAATCGATTCCTAGTTAAACATAGTTCTGATCTCCTCATGAAATTTCAGGTGACGAAATTATAGAAATAAATAATTTAATTAATTATCCAGTTTTGAAAATATTGATTTCTTATTGATCGTCACGCCTAAATCATCAATTACTAAATACTAGTCATACGCATGCATGTATAAAATTTTCAAGTCTTGTATTGTTGTCGTGACAACGATCAAGTTACGTAATAAAGGGCTCTAGCTCTGTTGAAAACGTTGCATTGGCGCTTTTTTTTTTTTTTTCAAACTCGAAAACCGTGCAATAAAAAAAGAAAAGGCGTGTGTCATTGTTCGATGGACAGGGGTACAATGGTTCTCAACCGTGGGATGTCACCTTTTCTGTGCAAGCCACCCTTGCTGCCAAACTTCTTGATGAATACAGCTCCATGCTCAAGAAAGCACACAGTTTCTTCAAAAACACGCAAGTACGATTTTAATTCACAAATTTCATACTTTTTATAATGAAATCAGAGTTTGTTATCATTTATGAAACGATTTTTTTTTTTTTTTTACTTTTCAATCTAACCTACAGTTCCAATTTCAAGGTTCGAAAGCATAGCTATGGTGATCTTTGCCAACGCTATCGCCACATTTCTAAGGGTGGATGGCCTTTCTCCACCCCAGACAATGGCTGGCCTGTTTCAGATTGCACTGCGGAAGGTCTAAAGGTGGCATTTTGGTATTAAAAACTTGTAGTCTTTCAATTCCATGCTTGTGCGTGCAGGTTCGGGAAACCTCGGGTCTAAATTTCAAGGGTCTAAATTCCATGGTAATGACAGCAAGGAGAATTCATTTTTTATAAGATGACATGCACTCAGTAGGTTTTAATAAATACGAAGAACAAATAGAACATCCACTATAGCTTTGCTACCTAAACATTGTGTACATCAAGGTTGAACCTTTTCCATAAATTTAGAGTTGTTAATCATTCCCAATTTTGACTTGGAATTTAAATGACTTATCAAGTTTATCAAACATATAAGGATTTGATATCATGTAACCACTGTCAATTAACCAAATGTTTAGATTAAGAGAGATTATATATGTAATTACCATAAACAATTAATCTACTACAAATTGGTCTTCTTTAGTTGATTTGTCCTCCTCTTTAGTTAGTTGTAATTTTAGTTATTATACGTGTTGTTTTCTCTTATGTTAGCAGATTTTTTTAGAGTATTTTCTCTTATTTCAAACTTTGTAAAAAAAAAAAGTTTCTAATAATATTTAAACAAATGATTTGTATTTATTTCTGCACGTGGATTTGATAAATTTACTTAAATTTTCTTGCTACTTGCTAAATTACTTCCTTTTAATGTGACTTTTTTGTTGATAGGTAACCTATAAAGCACCATTAATTATATTCTTTTGCCTCAAAAGTCTCTTTACTTCTAAGTTCGAAATGCATTAATTAACTTGTCAAAAGAAATGATGCTGAAATCTCTTGAATCTTCCAGAGAGATGATCTTTGCTTTAAATTTTTCTAGAATATTTATAAGCATTTTTTAGAATACATTCCTATCTAGTAGGTCTTTTCCAAGCAATCTAATTTGATTGATTACCTTTACTAGCCTATTATTGTAATTTAGTTTCAGTTTCTTTTATCTTTAGAAATTCAAAATTTTTTCTCAGGTTGAACAACTATATGGTTTTGGTCTTCTAATTACCCTCATGCTCCTCTTTCAACATGTCCCACAGTTGTTTTGCAATGTTATAAGCCATGATTAGATTAAAGATTGATATAGGTGAAAGCCTTATATTATTTTGATTCTTACTAATTATAATGCTTTAACTGAATAAGAGTTGGATTTATAAAAAAGGTGGAGGTTTTAAGCCTTCGTTAGTTGTTTCCTAAAAGTTAAAAGCCCTTAAGTAAACCTTTATCATTATAACTCACTAGGTATAATTATCACCAACGAATTTTGGTGATGGTAAAAGAGAAAAACCAACTACAAAAGTTTAAGATATTCTCTCACACATATACTTGGGATGTTTAGAATGTTTTTATACACTTCACAAGGTCAACAAGAGTTTTGTGGCTCTGATACCAATCTAATAATTTGTGACACTCTAATGATTTGTATTTTTTATCAACTAAGCTGAATAATTGTAATTTTAAGCATGTTGTTGAAGTTTTTTAATTTCAATAAAAAAGTCACAAAAAGGTAAAAAGTATAAAATGATAATGCCAAAATAGTTTACTTTTCATTAATTCTAACTCTCATAATATAAAAGGTTTTAAAATATAAAATTTGAAATTAGAATAATTGTACTTTTAACAACATTTAAATTACAAAATGAATTAATTTTTAAACTTGAATTTATGGAAGGAGGTAAGATGCTTGGAATAAAACATTTGAGTTATTGTAACTACTTTAACTACTTTTCAAAAACACTTGTAATTACCTCTAAAATTTTATAAAAATAAAGCATAATAGACATATTGTTAAGTTATGAACCAACATTTAACAAAATTTATACTCCTACTCAGGCCTAACCCATTGTCATGGGATCTAGGCGTATAGGGATCTAAAAAAAATTGTAGAATTATTAATAAAAGGACTTAGTTAGAAAAATCAATAAACTATGGAATTTCCAAGTATTTTATGTTAAAAACATTGCAAAAGTGAAAAAAAGATTTCTAAAATTAGTTATAAATTATGAATCTTTAAATAAGATTTTGAGATGGGTTAGATACCTTATTCCTAACAGAAAAAATTTATTATATCAATCAACAAGTTTTGCAACCAAATAACCTAATATGCACTTGAAGCTGCAACTACATATTCTGCTTCGCAGGTTGAAAGTGCAACAATAGGCTATTGTTTGGATGACTACCAACAAGTAGTTTCAAAGTTAAAATAGTTTCCAAAAGTGGATCATCAGTTGCAGAACAAAAATGGAGGTTTTGCTTCATATGAGCGGGCATGGTTGGAGGCAAAGCGTTCTTTAAGTATTCTTCCGTCAGTGAACAGGCATAAAATATTTACTCCCTCCGAGTTAATGTATCAGGTTCTTAACACAAATTTACCAAAATTGCAGATGATCAATCCTGCTGAAGTATTTGGAGATATCGTGATAGACTATCAGTAAGCTTGATCAAAACAAGTTTCTTCTGTCCAATTTACAACAGAAGTTTTGGTGTGAAAAAACTTTGAAAGAAAATGTAGCTGCAAATGTTTGAAGAGCTGTTATTGCCAATGCCAGATATTTACGTCCAGGATGACATCATAAACTTAACATCATGGATTGGTCTTGCTAAATGATTTGCTTAAGTCAATCCCATTACATTTCACAAGGATCCAGGATATTGTTATGTTTTGGTTAATATATCACCTTATATAGGTATGTGGAATGCACTTCGGCAGCAATTCAAGGCTTGAAATCCTTCACAAACCTGTATCCAGGCCATCGAAGAAAAGAAATTGAACCATGCATTGGTAAAGCAGTTAGCTTCATTGAGACCATACAACGACCTGATGGATCATGGTATGCTTTTGTGCTCCGAGAACACCCGACTATCGCTGCACATTGCAGTATTATCACAGGAAGGAAACTGAAATGAACCTTATATACTCTGCAAGCCAAAGAGTAAGCTGGTGATAATTTAGACATGAGAAATCGGGAATTCAAGTTTTAAAGTCCTATATCCTGACCGTTCTTGGTTGGTTTGGTGGTGAATAAACATGTCAAATATATCTTCTGCGCATGCTTATAATCTGGTTATGTTGATTATTCCTCTGGTGTGTCAATAGGTGTACACTAATTTAGGTGGTGGAAAATCTCATTTGGCTAACACTGCATGGGCAATGTCGGCTCGTATAGAGGCTAGACAGGTAAGTGAGCATTATTTGAGCACAAATATATACAATATGTACAATAATCGGGTATTATGGATAAAACACTGATTTTCACTACTTGGTTCCGGAACAGGGCCAGAGAGATCCCAGTCCTCTGGATCCTGCAGCAAAGCTGCTGATTAATTCAGCAATGGAAAGTGGTGATTTCCCTCAACAGGTAAGTCTGGAAAAAAATTTGATTTCTTTAGCAATAATGTGCTTTGACATGTATGTCCACTATCTATAAATGATTTGGTATTTGGACGTCTAAGGCATGCATGCGTGCTTATATGCATGAAGATCGTGAATGGTGATTACCACCTTATGCATACCTAACAGATATGGAATGAGGCATTCATTGTGTGTTTTCTTGCCTCTGTAGGAAATCACTGGAGTCTTTAACAAGAATTGCATGATCAGTTACTCTGCTCACAAAAATATCCCTTCCCATATGGGCCCTCGGAGACTACCTTAATCGCCTGCCGCCGTCTGAAAAGCATTAGAAAATGTTGTGTAAAAAAAAAAAAAAAAGAAGCAATAGTAAACTTGCCTCGTGAGTCCCTTTAACAGAAGGGGAAAAAAAAAATGGTGTCCAAGGTGTAATTGTGCAATTGTTTTTGCTTGATATCTTTTACTCTTGGTTTACACGGAGCTAGAATGAATTCTGTTATTAATTTTTTCTTTTTTTAAAAATTTTATTAAAAAGCTCATTAAACAAAGAATTACACAATAAAAAGTAATTTTTTTTCTTTTATTCTCATAAATTCTCTATTTTCACTCTCAATATTTAAATGGATGTCTAGGTTTTTAGAGGTGTTCTGTTCATGTATTAAAAAAAAAATTCTATTTTCCGTGACCGAATTCAAGACAAACATATCAAAAATGCTTGTGATTGTTGTCGCTTTGGTTTGGTTTGCCTTAGAAATACCGTAGCCCAAAGTTGAAACACTAGCAGAAATGAATAAAGAAACTGACAAGATGGGTGGCTTGCTTCTTTCAAGTGAAAAAGCTGAGCACAAAAATAGGTGGAAACAAGTAAAGGATGCGTGTAAAAGCCTTTCTGTCAAATTCAGAGGCAGCCCGGAAATCTCTCGCTCACTTTCTGCCCCCAATGCAAAGCAAAGACTTTGTCAACCCGGAACACCTCCTCCTTTTCACCATGCCCTCTGTAGAACCAGCCTTTTAGCTGATTGTTATACTCTATTCTTAGCAACTTGTCCTCTCTTCCTCTCCTTTCTTTCTTTGTTTCTATGCCATCAAAATTTCAACAGCTCCCCAACCCTTGTCTCTACCCCAGCGGCACCCATTTCCTGCCATTGCACTCCGCACAGGGGCTTCTCGTCGCTGTAAAGGGTGCGCACGCCCCCCCGCGCCCCGTTACTCGTGCGCGTACCACCCAAAAACACCACCAATATGGCTTTCAAAGACAACTCTTTGATGATCCTCCTTGTCTTTATTGTTGCGTCCCTCCATTTTATCTCGGCTTCAGGATTGACAAGTTCGGAAATCCTCCTTGAGTTCAAGGATTCCTTGTCAAATGCCTCGGCGTTAAGCAGCTGGAGCAAGAAGACCTCCCCTTGCAAAGGAGATGTATCAAACTGGGTTGGTGTGCTTTGTACCAACGGTACCGTTTGGGGTTTACAGCTTGAGAACAAGGGGGTGTCAGGAGAAATCAAAATTGAAACTCTCAGGGAGTTGCCAAATTTGAGAACCATAAGCTTGATGAATAATTCCTTCGAAGGTCCCTTGCCGGAGTTCAAACAACTGGTTTCATTGAGATCAATATTTCTGTCAAGCAATCATTTTTCGGGGGAGATTCCAGAGGACGCTTTCAAGGGTCTGTTGAAGCTGAAGAAAGTTTATTTGGCAGAAAATGAGTTCACGGGGGTCATTCCTTCCTCATTGGCTTCCTTGCCCAAGCTCATGGATTTAAGGCTTGAGGGGAACCAATTTACGGGGCAGCTGCCAGATTTTGCTCAGAAATTTGAATCATTCAATGTGTCGAAGAATGCGTTGGAGGGGCCACTCCCTGAAAGCCTCAGCAAAATGGATAAAAGCTCGTTTTCTGGTGAGTTCCATGCCCTCTTCCTCTGGGATCCGGACGCTTTGTGTACATTTGCCACTGATAACACTTGAGGAGTTGTTTTGGAGGTATCATCAATGAAGATGGCTTGTATTATAAAACATTCAGACTTTAAGAGAATGGGCTTCCATAAAATGTTCAACAATTAAACATATTATGTATATACAGGGATCAATTATCTGAGAAGCATGCTGTTTTTCCTTACAATTTTGTTCTGTCCCGCTGATTAGGCAACAAAGCTCTATGCGGAGGACCATTGAGCAGATGTAACTCCCCTGACAACACGACTTCGGCTCCAACCTCCAATTCCACTACTGCACCAAGCACAAATGGCAACTCTAACAAGCCTTCAACAGCCAGTGTAGTGATAGTGGCCATAGTCGTTGGGGTAGTATTTGCGGCCATCTTTGCAGCCTCCTCCATTCTTCTTCGACGCAAGAACCAGACATCCACGTCAATAGAAGCACCCTCCCCGTCCCCATCGAACCTTCAGAAGAAGACGGGTTTTAAGGAGGAGGATCAATCCTCACACAGCTCACCTGACCGCCTTGGTGGTGGCAAGAGGACGGAGGCTTCAAAACTGTCATTTGTCAGGGATGACAGGGAGAAGTTTGATTTGCCAGACTTGTTAAAGGCCTCGGCTGAGATACTGGGAAGTGGTTGCTTTGGGTCCTCTTACAAGGCTGCCCTCTCAACCGGGCCTGTGATGGTGGTCAAGAGATATAAGCAAATGAACAACGTTGGAAGAGAAGAATTCCAGGAGCATATGAGGAGAATAGGAAGGTTAAGGCATCCTAACTTGCTTCCTCTTGTGGCGTATTACTACAGGAAAGAAGAGAAGCTCTTGGTCTCTGACTATGTAGAGAAAGGCAGTTTGGCCGTTCATCTTCATGGTATGGCTTCCCCCATCAAAATATTCCGCAATTTATTATCATTGCTAATGTTATCCTTGTTGTTGCTGTGGCTTGGATCTCTTTACCTCGCTGCCATTGTCCTTTTGCAGGCCATCAATCTCTAGGCCAACCAAGCCTTGATTGGCCAACTCGATTAAAGATCGTGAAAGGGGTAGCCAGGGGGCTTGGATACCTGTACAAAGAGCTTCCCAGCATGATTGCAGCCCATGGCCACCTTAAATCCTCCAACGTTCTCCTGGGAGAGTCCAGCGAGCCCTTCCTGACGGACTATGGGCTGGTTCCTGTGATCAACCAAGAGAATGCCCATGAGCTCATGGTGGCCTATAAGTCCCCCGAATACTTGCAACACGGCCGGATTACCAAGAAGACCGATGTCTGGGGCCTCGGGATATTGATTCTTGAGATCTTGACAGGCAAGTTCCCAGCAAACTCCTTGCAGCAGGGGAAGGGAAATGAGGAGCAGGATTTGGCAAACTGGGTCAATTCTATTGCGAGGGAGGAATGGTCGAATGTGGTCTTTGACAAGGAGATTAGAGTGACGAAGAGCATTGAAAGCGAAATGCTGAAGCTCTTGAAGATTGGGTTGAGTTGCTGCGAAGGGGACGTGGAGAAGAGGCTGGACATTAGGGAAGCCGTTGAGAGGATTGAAGAGCTGAAAGAGAAAGATCAGGGTGGTGATGATGATTTCTACTCGTCGTACGCTAGTGAAGGGGATGCCAAGTCTTCAAGAGGAAAGTCCGATGATTTCAATTTCTGAACAACCATTAACTGGTTCAGGGGGCGGTTGAGTTCAGAGTCTCACATGTTCGTTCGTTCTTTCTTTCTTTCTTTCCTTATACGTGTGGAGTGAGATTACGAGTGTATCATATGCTGTCGAAAAATCCATGTGTTCAGGAACTGCTGGGGAGATTTTATGTGACTGACACGTTGTCCAATCAGGACTTAGGCTTTCATCACTCTCTCTCTCTCTCTCTCTCTCTCTCTCTGTCACTCTCTCAGTGTTCATTCTTTAGTTCTTCAAGCAACTGGGCATTATTTATTTGTTTATTCATTTATTTTTGGGAGCACAACTTGGGGCATTAATTGGTTAATTGGCGGGGGGCAACCTGCAAGCTACGTATGATTCAAATCAACACACACTTCGGTCCTGCCTTGGGTGGCCCACGAATGGACGAGGGCTTAAAAGATGATTTACATATCTTTGACTCATTTGGGCTCGTTTTGTGTCAGCATAATGTTTGGGCGGGCCAGACTTCAACATCCATCCATGTTTACACGAAGTCCAACCTAAAATCAAGAAATAGTGTGTATGTAAGCACTTTTTGTTTTTTTCCTTTTTTGGGGTGATGATGAACGGGAGTGGGTCGAGGCCAGCTAGAGGCGGGAATTAATCTAACTAATAAAATTTGACCCATATAACATAATGTTGGGTTCAGTCGTACCCACCCACAGGGGGCCGGGGCCTGGGCCTGCCAAAGCATTACGTACTAAATAGGGTGGTGGGTTGAAGGAGCTTAGTTGATAATTAATTATCATGGAGCAATTAACAGACGGAACCAAAAAAAAGAAAAAAAATTTGATACCAGACAAGGAGATGGGGTTCATGTACGCATGTGGCGCTGGACAAAGGCATTAATTAGTTTGATATGTGTATGTATATATATATATATATATATTTGGGTTGAGTTGAGTCGGATTTAAAAACGCTCAAGTATACAAAAATTAAATTGATGCCCACCAGAAATTACGTTTGGCTCCTAAAATACTGTTTTAATTATTTCATGCCCAAACTTAGCCCCGACTCCACCGTTTTCAAGTCGACTAGCCAACCGAATCAATCTTCCCTTAAAACCAGACATGCGACGTACCATGTATGCCTCTTCTATTATTATTATTATTATTATTATTATTATTATTATTATTCTTAAAACACACACACACAGACACACACATATATATGTATCCATATCCGTTATCTATGGAAAATGAGAGAGTAGTTGGCAAACATCCATTATTCTAAATGGCAACGTATAATCATCTATCACGAAATCACGATGTAACGGGGGAAGGAGATTGGTGCATATTGGCGTGTCAAAGGTCTTAAGATAGAGTCTGACCAATCCGTTCCAAAGGCTAATTTTGGGAGGAGAGGTGTCCAACATTTTCTCCACCATTACTCCCCCACCAATATTGGCATTAATTAATGACGTCTCTCGGTGGATAGTTGAAAATTTGTCGAACTCAAGTATCCAAAGAAAAAAAAAAACAAAAAAAAAAAACAAAACTCCCCTTCCTTTTCTTTCATTGAATTGAAGGGTGAGTCATTTGGAGGGCTGCCAAGATCAAAAGAAGAAGAAGGAGAAGAAGAAGGTCAAAAAAAAAAAAACAAAAACAAAAACCCAAACCAAACCAAAAAGGGCTTGTCTGGTTTGTACCTGAACGAAGGAATTTTTTTTATTTTTTAGCTTTGTACCTAAATAATAAACTAGGATATTAAGGATGCCCACAAGATAAAAAGGTCTACCAATTTAGTTATTGTGTTGGAAATTAATTTTCTTTCTTTCTTTAATCCAACACAGCTTCTGGGTTTGGTTTTGAGGGATGGCCAGGCAGAATGGAGGAAAGAAGGAAGAAAATGTGGCCGTGGCCATAGACAAGGATAAAGATAAAGGAAGCCAATATGCTCTCAAATGGGCGGTTGATCATCTTCTTTCCAAGGGCCAGACTGTAACACTTATCCACGTCAAACAAAGGCCATCATCATCAATTCCCACTCCACGTATGTATGCAGACAGGGTCTTTTATGCGTCATTCAATCTTGAAATGTCTTCATTCATTCCCCGTTAATTTGTTGCTTAACTATTGCATGCATGCATGCATGGCGTAAACATTTCATGCTCGCAGTTCCTTAACAATGGGTGTATAATTACCGACATCACAAAGAATGAAGAATCCGCCAAATTAATAATTGCAACTCATGCACTTCTTGACTACAACCCTCAATTTTTATGGTCCACTTGCAGCCGGAGCACACGTTTCCCTAACGGATGTCGGCGAGGACGTTGCGAGAACAAATAACAAACAACTCGTTAGCCAAGCCAGAGAGATTTTCCTCCCGTTTCGTTGCTTTTGCACCCGAAAGGATGTGAGTCTCGTTAGCGCTCTCTTTCGGCTCTCTTTTGTCCCTCTCTCCGCATGCACAGTTGGTGTGCATGTGTCTGTGTTGTCTCTGTCACTTGCAGCATGCATGTGTTGGAATTCGCATGCCAAAGAGAAAATCTGAAGTCAAAGCCATTTGCAATTCTAATTACGTGATATGGATATGATAGGTCATATACATATAAATGTATATGTATTATTCATATATGCACCCTTTCATATATGTTGGTGCATGTAGTTTGGCCGCTTAAATCAATCATTGACAGGTTTGACCATGCAGATTAGATGTAACGAAGTGATGGTAGAGGAGGCGGAGATATCCAAAGCCATTGCAGACTATGTTAGCCAGAAAGCAATTGACACCTTGGTACTTGGCTCACCATCAAGGAGTGGCTTTGTCAGGTATACCTTTTGCAGGAACAAACTTACAGACGTGTAAATCGGAACTTCAAAATTTATGTCTATTTATCTGTACAGTGAGTGCCATGCATGCAGATGCAGTAGTTAGAGACTAAAAAATATTATCTATAAGCTCCTCTCTCAACTTGAGCTCTGAATTGAATTCTGATGCAGTTATGTGAGTAGTTTCTGCAGGAAAATATTTATTGTTTCCCTTCCTTCATCTGCAGAAAATTCAAGACAGTGGATGTTCCTAGCAGTGTGTCAAAGCTGGCACCAGCATTCTGCACCGTCTATGTCATCAACAAAGGGAAAATCGCATCTGTGAGAGCTGCTACGGCTCCAGCTCCAGCAAAAGCCTCCCTTCAAAGTCAAGTCCCAAGTAAAGGAAGCAATCTTTCTGATGAATATGAAGCGCCTGTCAAGCGTAGTCTACCTTTACGAGGTTTTCTCCCATTCTGCAATCACCCATCATGTTATTTCCGCTTATGTCGTTTTTCACTCAGAATTAATTGGTTCAATTCATTTACAGGAGAGGAGAGATCAATATATCCACCGCGTAGGTTCCAGGAAGACATAGAAATCAAGTAAGTCTGTAAAATAAAATATCCCAAGGAGAAGGGAATAGATGACGGCCTACATGCATCCCTACTCTCTGTGCTTAAGCTTTTCTGGTTCAACCTTTATTCGTTCTTAAACTCATATCGACTTTGTCTATAAGAAATCAAAGCAGCAAAGCTTTACCCAAGGAAAAGACCTTGGAATTTCTGTATGCTCTTAAAAGCTGCCTCTCATTATTAATTCTTGCGGTAATCCTGATTCATGCAATGATCATAATGCTGATTGACCACAGAGTGGATAGCTGAGTAGAGACTAGGGGATATTGAATAGCTACAGCAGTTTCTGACTAATTTCCATTCAAATATAACTAAGGACATCACATGAACAAAAGTCTGGTTTGTCATAGCAATGCAAGAACTGATCTTATAATCATTGGAACAGGTCTCCATTCACTCGGGCCAGGGGTCAACTAGCTAAATATGAGCCCTCCATACCAGATGGTCACATACCATTTATCAGCACCAGAAGGCTCAGCACAGACAGTGGACTTCCTTCTTTTTATGACAGCTCGGAATCCGGAATGAGCCCTCGGCATTCAAACGTCTCAGATTTTGACAATAGAAGCTTTGGGTCTGGGTTCTCAGGAAACCATTCATTTGATATTATTTCACAGCATGATTTCTCATCAACCTCACAGGACAGCGGAAGACTGTCTTGCTCCTCCGTGGGTCTGGTAAGGACATAAACTCCAAGAGAGCATAGCCAAACATGTAAGAAATCATGGGAAAAAAGAACAGTAACTTATGCATAGCTGCAGCCGAAAATGGTTTGAAGCATAATGCCTGGTGATGAATCACTGGAAACCATGAACAAGGAGCTGCCCAACACAATCCTTCAGATTTCTCAGAGAAAATTGATTTCATTAGTTTCTTTTCATGTCCCATTAGTTTTCCTTTATAACATATTCAGACACCTACTTGTCATTCATGAATAGTCTGTCAAGATATGAATGAATAGATAAAATGACTGAAGCAGTATAAAGATTGGGTAAATAATCCAGAACAATGCCAGTTTGAGTGGGGAAGAAACAATAGTATGGCGCAAGATATATGCCTGCATTTGCCTAATGTCACTGCAAACTTAAAATTTAAGCAGATGGGACTTGGTTAACTCGCAACTGCTTCATTCAATATTTATAGGAAGATGTGGAAGCCGAGATGAGAAGGCTAAGACAAGAGCTGAAGCAAACAATGGAGATGTACAGCTCAGCATGCAAGGAGGCACTCACAGCAAAACAGAAGGTACTGATTGTAAAAGATGTCCATAACTTTCCCATTCTTCTACGAATATATATATATATATATATATATATATATATATATGAACTCGATTCGCTATCTATATTGATATCACGGGTACTACGTACTAGTTAAACCACAATTTCTTTAATAACCAATGATAAAGTCCTTTTCACTCCCCTCTCAAACTTGCGTAAAAGCGCAAGGTAAGTAAACCTCCTTCTCTTCTCCCAAGACTGTGTTGGACAGACGTGCACATAGACAAATGGAATGGGCAGAACTGACGTGAACAAAGAACGCCCAGCTATTCGCTGATACAATCATTTATTCGTACTAAAATAAATCAGAACTTGCATTCACATACTGATGAAATTCCCCACAGGCTAGGGAACTTCAACGCTGGAAGCTGGAAGAACAGCAGAAATTAGAAGAGGCACGATTGGCAGAGGAGGCTGCTCTGGCACTTGTGGAGAAAGAGAAAGCAAAGAGTAAGACAGCCATTGAGGCAGCTGAAACAGCCCAGAGGATTGCTGAACTGGAAGCACAGAAAAGAAAGAATTTAGAAATGAAAGCTCTCACGGAATCAAAGGACAAGAAGGCGGCAATGGAAGCCTGGGGCCATAATGACCTTAGATATAGAAGATACACAATTGAGGAAATTGAGGCAGCAACTCAAGGATTTTCGGTCTCCCTGAAGATTGGGGAAGGAGGTTATGGGCCAGTTTACAGGGGTTATCTGGATCATACAGCAGTGGCAATCAAAGTTCTACGCCCAGACGCGGCTCAAGGGCGGTCTCAATTCCAGCAAGAGGTTTGCAAATCCATGCATTGACAGGATTGAATTACTATTATAATAAGCGTACTTTGCTGGCAATTAAATTTTCAAAATCAAGTCCATATGATGATTGGTGCAATCTACATACTGTTCAAGTGAAAATAGAGGACAAAGCAAGTCATTTCAGTAACAGGCTTTATAATGATATCCCACACCGATCTATCAACACCACGTACTAAACCTTGTAATTGACATGTCATCCCCCTAATAGGTATAGTAGTTTCACACAATTATATTCCGTACTGCAAACCCTAAAGGCATTATAACGAGAAACTAAAAGTGAGCAGAACCCATAAGATACTGCTATGGTGATACAAACATTTCCCTTGGAAATTCTTCTTTTTTCTTTTCAAATTTTTTGTTTTGTAAGGTCCGTCTGCCCTTTAGATATTTTGACGAATTTTATGCAGGTGGAAGTTTTGTCCTGCATAAGGCATCCAAACATGGTTCTCCTTTTGGGGGCCTGCCCAGAGTATGGTTGCTTAGTCTATGAATACTTAGCCAATGGAAGCTTAGATGACCGTCTGTCCCGGCGAGGGAATACTCCACCTCTTTCTTGGCAACTTCGATTCAGAATAGCTGCAGAAATTGGCACTGGCCTTCTTTTCCTTCACCAAGCCAAGCCAGAGCCACTTGTGCACCGTGACCTGAAACCTGGCAACATCTTGCTTGACCGTAACTACGTCAGCAAAATTAGTGATGTTGGCTTGGCTAGGCTAGTTCCTCCATCAGTAGCCAACACTGTGACTCAATACCTCATGACATCAACAGCAGGAACATTTTGTTATATTGATCCAGAATATCAGCAAACCGGAATGTTAGGAATAAAATCGGATATTTACTCACAAGGTATCATGTTTCTACAATTAATAACAGGCAAGCCACCAATGGGTTTAACTCACAATGTTGAAAGGGCCATTGAGAGGGGAACTTTTGCTGAGATGCTCGACCCAGATGTTCCAGACTGGCCAATTGAGGAGGCCTTAAGCTTTGCCAAATTAGCTTTAAAATGTGCAGAATTGCGACGAAAAGACAGACCAGATCTAGGGAGGGTTGTCTTACCTGAACTTCAGAGATTGAGAGAACTTGCCGAAGGAAGCATGCCTAATGTCATGTACGGGGGCAGCACAGGTGGCTCTCCTAACCGGAGTCATACTTCCACAATAGTAAGTTGGACATACCAAAGACTTGTTTCGTTCACTAAACAGAAATCAGTTGATAAGAACTTTATTTAAAAATTCCATGTCATCCTTAACAAAATTTCCAAAGTCATTTATTTCCTTTTCTATTGCCAGGACACCGAGAGTGATCAGCAATCTGGATATGATAGCTCAAGAAGCCCCTCAAGTACATAATCTTATGGAATTCAGCACCACTTTCATCCTGGCAAAGAAACCTAAAGGTTAACCTTTAATGAGGCTATTTCAGCTATCTTTGTTCAGCCTTTGAAACAGGATAAATCCAACCCAGGAGCCAAAGAAAGAAGCCAATTCAAAAGAACAAAAGCATTTGTTTTTTTTTTTTTCACTAGTCTTATCCTGTTTGCATATATTTCTAGACTTTTTGGTGTAACTTAAGAAAGATATAACAAAATTGTTTCCTCCAACCAATGAAGATACCTATTTCACTATTTCCCAATCTCAGAGCTTAGTGTTGTCATGCACATCGTGTGCTAACAGTCATGAAGCATGTACATGAAACTGGAATCCTATAATTACAGATTGATTCTCCCTGCTCCCAAGACAGCCGTTTGCACGAATAATGAGAGAGCAATTCAAAATTCAAAAGAACTCTAATGGACAAAAATTCTAGGTCAGAAGACTCAGCAGATTCATGTATTAACTGACATTCTTGCAGAAGGATTGGAAAAGGTAAAAACATCTGCCAAACATAAAAATTAAAATGGCAGATAAGGGAAATGACAGGAGAAAAGAAGTGCTTAAATATGCAGTAAGCATGCAATAAAGCGTTAAGAGCTTAAAAAATGATTTGTTTACAGGTCCTAGTGCATTACCTACTTTTACATCAGCTAGTCCAACAACAATGTCAGGCTAAACTGGACTCCCCTGTAAACAGGTTCTTTTCTCAACAACATCCTAATTTCAATTTCATCCAGAGAAAGGATTCCCTTCACAAGGTATTAAAACAAACAATTCTAGAAATCAATTTGGCCTAAGCAACATGTAATCATCAATTGCAAAATACTGGGACATCCAATCCATTATCCGGCAGCGTGTGCACATCCAGAAAACATTACCATCTTCATCACCAAAAGACAAAGTACCAGCTTCAGGATTCATAAACAGGCACAGAAGCAAAGACTGATGCATCAACTGATCAGAAAGCCTTTATACAAATGCATGAAGCCGACAGTCAACAATTCCAAAAGATCTGGTTACTTCGGTATTGTTTCCGGAGATATAAATGAATGAGCATTCTGTAAGTCCATTTCCCCTGCTTCTTATTCTCCAGAAAGGCCTCTGCGGTAGAATGGAAATCCCCTTTACCCAGAGCCTCAAACACAAAAGGATCTGTCAATAGTACCGGAGAAATTTCTACATTCATTCTGTTGAGAGCAAAGTCCAAGTTTCGACCTAGTCTTCTATCCAAGTATGCATCAACAACACAGCCATAGGTCACAAGATCTGGAACAACCTTTTCATGGTTCATATGTTCAAGACTAAGATGAAGATCCCACAGTAAAAGCATTCGAGAGAAAGCCAGAGCTCGTATATTAAATGTTATGAGGTCCGGATGGAAACCAGCTTCCACCATTCTCAAAAATTCCCTTTGCAATGTTTTCATTTTGAAATTGGCAGCATAAGATAACAGCAAAAAGTTCCAGATGAGGTTTCCCACGTCCCTCCGAGCAAGACCAACATCCCTTAGGAACTCACCCAGCCTGAAAAATTTTCTTTTCCTTATGTATGCAAGTGAAACTGCTCTGATTCCTTCTTTATCTAAAAGATATCGAGACCTTTTAAGGCGGCCATAAGCAGCCTCCATCTCAGCCAAAGAACCAAAAATACTGTAATACCTGACAAAAGCATTCCCGGTGGCAGAGCCAACAGGAAAACCCCTGGAGATCATTTCCTTCAATGTACTTTCCATCAACTCAAGCTGACCTCCCTTTCCAAAGCAAGAGATAGCCAGTGAGTAAACCTCAGGTGCACGGTTAAAATCCCTGAGGCATAAGTCCTCCAGAATTTTTGTTACTTCAGTAAAAAGCCTTGCTTTCACATAGGCATCCATTAATCCTGAGACTACTTCAATATTGGGCAAGAAATCACTATGCAGCATTTCCTCCCAGATGACCTGCGCTTGAGGGAAATGACCATGATTGGCATAGCAAAGCATTATGGCACAAAGAGTAGAGTTGTTGGGAAGAAAGCCTTCGCATTTCATCTCTAGTAAAATCTCCTCTGCTAAAAGAGGCATTCCATTTTTATTCAACGTCTGAATTAGTGAGACACAGTCTACAAAGCATTCTTTTCCATGAAAACGTTCATCTAGCCTCCACTTCCGTATTATCTGTACTGAACACAGAGCCGAACGCCCAACACCGTCATCACAAAGGTAACAGAAATCCACCCAAGCAGTTAACTAATATCCAATAGAAGCATTCAAAATCTTTTGGTTGCAGGGATTGTAATTTCTCAAGTTGTCTTGGTAAATAAGAACCACATACAAGAAAAAGAAACAAAAAATAAAAAATAAAAATCCCAAAGAGATATGTCGTCTATGCGTGTCATTTCTCAAGAGGGAAATAAATGCCTGGGGAGAAAGAAATAAAAAGTAAAAGACATTCTATTTTTTCTTTTTTTTTCTTTTTTTCCCTTGAGGTTTATCAAAGTCCCTGTGTTTCTTTCTTGTATACCATTTTGAGCAAAGAGATGCGACAGCTAACGAAGCAGTGCTAGAAACAAAGCTGCGTTTGGCGAGTAAGTTAAGTTAATGGCAAGTATCAATCTCTACCCCCAATAACCCAAGCATCAAAAGGTAGCATTTTTACAGGAAAAAAAAAACCCAAAAAAACCAAAAAGAAAAAAAAAGGAGAAGCATATTTTCATGCATAATTAATTGTAATTAGATGGGAGAGTAAAACCTGGCGTGCTAAAGCTGGATTTTTGGGGTGTCTTTGGTGGGTCTGGCGACAGAGAATTCTGAAACGCTTCAAATTGAGGGAACCGACGAAGAAGAAACAGAGAGGAAGGGGACGTGAAGCTCCTCCGCCTCCTCCTCCTCCTCCTCCTCCTCCAGCAGCAGCCGCCACCGCTATGCCTATTCCTCCTCTACTAGCCTCCATTCCTTTCACTCGGTTCCTCCTCCTCCCCCACCCCAACCTCCCTCCAGCAAGAAGAAGAGACTTCTTTGGCTTTCGAAATTAAAATTTAAAAAAAATATAGAATGGAAAAGCGAATTCATTGATTTATTATTTTTTATTAAAAAAATAGTAATCAATATTCTGAAGCAGAAGAAGGAAGGCACATCATTGAAAGCACAGCGCGGCAGTGGAGGGGGGAGGGGAGATTGCAAAAAGTAAAAGAACAGAAACGGGGCGGGCGTGGGGGGGGGGGGGAGAGTAAAAATATTTATTTTATTTGGCGTCAAAAGTCAAAAGTTCAAAACTCATCACTAATAATAATGTCGATGGAATTTGGAACCAACAAAAAGTTTCACGATTTTTATGGCGTTGCTTAGCATAAATCTTAAAAACAATCACTGCAATTATTTGTGGCAGTTTATTCATATGACATACTACCCTAAAATTTTCTTTTTAGTAAATTTATATATATAATTATTAGATTACATTAGATTGCTTACCGCACAGAAGCTTCATATGATATGTATTTGCCTTCTCCCTCGAACCTTCGGCGTCAGAGACCCCAGACAGAGAGAGCGAGAGCGAGAGTTGGAAAGGCAACTCTCTCCCTCTGTTTCTGTGCAGACAGAGTTTAACCAACGTTCTCTTGGTAAAAACCCAGTCTCAAAAGAAAAAGAAAAGGGGGAAGCTCGCTTTGGTATTTCCTCTCTCTCTCTCTCTCTCTTTCTTTCATTTCTCTCGCCGGGCCCCGGGGGGGGGGTGGAGAGGGGGGGACTCCCGCTGGAATCCTTTCTCTATAAGTTGGATTTTAACCAGACTCTGGTTTCCTTTAATGCTCTACCGAAGCTGGAAAGATGCCCTATGGTTATTCTGAGTTCCTTGAATTAAGTTAACCCTTTTTGCCCATTTGAAAAAGAATGTGACTTTTGATCTTTTTTCGCCTTTAACCTTGTGTTGTTTTTCACTAACGAAACAGAAATGCGACCCTGTTTGCGGGGATGAAAGAGCATTTTGTCGCATAGGGTGCTGGAACAAGCAAATCCTAAGTCAAGACTACAAAGACAAAGAGACAAAAGTGGTTCTGAAGCCAGGAAATCCCATGATGGTAGATAGAATTCCGAGAGAGTTGAAGTAGGTATCTCCTATCGGCGCCGCCGATTCCAGTCGGTATTTTCTGAGATGACAGCCGTTGGCTGAGAATTTTGAAGTTGCTCAAAACCAAAGTGAGAAGTCATATAGACTTGGAATTTTGAACATTGTTGTGTAATTGATCAACGTTTAGTGGGTGCAGTTTACCTCAATAAAGACTATCAATTGGCATTCTTATCATCCATGAAAATTCATTCGTATCTATGTCTTTCTTGGCTACATTCTTCGAAAGCTTTTTGGGCATATAAATTTTCTACCACAATCCATTCATTTTGAATACATGAACTCTCACAAATTTGCACGAGAGAGAGAGAGAGAGAGAACATATGATATGTGAAGGCCGGGGAGAAATCAAGTCATCTCCATGTAATATCTACAAGAAATTTCATGCACTAATTTAAAATTATTTTCTGGCTTGATGAGTTTTTCACCAAAGCTCACAGGTAGAATCAAGGTAAATATTATATCAGCTCCTTACCGCTATTAACACCTGCTCGTGCTTTGGAAGGAAAGCAGTGTCCGCCTTGCCATTTTTGAAGTCCTGTGAACAAAGGAATTCCTTGTCACGCGCGACCAAAAGATGTCCATGTTCAAACCAATATACATGATCGTGGGAATAAATGGAAAGAGAACGTCTAAAGGAAATTGTTTCGTTAATGAATAGGACTTGAGAAAAAGAAGAGTCGCGGAGAGATGTGCCAGCTTCAAGAATCTTTTAACCATGGAAGGCCTGGCTGCTATGGTCGTAATTATCTCCATGTATGAAAATATGGCAGCAGACTTTCAAGCCTGGCCGACAGCGGCCATCTACGAAAATTTTAAGGGCAAAGCAAGTTGAGGGGTTGCACGTAGAGAGAGGAACCATCCATTTCTACCGTTCAACCAAAGAAAATGGAAGTGACTCGAAGTCCAAAACTGACGTTGTCGTTGGGTATCTAAATGTCATCTATCCTAAACCTGTAATGCTCCCCTTTGGAGAAAATGCACTGTTACCCAGCCAGTGGGCCCTCACCACAGAGAAGAGCCACAAGGGACAAGGACTGGGGACAACACCGGTTATGCATACCTGTGATGGTGGTGTCATCAACAGCCCTTTTCCTGCGCTCAATTGCCTTTACTCTCGTTGGATTGGCTTTACTCTTGTTGGAGCCCAACCAATCAGCTGCGACATAGGTTAACAAATTTGTTGAGCAAGCAGAAGTAACGACGAAACCCAAATTTCATATTCATATAATAAGTCACACACGGGCATCTACAATGGAAGAAACAATATCAAGAATAAAAAGGAAGAAAAAAAGTCTTGAAAAGTAATTTACGTCATCTTGCACCGCATTCAAATTCCAGTCCACATCTGGGTTTACGGTGAACTCGTGCAAGCAAATAAAGGCAAGAAGTTATTCCCTCCATCTCGTGTTTACGCTTAACGAATATGGGATATTTAACAATTTCTTGTGCAGGCCTAAAGGACTAAACGAACTCCAAAAAGCGGACAACGACGACGACGGACAGTTTTATCATATGGGACGGCGATAATGAAACTAACGTAATAATTGTTGGCTTGTATACGATGGACATTGGACATTGGACGACAATCAAACCGAAAGTTGAGACTCACATGAAACTCAGATAAATGAAGGTAAAGTGTTAAACCAGTAGATAAAAGAAACCCCAACATTATGAGTCTCCGACAAATTAAGCCAGTGGAATATCCTTAAGTACTTGTCGTGCACTATTATTATATGACGCGGTCAGATGACAACTGATAGCCTTGCCTTTTTTTTTTTTTCTACCAAAGGCCCACGGCTGACTGCCTTAGAACCTTTACGAAAACTATGAGAGAACATGCAAAATGTGGTCAAACAAGGCAAAGAATTGCCCCCCCCTCCCACAAAACCCTTTTTTCTTTTTTTTTTCTTTTTTTTTTTTTTCATTTTTAACGTGATTTCGACCATAATACATCTTTTCTTAATATCTTCAAACAGACCACAAATAAGATGTAGAAGCTGACTACACTAAAACACAAATATAAGAAGATGGAAAACCCTGACAACTTGACTGGATTTTGTTATCAACTTTTCACGTCCAAAAACCTTAACAGTTAGCAAAACCCACCCACCACAACCCCCCCCGACCAAAAAAAGAAATAAAAAGCCTGACAAACCTTTCCAAGTAGGGAATCATAGTTTGGAGGAACCACGCAATCAGTATAAACATGGCTACCCATTCTAACAAATGGGCCACCGGATTGGCAAGTATATGCTGTTGTTCAACATACAAAAAAAAAAGTTTGGTGCAAGAGAAACAATCAAATGTTCTTGTAACCACCGGAAAGAATCCTGAAGATGTGAAATGTTTTGGTCGAGTAAAGAGGATAGACTGCCCAACAACAATTATATTTAATGATAACACAAAGGCACCAACACGCAACACGCACGATATCATAGATAGAACGGAGGAGAAATCGATCATGAAGAAACATAATCTCTCTGTGTAAAAAACAAAAGGAAAAAATTTATCGCAAGAATCACGAGGGGTGACAATAGGGACACCAAAGAAAGCTTCCCATCAATTAATTCATTTCAAATGCGAAGCAGTGTAATGAAATGATCCAGAAAGCTCTAACTAAAGAAATAAAGAACTTTTCTAAAGCCAGAGAGAAAAAAAAAAAAAAAGGGGGGGGGCACAAAGAAGAAGTAAAATGGACAGAAAAGGCAGGGGAAGAAGAAATAACAGATCGAGGGGTAAAAAAAAAAAAGGAAAAAAAAAAACATAAAAAGAAAAGATAAGAGGGGAACCTGGAGGCGGCCCAAGAATGGGACCGAACCGTACATGTGTAATCCAGTAAAAAGGAAAAGGGCATAAAAGAGTGGGCGGGCGGGAGAGAGAGAGGCTTAATCAATCAAATTGTACGCAACCCAACCCAATCCATTTTGAATTTTGGATTTCTTCTTCTTCTTGATTTCCAAAACTCAAATAGACGAAGGCTTTTATATATCTAGGCCCAATTCGGCCCACATTGGTTATTATTATTATTAGTAGTTAAAAAAAAATATTTGCATTAATTAAAGTCCAAGCTGCCAGGCGGGGCCTCTAAAAATGGGTTCGAACTGGGAAAGGCTTCGTTTTTCTCACCCACCACCCTCTCCACTCCCACCCTCCCCCACACGCCACCGCCGCCACCACCACCCCAAAAGAAAAAAAATAATAAAAAAAAAAACTATAACGCTATTTATCAACCAAACTAGCCACGTGGCGACCGTGGGCCCACTATAACGATTTTTTTTTTTTAATTATTTTTTGGGGCATCATCTCCCATTGATGATAATGTTTGGGAAGTACACTTGAGAGCGCACGGATCACAGTACCTTTTTGATTTGAAGATTTGCCAAATGAGTCATGGACCCCACCCCACCCCACCCCACCCCACCCCCAAAACAAACACGGCAACTAATAATAATATTAAGAGATGGAGGAAGGAGAAGGAGGAGTTGCGTGTAGATGAATTGTGGAGGCAAAGCCAACAACAGACATCGCAACTAATTGACCAACTCTACGAATATTATAAAGATTCCTCTAATCTTATTATATCGATTATTGTATTGAGGACACTGCCGGCGCTCTCACAAACATTCAATTAAATGTTAGATCAAACCTTGTTAACACTTTGGCTCACCAAACCCAAAGCTACCAACCAAAATAATGCTTTGACTAATGAAAACACCGAACCCATTTTTCCTCCTACCCAGTATTTTTGGGAGGACCATTGGATTATCTCCAAACCATGGGGCGCCCACCCAACTCCTCCCCTTGCATAAATATTAACACCCCCTCTTTCATTCCTTCCATTCCACCACCTCTCAAGGCCCTTTCCTTTTTTTCTTTTTTCAATCTCTCAGTCTCTCCGTCTCCCTCCCCACCCCCCCCCGCGGCCCCTCCACATCAAAATGGGGTTGGGTGCAAAATCAATCATTAGTGCGGCCTTTGCGCTACTAGTACTCTCGCTAGCAATGTCTCCATTCTTCACCAAGTTTATACACCCCGGCCTCTCTCCACACGCCTCAAAACCACCCGTCTCAATCACCCTCCTCCTCCTTCTCCCCCTAGTCGCATACTTGTTGAACTACATTTGTAACCGCGCCAAAAACCTCCCTCCGGGCCCTATCTCAATCCCCATATTTGGTAATTGGCTCCAAGTTGGCAATGACCTTAACCACCGTCTCTTGGCCTCCATGTCACAAACCTACGGTCCCGTGTTCCTCCTCAAACTTGGCTCGAAAAGTCTGGCCGTGGTGTCAGACTCCGAGTTAGCCAACCAAGTCCTGCACTCGCAAGGCGTAGAATTTGGGTCTCGCCCACGTAACGTCGTGTTCGATATCTTCACGGGCAATGGACAAGACATGGTGTTCACGATCTACGGTGATCATTGGAGAAAAATGCGCAGAATCATGACACTGCCTTTTTTCACCAACAAAGTCGTGCACCACTATAGCAATATGTGGGAGACAGAAATGGAGCTAGTGGTCCGTGACCTGAGAGATAACGAGAAAGTGAGAACCGAAGGGATTGTTCTTAGGAAACGCTTGCAGTTGATGCTCTACAATATCATGTATGGGATGATGTTTGATGCAAGGTTTCGGTCGCAGGAAGACCCTTTGTTCATCGCAGCAACGAGATTCAATTCTGAGAGAAGTCGATTGGCTCAGAGTTTTGAGTATAACTATGGAGATTTCATTCCTATCCTTCGGCCATTCTTGAGAGGCTACTTGAACAAGTGCAAAGATTTGCAGCAGAGGAGGCTGGCATTCTTCAACAACTATTATGTCCAGAAAAGGAGGTGATATTGCAATTGCAACTTATTGTGTCACTTTCATTCATTTCTTTTTATTTTCCTTTTCGCTTGAAAAATCTACATATGACGCTACCAAGGTCAATAAATTAACATCAGGATACCTGGTATGTAGTTGGTATAAGCAGCCAAATGATTATTTTGTCAACTTCACAGGGAAATAATGGCTGCCAATGGAGAGAAGCACAAGATAAGCTGCGCCATTGATCACATCATAGATGCTCAATTGAAAGGAGAGATCAGTGAAGCGAATGTACTATACATTGTGGAGAACATTAACGTTGCAGCTATAGAGACAACGTTGTGGTCCATGGAGTGGGCCTTAGCCGAGCTGGTCAACCATCCGACTGTCCAGCAGAAGGTTAGAGATGAAATCACAGCTGTTCTGAAGGGAAATCCGGTCACAGAATCAAACCTGAATGAATTACCTTACCTGCTTGCCACTGTAAAAGAGACACTAAGGTTACACACTCCAATTCCTCTGCTAGTACCCCACATGAATCTTGAAGAAGCAAAATTAGGAGGTTTTACCATCCCTAAAGAGTCCAAGGTGGTGGTCAACGCCTGGTGGCTAGCTAATAATCCTGAATGGTGGAACAAGCCCGAAGAATTCCGCCCGGAAAGGTTCTTGGAAGAAGAATGTCGCACGGAAGCTGTAGCTGGGGGGAAGGTAGATTTCCGCTACGTACCATTTGGCGTAGGCAGGCGTAGCTGCCCGGGGATCATATTGGCATTGCCAATTCTTGGACTAGTCATTGCCAAGTTGGTATCTAACTTCAAGCTGAAGGCTCCACCGGGCGTAGACAAGATTGATGTGAGCGAAAAGGGAGGGCAATTTAGCTTGCACATTGCCAACCACTCTACAGTTCTTCTTGACCCAATCATGGCATGATTCCGGAATCAATCCACAGGAACCAACCAACCTCACCTCTTTTATTCTGTTTCTCTTACGTTCATTTACCAATTAAAGTTCCACGTTCACTACCATTTATCACATCCAAGAAAATGGAGAAAGTTTAGGCCCCCTCAGCCTATGTAGCGTTATCGCCTCGAGATGGGCTTAAAAATACGCGTGCGTCTTTGTTTTAAACCTATTCCTCTTTTGTCAAGAGTTCTGCCTCTTGAAAATTGAATAAAAAGTGCAGTGCCAACGCTCATGTTTTAATTCTTAGAATTGCAGAAGCTTAATACTTTTGTTAATTCAACAGTCACTATTGATAATCTGTCTCAATTGTACGATTAAATGATAAACCCGAAATTGGACAGACTAGCATTTTGTGTTGCACACAGTGCTTCCAGGATATGGCATTTCTTCAGTGTAAATCTATTAAACATGACGTGAAAGGGGATCCAAATCACAGACCCCTGCCAAAGCTACTTTTACTTCTAATGTTTCCCAGTGAATTGGCCAGGCAAAGCTTCTTACCGCAGTGATTAACAAAGCATGTATAAACCCAAGTAAACATCGATTTCAAGAGACGTCCAAGCAGTCATTGATGCGAAAAGTAAAAGGTCCTGACAAGGAAGGAGAAAAACTATTTTGTTTGTCTTTGGACCCCGAACGCGGGGGTAGGGAATTTTAAACAATCTATCATTTCTTTTTCCCTCCACGATATGTTGACAGTATGCTTCTTTAAGTTAATTTGATGGTCATGGGGAAAATTAGGAGCAACAATGCTACAGAAAGGAAAGCAAATGAACGTACACTCCTACTAATGACACATTGATATGAATGTTAAATGGCCACAAAAAGAACCGCTAAAAGAGACCAACTGCCGTGCTCCTGGGTGCTTCATCTCGGTACTTGTACAAAGAGCCCGCAAAATGATACTTACAGATAAAGAGAATTGGCAAACATGATACCCCGACGAAGGCTTTCACAGGCTGCTGCAAACTTGTTCTCCAAATTAACTTCTCCAACTGCTTGAGCAGCAGCACGCAACTGAAAGTAGATCAAGCAATTAGACACATGCAGGAAACAATCTTGAAGCTTCTCTATATGGTGAAAATGTTATCTTTCCAGTATGTGGTACAGAAACCAAAGTCCAAAATAACTTATTACAGGTTGTTGTGACAAAAGAGGTCAACTTGTACAAAATCCACATCAATGTTAGCTATCCCAGTTCCATAGTCATTGTAAAGAAGATTACAAAGTCTTTATAGCCAAATATCTATAAACAAATTTATGTCAACATGTTTACTTCCCATTGCCTTGCCTCATTGATCTTGCATTCCCACATTTAAGTTGCATTAAGATCATCATCCAACATAGTGATCAGATCCCCTATAGTTACTTTCAATCATAAATTTATACAAGTACTGAGATCCTACCAAATGGGCTGGTTCACAATGCCAGATCGAATTTTGAAGTGATCATCCCATTCCAACAGACAGCTAAATGTGCAACCGGTGACAGAATATCAATTACAAATATATCACAACTGCATCAGTTTAAAGAGCTTTTATGCCTTTATGTTGTAAATGCTCCTTTTTGCAGAACCAAACTGTAACAAGACCAATAAAATACATGACCCCTAGAGGATACGACAGATCCTCTGATATCCCCTCCCAAGAAGAAAAAGATGGAAGGACATGCAAATCTAACCTGGTTTAAAAATTCGTCTAGCCTTCTGGCACTTCTGACAATGCTGCCCTCAAAGATATCGGTCATCTGTATAACTTCTGCAAAACTAGCTCCCTGAAAAAACGAAAATGGAATTATGCAAAACTAAACCAATTAAAAGGCAAAGGCACTGAGATCAGTTTCAGTACACCAGAAAGCAATCTTCCAATGACCAATACCAACCAAATGAAGTAATTGATACATAAACATATTTAGGGATGAGGGACAGAGAGAGAGATGCAGTGACATTGGCAAGAGCTAGATGTTAAGTGATATTCATAGGAGGAAATATAACAAGGCGTTATGCTAAGTAATTGACCATGCCACTGCCATGTTAAGAAAAAAATGCACCCTGTGTGTTCGTTTTTGAAAAAACATAAATGTTTTTTAAGAATGCCACAAATGCATGTATACACATTTGCGAACTTTCCATTGCTCAGTTATGCATTGCCTGTCTAAGGATAAAGTTACCAGTGTCAAGTGGGTGGCATTATGGTGAAGTACATCATGGACAAACTACAAAGTGATCTTTCGGGTTTTGGTAAAGTTGGTTTTGGGATCATCCAGGATGGAACACTCGAGCTATTACAGCATAGGGAAATTGATGACAAGTCAGGTATTCTTTTACATTTGCACTATAAGCATACTAACCTTTGACCAACAATATATAACATCCATCAAGAATGGCCTCACAGTTGATTCCACGTACTCATCTACATGTATGTCCAATTTGCATTCATGTTGTATCTGAGATCACTCAGATGCAGTTTTGACTATTATCAATGAGATAATTGCAAGATAAGCAAACATAAAAATAAAAGATAAAGCAACCTCAGCTATTTTTCTTGCACTCTCTTGGAGTTGTTGCAAAGGCTTGGCAAGTTCTGTTCTCAAATGTATTTGCTCAGTTGATTTATCTACAGGAATGAAGCAACTTGCAAGAGCTGCAACTTGGTGATGCTCAAGATCATTAAAGGTACCTATAAGTTCAGCCAAACATAAATAAGTACACATAATTAACCATAAAATTAGGTGTTGAATCAACAAGGGTGAAAACAGCCTAAAAACACCTCACATGAAGCAATGTTAGCACATTTTCCAAGTAAAATTTGACAGATGCTAAGTCTAGCACATCCCTTCAGACATTTAGCTACTTATAATATTGTTTACCTTCTATGCATATAATGTATCAAGTAAGAATAACAATTCAATGCAGCTAAGGAGTCAAATATCTCCATCAGAAATATTTTATACATCTTCTTAAAAGCATGCATTTCATAATTACATTAGTAAAAATTTTGCCAAACATGAGGCACTTTCAGTTTCAAGAATTTGATCCTTTCATTAATGAAATTTTTGTTAGTTCAAATACAGCAAAAAAAAAATAGAACATAGAGTGCAGTGCTGGGCCAGGCGCTTGAGGCAAGTTTGCTTTAGCTGAATTGACCAGGTCAGCCTTGATCTAATGTACCTAATGCCCTACAACAACCCTGATTGGATGAACCCATCCTGAAGTGAAATATGAATTGGTAATAAAACATGGAGATAATGGTTATCAATTCACCATTAAACATAAGTTCAGTAACAAGCAGTTCATCTCCAGTATCGATCAAGCAGGCTGCCCTCCCCTTGAGCTGGACAACACCATCAGCATCAATATGTCCAAGCCTTTTCAAGACTCGTGAACGGTTCCTAAGTTCGTCACGAAATTTTTGAATCTGTAAAAACAATTAAGAATGCAATTTAAGCAAAAGGCAAGTGCAGGAGAATGCTAATATCTGAGAGACAAAGGGATAAAGGCAACTGTTAGTAACCATGTCAGTGAGCATTAGAAAGAAGTACAGAGTACAAGCACACATGCTTATCTATTAATTGCTATTCTTCTTTATCCTTGCTGAAGGATAGACATTGTTCAGATATGAACAACCAATAATTATTCCTGCAATTTAACTTCCAGACATATTTCTTACTTCTCCTTTAGAGTAATGGGAGATTAAATAAGCTGCATCCTTCTTTCACAAACAGAAACTTTTTTTCTCTTGTTTTTCCCTTGGATAATGGAAGGGGGCAGCAGTGGGAAGGCGCATAGAAAGCAGAAAAACTCCCAAGATTTACTTCCCAGGGTTTATGCCAACAGGAAGCCTCTGATTACAAGATTCAAGAAGGCACATCACATGGTGGAAAATGTTCTTATGTTGTTACAAATGTGTGGCCACACTATATCTCAAGTTTCCATCAGATTATCTGAATGAGCATCTACCATAGACAAATACCTGGGATTCACACATCTTTGACTTGAGTTCATTTGAGTGATCATCTAGCATAGAGAATTACCTGGGTTTTACACATTTTGACTTGATATTTGAAAGAGCATCTAGCACAGACAGTACCTGGGACTCACGCATCTTTGACTTGAGTTGTTGAATTTCATGATTCACCTCTGCTTTCCTTTGAAAACTGCTAATCTGATTCACATCTTGAGACTGCACACACCCAATTAAGCTTGTGTCAATGCTAAGTCAAATCATAAAACACAGCCACTCTGTTGCTTCATATAGAAAACAGATTTACAATAATGATGGCAATTAGAGATTGAAGAACATGAGAAACCTTGTGCAATGGATGAGCCTGTAACTTCTTTTCCAGGTCCTCAATTTGATTAACCAAATCAACAATATCAGGATCCTCAATCTTCATGTCCTGCCAATGGCATGGGACAGATAACAGTGGCATTCTTAGTCAAACATTTCAAAATGATACATTTTTTCATATAAAGCAAATCAGACTGTGAAGTAGCCAGAAGAAAGCAATAAAGGATGATGCAATAACTTTAGAGTACATGTGTAAAAAACTTTAGCAACCCCCCTTTTCCATGATAACAGCCAAAGTCAGAGCCAACCACAATGAAAACAAAAAGGCTAGAAGGCTTTTGGTTGACTAATAGGCAACTCAATAATACAAACATACAATATCCAAAGGATTATGTTCTTGTTTGGTGAAAGAAATTGAGCTTGGAATCTTATGGCAGCTGGCAGATCACCCAATCCAAATTTTCTCACTTCAGAGTAACTTACAATTGAGAAGACATAATTCCTGAAAATAGCTAGTGATGCTTCATCTAAATTCTCAAAGTGGAGTCCAAGGTTAAAATTCCAAACAACCCTTCCCTTGTCATGAATAGAGATGCCTTTTACTTCCACTCCCTACAACTGACCAGAGATTGGAATGTAAATCAATTAAATGATTCAATCAAATAATAACTCAACTTGAGGTTGTTCAAGCTTTATTTCCACATAAAGCATAGAATGAAAGCCTATGCTGCATGCTTTTAAGCATTAAATGAAAGCCAAGATATGAACCCATAAGGTACTAACTAGTCACAGTGCAAAGGACACAAGGTACAACCATTGTTTTTCCATTGTTGCTGTTGCACGAATTTAATCAAGACAAAATTTACTTCGACAATATCCCCAATGGGAAGCCAAAACATATAAAGTCAAAGTTTAACATGGGTCAATTTAACAAGTCACTGCTACAAGGTTACTGCAGAAATAATTACCTTCACTGGATTGAGCCTTGGCAAGCCTTCAGGGAACCGAGCTTGTAACTCTTGAACAGCTAATAGTATACTTTGCCTTGCTTCCAAAGGTCGGAGATCAGGAGGAATGGATATTCTGATTTTACTTAGAGCAGAAATCAGGGGCAACTGAACAGGGACCTAAAGGCAGATGCAAACATGGACGAAGACACAACCAAAAAATGTTTAAGACATTGAATAAAAATGGATTACAAGGCACGAAAGGTGACAAGATCATTGTTTCACATATCCCAACTCACCACATGCATTTCTCCCTTTTCTCCAGGCCGAGGTGGGCATGGTCTTGGCCGTGAGCCATTCTCACTTGGTCCAGGAGAACAACACAGTAAAGTATCTACTATATAACCACCTCCACGTGAAGGCAATGTGACAGACCCTGTGGAGGGCTTCTTAACAACATTTACCACAACTCCCCAACCCCAGTCAGTTCCACCTTCTCTTACTTTGACCTGAATGTGCAAATTATTTCTCATGAGATCAGTTAAGTTTAGCATAACACACATAGTTCCACCAAGTAGTCCACATTCCCAAAATTAAACCCAATGACCAAGGCAAAGTCAGTAGCATCTATACTAATCATAAAAACCATGAAATCATGCCTCAAACATTTCACTCACATGCCACAAAAGTAACATTTGGTTTGCATTAATCGACAAATTGGGATTGGGAATACATGCACATATTCACAAACCTATGATTTACATATGCAAATGAGAACCAAGCACCAACAGGGAGCCCAGGAAAAAAAGCAACTTCCAAAATCACATTATGAAAAGGGTAAACATATATATAAGAAATGAATAGTTTATAACTTCTGTAATAGGTACAGACAAATCATTTATAGCTACATGAAGCCCCCCTTCCTTTTCTTATCCCAACCATCATGCCTTCCTGTCGTTTTTTTCCTTCAACTCTGGTTTTTAACAATGTCTTTCAGGGTGCAGGAGTCAGATTTATCCTCTCCCTATCTATGACTTCCAGAAGGGATGATTTGTTGGTCAAAGAATATGCTTGCAGATAGAAAGAAAGATAAAACAAGTATAACTATACATGTGCTTCTACATGTATATGCATGTCATATTCATACTTGACCACACCTTCAGTTTCCAAAACAGAGAAAACAGTAGCAAAAGTCCAATTAAAAAAAGCTAAGACACATCAGTCAGTGAAGAATCAATCACCAATAGGGCAGTACCCACAAAGCTATTTGAATGAAATGAATCCATTTTTCAATTTTCATTACAAATGGCAATTCCTGGTTCATACCAGCCGACCAGTGCAAAGGTAATAAAGAACTCTTTCTGGCCTTGTTATTTCCGTCATCATCTTCTTCTCAAGTTGGCCCATGTCAAGTTTTAGCTTATGATATTCTGCAACTTCTGTCTATAAAAAAACAATTAAAACAAATAATGGTATATGACACAGCTAATTCAAATAAAAGAAATAAATTTCAGGATATAGGGATAGAATAGTGCCTCTCCTGAACCATCAAGCATTGCAGCTTCCTCTTCCAGTTTTGCAATTTTGTTCCCTATATCAGGTAAAGCCTGAAGGACATCTATGAGTGCTTTATCACTAGGTGTAACATATGTAAATGGAAATCAAGGGAGGGTATGATAAAAACCTTCTCATACTGAAATTGATGGAACGAATTTCTTATTACATGTTCAGCAGTAATCTGGCCTTCAGCACGGCTCATTAGATTCAATATTGAATAGTAACTCAGTCTGAATGTACTAAGTAGAGGAGCTGGTCTACCCAAAACCATGTCCTTGAGTGCATTCATCTCCATCTATAAAAGCAATCGCAGAGGAAGCAACCATGAAAGAGAAGACCAAGCTTTCATTTTGCTGTCTTACATAAATTTTAAGCAAGAGACAACTGACATGCAGCTAGGACAAAGTACGGTATTTCTGGCTTATTCTTAAAAAGACAGCCAGTATGTGGGCGTGCGGTGGTCATGCATATGGTGTCTGTGTGACTTAACATTTGCCAGACTAGGGTACAAGAACATGAAAATCCAATGTGCAGATAGACGCTACACTTTGAATCAGATATGAAACTAATCATCACTCCAGTTATCAATAAAAAACAGAATGAAAAAAAGTAATATCTTCTCCCATGAAAAGAAAACAATCAAAAAATAAACACTTAGGAAACTGACAGATTTACCCGCTCATCAATCATTATGATGCAAATACCACGCTCATCCTTGCCACGTCGTCCAGCCCTTCCACTCATCTATCCAATCAGATTGTTTCAAATTAATATGTAAACAAAATTAAAACAGAGATGCAGACCTCTGTGTGTGTGACCATCTTCCCTAATCCTGAAAGAATATAACATCAGTTACCTGGATATACTCGCCAGATCCAATGTAACGATGACTATCACCATCCCATTTCTTAACAGCTGTGAAAACAACAGTCTTTGCAGGCATGTTTAAACCCATAGCAAACTGCAATCGATAAGAGATAATGCAAAAGCTATCCAAAATAGAGATTCAATTGATGCAAAAGAACCACAAATCAACCCATTGGTCTTGAAACAAGAAACATTCCCCCTTAGGCCCTCTATAAGATAGACTTACTGTCTCTGTCGCAAACAGTGCTTTTACAAGGCCTTCCTGAAAAAGCAGCTCTACCAGTTCCTTGATAACAGGAAGAAGGCCAGAATGATGCACTGCAATGCCTCGCTGTAATAGCGGCAACATTAATTCAATGGCGGGCAATTTTCTGTCATCCTCATTCAAGCAGAGAATTGCATTGTTGAAGACTTGCTCCACTACATCCTTTTCCTCTTGGCTATTGAAATCAAGCTTAGACATAGACATTGCATGTTGTTCACACTCTCTTCTGCTAAAGCTGAAAACTATTACCGGTTGAAACTTTCGCTCCATAATCATCTAAAATTTCAGAAAAATAATGAAGGAAAGAAATTTTTAATTGGCTACCAAAATATTGAACCAAACAATGTAAACTTTGCAGTATGATAATATCAAGAATATAGGACAGAAGGTACATAAATGGATAGGCTGTACTCATGTTTGGAAATAAGAATGTCATCAACTCAGAGGACCAAGTGAAAAAATGTCCTCCAAAATAAGTTATTACTGAAATGAAAACCAAAAAAGAAACAGGAAGTACATAACAGACAGCAATCAAATTTTAAAACCATGAGAAAAAGAAACAAAAAGTTGCAAATGCACTTAAAAAGCATCAACTTATTTCCATATAAAATTTTCTTTTTAGTAAATTGGTACAAAGGAAGAGAGAGTCTTGATGTAACGGTATGGTTACTCCAATGTGATCCAAGGGGCACAGCCTCTTTGTGAAACAAGGGCAATATTGCACACATTTGACCCTTCTTTTGAGTTATCATGTGGAAGCTTTGTGCACTGGCATGCCCTTTAGTGAATTGGCGCTAAGATTCAATTAGGGAATTTACCAGAGCAAAGTCTCAGAGAAGGCTACCTAATAGAGCTAATACTCATATAAGGGGGCAAATGCACTTACCTTCACAATTTTGTATATGTCAGAACCCCCAGATGCATTCCCATTTTTTGCAATTCTTCCACTTGGTTTGCCATTTGCACTCCTGTTTCCATCACCAATTTTCTGCTTCGAGAACGTTTCCTGAAGCTTCAGAAAATTGTCCTCCCTGAACTGCTCATTCTCATCCACTACAAGATACAATCCACACCCACCCACGGGGAAAACATAATGCTGCAAAGGAGTTGGTCGGAAATCAGTGTACACCACGTGACACGGCTGCTTATGTAAATGACAAATCCACTCAGCGAACTCCGTGGCATTGGACATTGTGGCAGAAAGGAAAACCATCTTAATTGCTGGTGGCAAAAAGATAATACTCTCTTCCCAAACGACCCCTCTCTCACGATCTTTCATGTAATGAATTTCATCAAAAATTACCCATGCAACTTCCTTGAGAATCTCTGATCCCCTATAAAGCATCCCTCTAAGAATCTCCGTTGTCATCACCAAACAACTGGCATTAGGGGAGAGAGTGACATCCCCCGTCATCAAACCAACATCTTGGAACTCTTGATGTAACTCCCTATACTTCTGATTACTCAAAGCCTTCAAGGGAGAGGTGTATATGACCCTCTGCTTATCCCTAAAGGCCATTGCAATTGCATACTCGGCCACTGCGGTCTTCCCAGCAGATGTATGGGCAGAGACCAATACTGACTCATTTCTCTCCAAGCAAGCCACCGAGACTCTCTGAAATGGGTCGAGTTCAAAACTGTAGGTTTTGGCCATCTGCCCAGTGTACACGGGACTGGAGAGGGTTCCGTGAATGGTTTCATCTTTGGTTGAAGCGTAGCCACTAGGAACCGCAACCTCATGCACGCAAGTGCGTTTTAGATTCCGCCGTTTAAAGGGGGACTCTTGCTGTGGGGTATCTGCAATCTCAGTCTCCTCCGGTGTTTTTCGCTTCTCCCGTGGCGGCGGTGGGGTCTCCTCCATTATTATAGTTATATAACTATGATTAAGGAGTTCAAACAAAACTCAAACTATGACTTAACGAACTTGTTTCTGTTAATAAAAAAGAGACCACAGTCAACACAAAGAAACAAAACGAGCTAGCGAAGCAGAAGAAGAAGAAGAAAACAAAACAAAAACCCTAATCCAAATTCGCATGCATTTGAGCTTCGTTTCCCTGTGAAGATAAACACAAAGAGGGCATGGCTGAATAAAAGATTCTCTGTCTGTTAGGCTGCCGAGAAAACGCAGAAAAGTTAATTTTTTCCTGGGTTTTCTCGGGAACCGAACGGAACCAAACCAAACAGGATGGTGTGGGGAAAACAGAGAAATGTGCTTGGCTCACCAACCAAATGAGTCTCAGACAAAGACCCCAGTGGCGCGGGCGCTGGAAATCTCCCAGATCACAACAGAAGGATTTGATTTGAGAAAACAACCGGAAATTTAAAAAAAAAAAAAAAAAAAAACCACAAAGAAGAAGCCCTAATTCCTTACGGACTTCGGGCTAGTAGGAAGTAATAATCCACCCACCATAACCACGACCATCCCTTTTTTGGACTTTTAAGCCCATACACTTCAAAAGCTCCATTTCTATTTGGGCCTTGGATGGATCATTTTGCAGCCCACTTCACCGTTATATTTCTAGATTATTCATTTATTTATTTATTATTATTATTATTATTATTATTGTAATGGGCTCTCCATTTAAAAAAAAAAAAAAAAAAAAGTACTCGTTAATTATAATGGTGTCAAAATGTAGGCGAGGATATATTTCAATTGGACACGCGAACCATTCGGAGGAGCATTTGGACTTTTTTTTTTTTTTTTTTTTTTTGGTGGGGGGAGGATGAGGATGGGGGTTGGCGGTCCTCAGTGGACTGGTTCATGCCTCCTCCGCATCACCATCGTCCGTCAGTCAGTCAGTCAGTCATCAACACAAGTCGAATTTTTTTTAAGCAAAAGAATATGAATTAAAATGAGCTTTGGATCAACAGAATGACTCCGTGCGCGCGCAATGAAAGTTGTTGGGAATTAGATATCTCCAGTTGGCTGGCTTGCCTACACGTATACATCATGCTAGGGTTCTTCTCACTCGGCCAAAATTACCGCACGTGCGGAATGTCTAATAAAGTAGACGTGCACCTGCACGCATATGATAACGATCGGTAGACATAGATATAGAGAGAGGGAGAGAGAGAGAGGGAGAGAGAGAGAGAGAGAGAGAGATAGAATAGAGCTGCCTCTCGTGGAAAAACAGTGGATCCGATCCGATCCGATCCAATCCAATCCAAATAGTTGCCCATTTTGGACCATGATCATTAAATGTTGGCTTATTAATAATAAAATTACACACATTTCTCCCTGTCTGTGTAATCCGGTATGCCTTTGACATGTCATCGAATATATGGCCGGGAATTAACCAAAAATAAAAATAAAAAATGCCCATCCCAATTACTCTACACAACAAAGAGTAATTGGGAGAGATGGATGGACGGATGGATGACTTGGAGGCAACTCGCCTAGCATTCATTTTTAACCGGACCGGAGTGAAACTACTTATTAACACAACACACGTGGTTAACTCAATAATCAAATCAAAATGGATAACTTAATAATAAGCCTTCAACAATGGCCAGGTCAATTACGCGCATACATCTTACCTGCCTCCCTCTTTGGAAGCACGCTCTTGAATGGTTGCGTACCCAACTAAAATCCATTATCAATGTGATAAGACGAACGGACTTTTCGCCGCCGAGTTGGCGTGCCCACTATAACATGCCCACCTCTGCCTGTCCGTACGTTGCCCCTGTGCTCTATAAATACAGGCGGCTCCGGCCCTCTCTCCAGTGCACGTATCATCTATTCGAGTTTTGTATTGATACAATTATAATCGCCTACATATTAGCCACCCAACCTGCTTTTCTTCTTTGGTTTGTTCTAAGCAGAAGGCACGTTAAGCCCAAAACCATGTCGAGGTTCAACATGGGAAGTTCCAGCGTGGTCGTGGCTTTCATCGCATGCTGTCTAGTCTTCGTGACCAGCGCTCAGGATCCCGTGCTTGACTCCGACGGACGACCCGTTCGAAGTGGAGTGCAATACTACATTCTGCCGGCTGCAACTGATGTTGCTGGTGGCTTAACCTTGGTCAACCGCAATGGTTCCTGCCCATTGTACGTTGGCCAGGAACCCTTGGCAGAAGTTACATCATCTGGCTTTCCAGTGGTCTTCAATCCCTACGCCGCTGGGGAGACGGTCATCAGAGAGTCCAGAGACCTCACGGTAACATTTGTGGACGTGGTTACAATCTGCATTCAGTCAACCTCATGGAGGGTAGCCGACGAGGACCCGGAGTCTGGAAGGAGGCTTATCGCGACGGGAGGGAACCCATCGTACTTCACCATTAACAAGAACGCAACTGGGATTTACGAGCTGGCATTTTGTCCTACTGAATCATGCCCTCAATGCAGGGTGAGGTGCGGGTCTGCTGGCATTTTGGAGGAGAATGGCAAGGCCTTGGTGGCTCTCGATGGTCGCCCCTTCTACTTCTCCTTTAGGAGGGTTCAAAATTAATCTTTATAATAACAACTAAGCTTCTCCGCCACACACATATATAAAATATAATTGGATGACAATAGGTATCTCAATGCAATATGTTTATTGTCGTTGTATTAGTAAATAAACGGAGATGTATGTGTATGTTTGCCAGGAAAATTATCTTGTGTTTGTGTATTTAATTAAGTCCATATATGTGATAGGTGACCAATAATTATTGAAAATAAATAGTAATTATAATTATATATATAAGAGTGGCATTTGTCTGCCAGGCGGAAGACCAGTTGTGTATTTATTTTTCTCATTCAGGGCACAAGTCTCTTGATCCACCACAGACCACTTCTGCTAAATTATAAATCAAATTAAAAGATATAAAAGGAAACCAAAAATCGATCATCTTGTCTCATTGGCTTTGGGTATACAGTAAGGAAATTTATTATTTTTTTTAATTAAAAAAAAAAAAGGTTGTGAACATATTAATTCCCTAGCCAAACAAAATATAAACATCCCAAGCAAAGCATGGTATTTTTTGCATTGTAGGATCCCAAGATCTATTGTCTTCCCACTCCTTAAAGTCAACTGAGTATTCCCGAAGCAGCCGAACGTGATTTGGGGGCCTCAAAAGACAAATTTTGTAATAATATTCAACACCCTAATACTAGCGTTTGCCTTACACTGCGTCACCCGACAACATGCACGGCTTTCAAAAGTCAAAAGTCAAATAAGTTAAAAACCTTTTCTCAGATTTTGATTCAATTTTCCTACCCAACTAATTAACTCCCGTGAAACATAATGAACTTGCTGAAGGCTGATCAAAATTTGTTAAGACGATGCTATTAACCAGAAGATTTAGTAACAGAGTTACATGAATTTTTAATTTCAGGTCAACAAGCCAAAAAAAAAAAAAAGAAAAACACTTTGCAGGCCACATGCCGCATATCTAATTTTGTTTTCGTCTGCAGTGGACCAGGCCTGTGGTAATGGAAAATACTAATTTTGTCCGTGAATTGGTGCCTGTGGGATCTCCGTGAAATAGCTTTTTTTTTTTTTTTTTGACATAACAGAAGGTGACCCACATGGACGAGGGCTGTCATTGGGCCGACTCGTTACACATGACGTTCTTTTTGGGAGTCCTCGAAAAGCCGTGCAGTGCGTAAATGAGTTGCAATAGTGTCAAACTGACAATCGGACTCCCATCAATCAATTAAATGCAAATGGCGTTCATGCGTCTAACTTGATGCTCGTATAATGTATAGGCTTATGCTCTACAGACTACAATAATGGCTCCCGAGCCCGTGTGGTCGGATCTCATACCGATGGCGTCAATTGGATACAAAGATTCTTTCGTCTGGAAAACGTCGATTCTTTTGTCGGTTGGATACCTTGCAACTGGGACTCAGAAATCAAAATGTTGATGAAATCTTCATGCGTCTGTGCTTATAGTCCCCGTTTTCCAATTTGGACATGGACATATGCTTTCCATCCTCCAACTGCCTGAAAATTTCCCCTATGCTTGCACCTTTCCGCAAGCCAGTGAGTGGCTGAAAACCCCAGAAGAGGTTGATGCATGCCACGTGGAAAGCTAAACGCAACTCTATTGGATCATACGGGGACATAACATGGAAGAGGAATCCCCAGCAATTTGGCAGGCTAACTTACGCATTGCCGTTATCAGAGCTGCTACAGGCTTGATTTGGAAGGACAACGTTCCCAAAATCTCCATCCAAACTCATCTGCTGGACCTCTTGGGGGGACAGGATCTTGATGCAGCGGATGCAGTTCACAAACTCCCTGTACATTCAAGCAAAGCAATGAAAAAGGAAAACCAGTGGTATAGAGTAGTTGCAGCACACACAGATACTCCACAATTCTAATGACATCAGTAAGAACTCCAAGAGAAACAAGGCTAAGCAGAAGTTTCTCGAGTAATGTAGAGAAGAATGCAAAAGGGTGACGAGTGGTTTTTGCATTTTCACGTGGGAATCAGATAAACAAAAATGGATGCAGATTGCATTTTCCTATTGGACACCAGCTGTTATGTGTCCACCATAAATTTCTATGGTTGTTGCTGGCAAAGCGATGAAGATTAAAAACATCAAGACTTTTTTCATGGCCCCAGAACAGTCAGTCCCCCGAGTAGTTTATTTTTTTTTTTAAAATAATATATCTCTCCGTGTCTAGAGTAGCATGAGATGTCCCAGTGTGAAAGTTGACATTGCAGCACGAAGTGAGTGCAACAATGAGATACACATGACCTTCAATGCCAAAAACTAGTCTGCAATAAGGTCTCAACATAATCTTGTCAGTAGCACCATAAATGTTCTAAAGTAAGCAGCATGAAATACCACAACAGTCTACACGAAATAAGGAACTTACTCCCAAGGGTCGTCCCCCACTAGCAAAACATCATTCTCGTGATCCACATAAACGAGTTTCCAGCCTATCCTCTGTCCATCTTCCAACTGCCCCTCTATACCAAATCTATGAGCTAAATCTTGCTTGAGTTCATCATAGCCAGAATAACGTGTTATATCGATTGACCTCCCCACAGCTCCACGTTTATACACCTATAAACAAACATTGGCTGGATTAAGGGCAAAATAAATGCCAATAAGAAGAAAGAGTACAAATTCAAACATGTAAATACAAGTAAATGTACAAATGACATTAGTTTCACTATTCCTATACAGATATCACTAATATAGGCTAGTACCACAAACCTTTGTATATGTCCGCATGCGCTGCAACTGTGGTGGAGGAGCCCAAGGACCTTTCTTAAGAAAACTACTGCCATTAATGGTGGAGTCAATGGAATTGTATGCCATATCATGAACTCCAAATGACTGGGAAACCATTGAGGACGAAAGTTCCTGCTGAGGATCTTTGGAATTTTCACAGTTGGCAAGCATGCTTCCTGAAGAGAGATTATTTGACATATCTTTGCCCAACCTGACCATGCCCTTTGTTAACAAAGGATCAGAATTCTTGGTTATTCCCAGTTGGTCATTAAAGGCTGTTCCATAAGTAGCATTGTTCCTCAGATCTCCCTGGAGCTCCCCACCTTGGATTGTCTCCCTTAATAACAATGATTGAATATCATACGGTGAATTGTTATTCTGCTGCAAATGGATATCATTCTGAGAAAGGCAAATTGATGCTGTAGAAGAAGTGTCCAAGTAATCCATTTGGGTAGCTGCAGTGTTTAGATACTGTTGGGGGGGTAAATTTCCTTGTTTTTGATTCCTGGATATGTTTAATGAGGGCTTCCCATCAGATTTATGCAGCATATCTTGAGTTATATTAGCATTAGATAATGCGTTCTCCAAGACATTAGAACCCAGGTGTGTCACAGCAGAATGAGCCATGTCCTGAACCATTGCCTTGCTTTGGTGGAATCGACTGTTCATAGGTTGAACTAAATTTGGGAAATTGTTGGTTGAAGGCGAAGTTGAACAAGATGGAACATCATTGCTAATTCCAGACTGTCCAGCTCCCACAGCTGCGGTCAATATACTGCTTCCAACTGTTGCACTCTGATTGACTGTGGAGTTTGTTGGAAGTCCCACAAGACCAGGCACTTCAGTCAGTATGCCAGGCTGCTGAGATTGAAGATTCAGTTGGTGGGTTGAGTGAGAGAATTGAGAATTAGTTTGGCTGCTACCCTTTGTCAACTGTTGTTGGGCAATATTTGGCAGAGGGAGAGGAGTAGATGCTGTTTGTGGCAATTCCAACATTTGGCTGGATGTCATGGACCCAGAAAAGCTCTGGGATGCATCTAGCAGCTGCCTATGTGAGTCCTGAAGCTGTGGAACTTGACTGGGCTGTTGCAGCGTAGACTGCTGGGCTAAAAGTGATTGTTGTTGTTGCTGAAGCTTCTGGACCAATTGAAGTTGAACCTGATTGTCAGACATCTGCAAATGTTGATTTACTTGATCGGGCAACTGAGATTGCAACAGGCCTTGTTGGTTGTGAGCCAAAATATGCTGCTGTTGATCCTGCTGCTGCTGCAGGCTTTGAGGAAAGTTGCTAGGATGCTGCTGGCTTTGAATGGATAGTTGTTGCTGAACACTGTTGTTGGTTTGCACTAGAGTTTGAGGATGCAAAATTTGAGATTGAACTTGACTCGAGTGTAGAGTCTGAGTTGTAGAATTTGGCCATGATTGTTGACTGATTTCACCTAACTGTTGCTGTTGCTGTTGTTGCTGTTGCTGTTGCTGTTGCTGTATGACAGAGCCTACATGCTGCGAGGATGGCAGCTTTGGAGGCTGATCAAGCCGTTGTGCTTGCTGAGGCATCCTTTGCACATTGAACTGCAAATTGCTTGGGGAATGTATTTGTGGAGCTGACAAGCCTAACTGGCGTGAAAGATCACTTCCGGCAAGGTTCTGCAGAACAGATCCTGACAAGGAGTGCATGTAATTTGGCTGCATTGAGTTTGTGAGGGAAGGATTCTGCTTCATGTTCATCCACTGGGCTAAGCTTAAGCCAGGGAGAGCCAGGGAATCTTTCATGACGATATTATCACCAAACCAAGGCATTGTCCTTTTGAACAAGTGATCAAAATCAGAAGAATCATCGTCTACAAAAGCCAGATATGAAAGACAAGTCAGAATCTCCCCCATCAAATATTTGAAATGTGAAATTTCAGATCAAAAGCAACCTCAAAGATTTTTTTTTTAGTACATGTGAGAGGAGAAAAAGGTATCTTCCACATTTTAATTATTACATTGACACATTTCAAACCATCGAACCCATTTGGAAACCTTGAAGATCAAAGTGCAACTCATAAAAGACCAAAAAAAAAAAAAAGTATATTCACCATAAAAGGCTTCACCACACTATCCCCCTACTCATTTTATGATAATGAACTGAACTCAGCAGATGCCGTTTCTCCAATTAAAAGCAGATAAGAACTGGGTCCCAGACCTAACGCCTCAAAGTTCCATACACACACAGAGCTTATACAATAAACAAAAAAACTGAAATGACTTTCAGGGTACCAGTTTAAGCTAAAGGGGGACTTACTAAAATGATTTGAACTTGCCAAAATCTTCTAATTTACCTGGCATTCCTGGTTGCCTTGGGCGCTTAGATCTAAAGAATGGAGGACACATGAAAAACGGGGCAGTCACTGGTTCAATCTCCCAGATTGAAACTCGATTATGCTTTTCCCCAGCTGTTGACTCATCCCATCCAACCTTTAGGATATCATGAATTAAGTGATGGTTATCTACATTCTTAGGTAAATTTGCAGAGGAAAAAAATGTCTCAGATTCTACCTGCAAATTACGCCATTGTGAGTTCTTCCATCTTACTGGATCAATATCAGTTATACCTGTAATTGTACCCATATACCTGAAGGCAGATGACTTTTTCCATTAAAATTGTTTGAAGCAGAACAAAAACTAAAACCTATCAAGTTAACTATGTCACTATGTTCAAATACCATGCAACATTTAGAGCAATTGCTCAAGGTCAATGTGAAAACAAGTATCAGAAATTAAATTAAACTATCTTCAAACACCATGCTGCCTGTCAATTAATCTCTTGAAAAATTCAAGCAACAAAAGCAACGCACCTTCTTGTTCCTAACTCCTCTGTTTCAAACATCATTCGAAAGCGCAAGCCAAGAGATATTTGGTTGCTGTACACTGACTTGTAGTATTTGGCTAAAGGGATAACAAATTCTGATGGACTAGCCCTGCAAGAATATTTATCCAGTGTCAAATAAACAATAGTCATGGCCGGCATAAAAACAATATTTGAAAGTCTATTATGCATCCTTTGGTCAACCAAAGGGGAGAAATTAATTGACCTTGGATTGTAAAACACAGTGAAGGGACTATTGTTGGCCGCTGCATGGGCCGCAGCAGCTAGGATTCCAATGTGCATGCTATCACTTGACAACACTGACGATGATAAATAGGTAGATTGCCTGTTAGCCCGTCTGACACCCAAGAGAAGCTGCTGCTTTTCATCTCTGCTCATACAAATGAAATCTTATTCTTGATTAAAAAGAATCATTTGCAGATAAAAGGTGAGCTGAATTCAAAATGCATGCATGATTCACAAATGTGAGAATAATACATTTGCCCATAAATGAGTCTCTTGACATTAAAATCCAAGAATTCTAACTTCATTACTGGTACCTTATAAATAAAACTGAATCACCAGCCAATAGTCTCTTTCCACTAACAAATAGGCTCCAGCCAGTTGTAAGCAGGTGACGCTTGGGTTGGCCTAGGTTTAGAGGACCGGTGAGTTTGGATTAGGCTATAAGCAAATAGGCTGACAAAGAGTCTAAAATTATGTTTAAAAGCAATTTAAAGGTGCAAAAATGGAAAACTTTGAATTTTCATGGCTAAAACGGACTTACCACGGTAGATATGGCGGAAATTCCAGATGGTGTCATGTAAATCCCTGGCTACAAGTTCTTGAGCCGGTGGTTGCATGGAGAAATCCTATTAAAGTTCAGAATAAAGAAAGCCAATGATTACATACACATTGGCCAACTAACACAATAGATATCTTAGAGCAAGGGAAAGCTCGTACAAGAGGAGGGAAGATTTTTTCAGCTGCTCGGCGGGGAACAGAGAAACCACCATGAGTGCTTGTGTCACTTGCTGTTAATGTTTTGCAGAAAAACTCAGTTTGTGGTTTATTTGACTTCATTGTAAGATCTGATCTCAGTACTGCATCCTTATCAAACTGCATAAAAGGTGCTGATAGATTCAGTTGGGGTCGGCAATTAAAAATATGCCAAGGGGGCATTTTAATGTTTGTTTAGATGTGACAGAACAACCTAAGATTCTGAACTACAAAGCATGCTATAATAAACATATGCAAGTCAAGTCCTTACAGAAGGAACAGGTTGCAACGTCATCTGAGCATAAACTTCGTCTGTTTCTGGGTCCACCTAAGGAATTAAACATAAGAAATGAGATGATTACGGTCAACATAGCCAAGGAATTTACAAAGATACCATGAAAAGGTCACGGCAGAGAAATGATACATGCAAAGTGACATTATGAAGAAGACATAGTAGCTTTGAGGGAAGAGTCGGATAGTTAGGGATCTGAGCATCCACATTCTTCCTCATAGTTGCTGCAACCTGAGATCAGTGAGCATCTTTTAAGGACTTGGGCTTGAAATGCCAAAAACAAAGACCACAAACAAATAGAAAAAGCTAGGGTCCATCCATAACACACGCCCTCTGCGCGTCACAACTAGTGGGTAGTCCGCTTTGTTCAATGCTAAATCAGAAATGCTTGAAAACAAACTCCGGATCATGTCACGGTGAAAGTTCAAAAATCCCTTAAGACAGACTTAATTATCTTGTTTTAAAGCACAACCGTGGTTTTTAAATATATAAATGATCTTGTTTTGAACGAGACTGAAATTTAATAATGGTCCCAATGGAACCTTACAGAACATTTTGTTTTCAATGAGCTTCCTCTTGCCACTAGTTTCATGAATAATTTCTACAGAAGACTGCTAATGGATGACACATGCGCTGACCTTGTTATTACAAAGCATACTTTCTTCCTTTTAATACATATAGAAAAAAGTCTCCAGATAATAAATTAACCAAGAAAAGCCTCTTTAATATTTATCCTATCTGAAAACCAGTTGTTTACTTACACCCAACAGCTTTATATGAAACCTACCCGAAAGACCAAAGTCATTATCCTACTAATAAAACCCACAAATTATTAATTATTATTTCAGTTCATCAAAATTAAAAACCTACAAATTATACATACATACATACATACATATATATATATATATATATATATATATATATAGAGAGAGAGAGAGAGAGAGAGGGGGGGGGGAAGGTACAGTGTTTTAACGAACCGATCGGATTTTTTTAATCTTTTCTGTGAGGGAGGGGAGAGCATATTTTTTTGTTCATATAAATCATAAATTGGGAGGGAGGGCGAATGATTAAGTCTAAACGCAGGACCTGTTCGCTGTGGCCTTGAGGGAAGTAAAGAACGTGGGTCCCAGCCACCGGCAGGTTCACCAGCGGCCCTGCACACGCTTGCCATAGCTCTAAGTTTATGCTCTTCTTCTCTGGCCCTCCTCCCGCACCACCTGCATCTTCTCCACAACGTGTCAGTCTCTCTTCATTCACTTAATCCCATTCTTTCTTCTTCCTCTTTTTTTTTTTAAATTATTATTTTTTCAACAGTTCCCGAGCATGCGTTTGTTTCCCAAGAAAAGCAATTCCCCGGAAAAGCAAACCAAATTTCGCAATATTTTAGTACTCGAGTAAAGAAAATGAATCTGGCTTGCTAGATTCCAAGCAAGCACATACGGATTTTTTATTTTCTCCAAGGACAACAACAAAAAAAAAAAATAATAATAATAATAAAAATGAAAACTACAAGAAAATGATAACAACAATAGACTATGATGGAAAATCAGAAATAGATAAAGACAAAGTGTTCAACCCTGTGATGTGCAAACAAACGAGTGAAAAAGAGAGGAGGAGAGACTGACAAGAGGGGATGATGACCTTGGCAAGGATTTCCGATGGCGGCGGCCATGGAATTTGCTCCTCCTGTAACGCTCTCCGGCAGCTTCATGGACTGACTCCGGTCGAGAGAAAGTTCTTGATCCGAGCAAGCTTCCGTCACGTAGCCATATAGTGTTTCCTTTTCTTCTTCTCCTCTCTCTCTCTCTCTCTCTCTCTCTATATATATATATATATATATAAAATCTGAAAAGGAGTTTCAACAAAGCAACCCTCTTTCTTGGGCTATGGGTTCAGATCAGTTGAAGCAACATCAAGAAAGTAAATAAGCAAGCTTTTTTCACAAAGATATATTGGAGAGTCACCGAAATGGTTGAGTTAAATTGTGGCTGGGAACTCGCCAAGTGAAATGGCCGACAAAAAAGACGGAAAACCAAGAAAAGATTTTTAAAGAAATGTTGGGGGGTCGGCTTATGGAGTTTGAAGAGTGTTGAGTTGAGTTTCTCAGAGACCAAAAGTTGAAGCTTTGCCCCCTATCTTCCCCTACATTACCCAGACAAATACTATTTCCTCCCCTCTCTCTCTCTCCCTGTCTGTCTGCGACTGTGTGTCTGTTTATATTTCGTCACGCCTCACTGTCCTGGAAAATGGCACTTCCCTTTTGACTAAATCCTATTAATATGCACCACTTTGAAGTCTTAACCGATGATATAATTTCTCTTCTCTTTTCCTTTAACCCTGGTCAATTGTTCTCTTGCTGTTGTTTAATTTTTCTTTTTTCTTTTATATCCCCAAGTTGCCCCTTGATCGTTCACAATTTCCCCCCTTTTTATATCATTAATTGATTATTATTAATTAATGATAATGAGTATGATTAATTTAAAGTAAATCAATCAACTAACCACTACTGGCAAAAAAGGACAAATGATTTTTGTGTGTGTACAAAGAAGGGTCATGGATGTGTACATGGAACCTTTGCTTTCCTTTGACCATTACCCTCGCTACTTTGCCTCTCCCCCCAATCTCATGCCCATTTGACCACATGCTACAATCAACCATTTCCCACGCAGTTATTATTATTGTTATTATTATTATTATTATTGTCCTTTTTCTTTCATTGATGCTGACACAGGCAATGAGTTTTATTAGTTATCAAGACTGCTATATCCAGTGGAAGCATCGAGGTTTTACTACGTTGTCTTGATCCCAAAAGCTTTAAAAGAATCTACTCAACCATGTTGAAGTATTAGTTACCTTTGATTAATCGATTGAAGCATTCCACTAATAAATTCCACCACCACCACCACCACCTCCCCCAGCCCCCGGGGGCACTGCTTTAATAAATTCCACTGAGGAAGCGAGAGTTATCTCCCTTAATATCATACAACAACATCAAAATATATAATAAATAAGATAGTATATACATCAAGTTCTAAAACCTGGCAAAAAAGGCATCTTTATTATATATATATATATATGTATTCCCTTGGTTGCATATTTTATTAATTTAGTTATTTTGGACGGGAGAACTAAAATTTTAAAATCAACAGTTACAACATTCAGGGAGTGCGAAAATGTTTACGACTTGTAAATTACCAGCAATTTTGCAGTGAAGAACACAGACATTTTTTTTTTTTGTTCACGACCTTCATATTATATAGTTCGATGGTTTATAATTATGCCAGCAGATCACGGAAAATCGATCGGTAGAGGACGGACGCACGCAGCCTGGCATACGCACGCATGCATATATAATGAATGTCCTGAATCCGTAAGTTCTGGCGTGTAGAGTTTTTTTATATATGGGATGCGTGGGCGTGGGCGTGGGCGTGTGCGTGTGCGGGTGCGTGCGCAAGTATTCTCGTCTCATCATTACATGTACAATTGGAATAAGCATCCCCCCTTACAGAGATCAGACTTGAAGTAGTCTCGCGTCTGAAATGAACTCGTCTTCATCATTAGCATGATGTCTTCTTTTTTATTTTTTTTTTGAAATGCACACCACGGAAAGCTCGGAATCATCCAATTCTAAATCAGCCCAGAAGTGACGTGCTTCATGTTGGAAATACTGACATTTCTAAAATAGCACGACATGGAAAATGAGTCAATATTTTCTTTTCTTTTTTTTTTCTTCTTATTTTCTACGAGGGTCTCTCACGTGTAAAATTTTTGACTAGAAAATGATATGTCATGTATTATTTCATCAGCATTTGTAGAAGCATCAATATTAATATGCCCAACCTCATCATCAATTTAATTAACTCAGCTCAGGTTTTCTGTTGTTTTTTTTTTTTTTTGGCAAATAAAACTTTGGAAAGAAAGTTGACACAGGCATCCGGGACGAGTGACAATTATTTTGTCACTCTTGTAGTGACTTCTGTCAATTATTGCTGGAGCCAAGTGGAGGCCAATCTTAATTCACGCACCAAGTGCAACAAAAAGTAACGTCAATCTTGATCGATTGTGTTTGTCAAGGAAGAGAATCAAGATTAACCACCATTTATTAGTTGCCATTTAGTAATTAAAAAAATTTATTAATTTTATAAAGTTATAAATTTAAATTTACACCAACCTCCTGATTCTCCGAGACAAGTTAGCAATAAATTCAGCACAATTTTATTTGACAATACCGTGGAACCTCCTGCTAACCTATTTAGATAAACAAGAAGGAAGGGGAACGAAATCAAGATTCCTACCCCGCCCCCCCCCCCCCCTCCCCTACCCCCCGGCCCCCCCCCCCCACCCAAAAAAAAAAAAAAAGTTTCAAGTTTCTCACTCCAACAGGGCTGCGTCCCATCCACCGTGTTTCCGGGATAGTGGCGCATCCGAGTAGAGCCCACGCTTTGACCATCGTCAGCCGCGCGGTTGATCTCGAGCGGAGTGGAATGATCACCACTGAATTTTTACGTTTGATTCTCACAGCCGATGTCTACTCCTACTGGGGTTCTCAAAGAGACGGCTCACGGTTGGCGTGACCCGAGCTATTCGGCGGATCGGCGGGGGGCCGGGGGGGACTCACTGTATATAATCACGATACTTTTTAATGCGGTGGGACCACGATCATTGCGCGGCTTGGATGGCCTGTGACTGTCAATCGTTGTCGTAGAATTGGCCCCCACCATAAAAGAACGCCAAATCATTTAACTAACGTTAACCAGACAAACCAATCCAACTGTTCCAGGCTGGCTAAATGACTCATGACCGTATATTGTAATAAGAATTTATTTATTTATTTTTATTTTTTGGGTATCGCAATGGGATTCTGAACCCTCGCTAACCATAGTCTCGGTGACTTTTTTTTTTTTTTTTTTGTGGGGGGAGGGGGGGGTTCAGCTTCTTTGCGTGAATTTGACGTGTTAGGCATAAAAAAATCAGACAACTTAGCTAAGCTGTTAGACAACTTTTGTTTAATGGGAAGAGCATTGGCGTCGTGCAGTACATAATGTGATTTCACTTCACTTAGTTATGCTGAACGAATATGCAATCTTTTTTTTTTTTTGGGTGGTTTTGGGACAACGGAATATGTATCTTTTGAACTGCTATTTTGCAGTAGAAAAAAAATTTCCATTCATCCCCCCTCCCCGCGCCGCCCCCCCCGCCCAAAAAAAAAAAAGGGAAAAAGAAAAAGAAAATGTTTACCCCTGGAAATGCGAATTCGCATGATTAGACTGGTTCTTGGATTTTCATAATTATATATTAAGCTACGAGAGATGGTGTGGGCATCGCTTTTGGAATATATAGCGTCATTATCGCTTTAAATGGGCCGCTGATTTCTAATCATCATTGTCATCGTCATCGTCATCGTCGTCTATAAATTAGTCTCTTTTTTTTTTTTTTCTCTCTCTCTCTCTCTCTCTCTCTATATATATATATATATATATATATTTCTCTTTTTTAATTATTATTTTTTGTTTTAAAAGAATTTGAGCTGGGATATAATTACTAAGAAGTGGCTCTGATCGTGTTATTCGTCCCGAGCTTCTAGTGGAACATTGGGGGCCGTTCATCATCTAGCCACTTTCTGAGTTTTATAGGATGGAGGGGGGAGACAAAGACGATGGTGCCTACAGTTAATAAAGGCACTTGATAATGCGATGTTAAAGCTGAAACCTGACAAAAGAAGCGATACACGCCAATTCTTCTGTCTCTGTGATATGCATGCATATATTTTTATTTTCAGCCTTTTTAAGTTTTGTCATTGGCTTGTCCTACCACAGATACTTTTTTTTTTTTTTTAAGAAAAAAGAAGAAGAAGAAGAAGAAGAAGAAGAAGAAGAAGAGAGATTTGGTTCAAGATTATTGCCAGCCACTCGCAAATAGGTATTATAGTGATTGATAGTCCATGTCTCTCTTTTTTTTCTGGGGGCCCCGCGCCCGCGGAGGGGGTGTCAATCAAAAGTGGAGAGAGACAAATGAATGAATCATTTTTGCAAAGCAATAGAAGAATACTGTGAAAATCATGGCATTGCGCCCATTTTATCCTCTCCTTTTATAAACAAATGGATAAATACGAGAATAAATAACAGTAACGCACGGTATACAGCAGTTAAAAAAAAAAAATGAATATCATCGCTGGCCGCAAACCACCAAAAATTTAGGTGGTCCTACTAAGTATAGTTAGAGGAAGGTTCCAATGAGGGTTCCATGATTGATGATCTCAAACGCCTCATTTTGGTGTTACTGCACCGCCTGTTAAATTTAGGTGCCAGTGTCCTTGATGCTTCTCCTCTTACAATCATTCTGACAATAAATGTAATTTATCTAGTTGGTGTTATCCTCTGTCATAATTATATATCATAGATTGGATGAGCACGTAATTATTATGCTGGCTGCCGTTTGTTTTTTTTTTTTTTTTGGTTACTCGGCGCTATGGTCTTCTGAATTATTCCATGCATATGCATCAGGGGACTGCTAAAAGTAAAGAATCCAATGTGTTGCCTAAGAAAGAAAGAAAAAAAAAAAAGTCCAAGATTATTAATATCATCAACTAAGAGGGTTATTACTTTTAATTAGTTAAGATAGATAGATAGATAGAATAGAGTGCATGCAACGTTATATATGATGTCACCGAGTCAATCACAAAAACATTGCCCCCTTGACTTGGTGGCCAGATGACACCCCCAATGTACAGGCCTTATAATAATGCAATGCGGAATTCTTCGCCCTTCATAAAGGCGACTACGCCGAATAGAAGGGAACACTTTGCTTATTAAATGTTAATTTATGTTTATATATATATATATATATATTTATTTATTTAAATTCCCTATTTTGGTTATGAAAACTTATATGCGGGACAAAGCCAGAACCATTAATTCTTTGAGGCTGCAGAACAAGGCGGGTGTGGATGCTGGCTGTTGCTCCTGCATGGACTTTGATTTTGCAGTGAAATCCTCCCCGTGGCCCCCCAGTTGTCGTCTTCGAGGGTACAAATTTCGGAAAATTACTTTAGGACATGTAGGGTTCAATTGACAAAGTGGATGTGCCGGGAAAGCATGACAAGGACTCGCGGTCACACCTGAGTTTTCACCTGTGGTTATCAATCGTTCCAGCAGCCGGGGCAGCATGAATATATTCATGTTACCGTGTCTCGCCTACCCGTGATTTCAGATTTGGGGCTATTGCAGTGCAAACAACTTCTATCCCACTCAATGAGTACTTCTTTCAATGCATGCACATTAATTGCATTTTAATCCAATGCCATCCCCTTTCCGTTTCAATAGGAAGCAAACAATTTATGGGGAATAGAAGGCCTAATAACTCGATTATAATTATATATATATATATTTATGAATGAAAAAAGAAAAAAGAAAAAGAAAAATCCATGCAACATGCAGTCAAATCATGACGACTAGAATTTGATCCTCCAAAGGATAAACGAGCTTCCTTCGCTAAATTGTCTGAAAGTCCCACCACGAATTCACCTTTGTTAGACATATACATATATGCAGCATCATTGCGAACACAAGTCTTTTGCAGATACTAAAATATTTGTCTTTCCTTTCTGACTGGCAGCTTATAAGAAATTAACTTCTTATGCGTGGCTTGGCTTGCCTCGTAATTGTATTTTAGTTAATGGCCGCCTCAAGAAACGCGCGCGCACATGTTCAACTTCGCCTACGTATACTTTGACTAAGTAGACAAGGACCCAGATCAGAACAATGCGTAAGCGCGAATAATTTCAGAGCCCAAGCAAGGCTTGATCTCTATTTATGCACGACTCAGGTAGGCATCCTGGAGTTTTCAATGTCACCGGCATTCACGCTTCAGAGTATCTCATTCGCCATCAATTAATTCTCCTACTAGCACATCTACTAGTATCCTCGGACTTCAGACGAATTATTGAGTTTTGCAACATCTGGTTGAAGTGGCAAGGCAACGCACGATTCTTCAAGAGCTGAATTTGTTGGTAGGGATAAAGGTTGTGAACTTTCAGTCCTAGGAAAAACGACAACATTCAAGCAACAAGATATCATTTTCTCTTTTCTTTTTTTTTTTTTTTTTTATACATTTTTTTGGTTTGATGAACAAGAAGTATCACTGATCTCAAATAAAGTGTCACAAGATGAGGCGTTTGACGCAAACAAAACAACATGGGAGTGCCCTACCCATCCCAAGGATGAACACAAATTTCTCTGGGTCTCAGTTTGCATCTCAGAGAGAGCGAGAAAGAGACGGACAGATAGAGATAGAGAATCATTAATTAAACAGAAAGGAACTCATGTCTCGCCAACCAACCATAGGCCCCAGTCTAAAACAAATATCCCCTACAAGATTCCTAGCCTTCACCTTCCGTTGGCCACACACCAGACCTCATAGTCCAGGCCCTATAAGAAAATCCCAAGAAGATCAAAGCCCAGACCTTGTTCCCCCCCCCCCCACCAGCTAAGCCCTAATAAGAGTTTCCGCCTTGGTTTCCCATGAGACTGACAAGATTTAAAACAGGAAATTATCCTTAACCAAGGTCCTATGTTCCTGGCCCTGGAAGGACAAGTGCAAAAGGACCAGTAGTCTAAAGTGTAGACGAGCGACAAAATACATGAATGAATGTCACAAAATCCTGCTATGGAGAATGTTATGATTAGGATGAATTTTAGCATGGGCAAAGGAATTTGAAGCAATTCCTTACATTTCCATTGTTCAATTCCATACTAATGTGATTGTCTAGTCAGGATTTAATTTGATAACACAAAAGAAAATTCTGTGTTTCTAATCTATCATTAAAGACTGAAAAAAAAAAAAAAAGAGAAAATTCTTACAACTTGTGCTAATCAATGTGAGAATGGGACCAACGAGCAGCATCAGCTGCTCGTGATACTGTGCCAGCACCATGAAAACAATTCAAAATACTCGTCTAGGAAAGTTTGTGAAGAAACAGAGACTGCAACCAAGAAGCACGTCCATCAAATATGTTCTCCATGAACCAACCAGTTATGCACGAGTACAACAATTTCATTGTTAACGTGAAATAATTGTTTTAACATCTATTTTGAGAAGGTTAAGGTCAAAAAGCAACCAAATCATCTTAAAGAATAGTTCAAATATGCTGTATTTCTGCAGTAGAGAGCTCCATTTTTAAGTAGTCAAAGGGTCATGTTACAAAACACTGAATAAACATTGCATGACACTTACTAGTAACCACTGCTTGCTTACACAGAACACTAAGTACTTTTCTTCCTAATTGCAAATATTCCAACTACATGCGTCAGAAACATGTTGTCACTGTCTGCTATTATCCCATTGTGTGTGCATTTTCAAATGTGTTAACTATACTGTTGGTTTGGTTTTTCTTTGAAACATTCAAGGTTTTCATCTTTTACCTATTCATAAAAACTTCTTTTAAAAAAACACAAAGCCCAAAAGGAAAAAGATTGCCCAATGCTTAGTATTTCAAGATCGGGGGTTGCCTTCTATTGACCAGAATTATGCCTAGCCCGGGTATGCTGCCACAGCTTTTGTTTTCTTGGATGATACATCTGGACAGCAACATGGCATGGTTCTCTGACGGGCATCTGCAACACAATCCAGATTGAGAAAAAATGGAAAACGAATGCTCAAAATTGCTACAAAAGAAAACGAAGGGAACTTTTAGCAGATATAATAGTGTGAAGTTGATTAGGTCAGATCTAGATACAATATGATAAACAGCAATAGACATAATAGAACATCAAACCTAAAAAAACAGAAGAAGTAACCTGCAAAACAAGGCTTCCAGAATAGCCTGCAATGCCTCCCATCACATCTAACCTTCCAGGTGCTCTTGCTATATAGATTTCCCTCTGCATGATGGGGAATTGTATCAGAAATTGAAAAACAAGCTGAAATATGAAATTCAAACAGCACCAATTTGCATGATTGTGGACCACTTGAAGTTCATCAAACAACAACAAGAAAACAGAGGTAATGCTTTAAACCACCAGTCTTGATCTGATTGATGTTAGATCCCCTGTATACAAAAATAATAGCAGCATGTGTAAACTCTAAAAAATTCGTCTACTATTCTTCTTTGCAATTTTTTCTTTTATTGTGGAAGGGGTTAACGGGTTGAACTATGGTAAGGATAGTCAACTCATCCATTTTCTTGTTACTACATTTGTGCATAATATGGCAAGTATGCATTAGTAAATTTATTGTGCTGTCTTCTGTGCAGTGGATAAGATTGCGGATCTGCATTTGCATGTAAAATTCATGCACAAAAACCAATTTTGTTGTATCATGAAGCTATAAAGAATATCACGTGCACACTTCATACAAAAAGATTTGCCCACACACCCCTAATTTTTTTTCAGCAGTTGCAAGTTGAAACTTTAAACTTACATGATATGTGCACATTGCACACAGATTGAGTGGCAACATTGTGAATAAAATAATTTGCAGTTTATGAAGATCAAAGAAATGTGTGCTCAGTACATCCGAGGCAAAATAGCAAAGAGGATGCCGCGTCTAATTTGTTATCTCCTCAAACAGATGACATCATGAGTGAAGTAAGACTCATCTAAAATACGATATAAAATGAAAATCTACTGATATGCATGTCATGTCACCTTATATGAAGACAGTCTATTACCAAGTTTCCAGTGAATATGCCAACCTTATTGTATAGGATATTAGTAGGATTTTTATACAGAGGTAGTTTGATTACTATAAAGACAATAAAAAATGAAGCAAGATGAGAGAATTAATAAGAGACATAGACCTCCCAGTTGAATAGCCGAGCAGCAGCCAAATGTTCCTGTATCAGGTCCTTTTTATTGTTCCCCAAGTCATGAAGAGCGCCCAAATCTGCCAAGCTCTTCAAAATACTTATTGTATCAGAAAGGCCCTGAAGGTCATCATGACGAACAATCTGCACATTAATTATCACAACCACGTATCGAAAAAAAAAAAAAAAACTTTTATTGCAAGTTTGCAGAAAAGGAACAACGTTGATGATTACAACAAACGAAAAGAGAACAAAACAGATGCTTATTGTGAATTAGCAGAAAACAGAACAATGTTGTTGACTTCGGGGAAAAGAAGGAAACGAAGCAAGCACGAAAGACAATCACAAAGCGGGAAAAAAAAAAAAACCTTCGACCGGACAAAAATAGGAACAACGGAAAAGAAAATAAAACCATTGCAGTCTTTAATTTAAGTAAAATTTGCAGATCAAAGATTTTGCCTGTATCAGATACCAAGAACAACCATATACACATAATAATAATAATAATAATAATAATAATAATAATAATAATAATAATAAAGAAAAAGAGTTTACAGAAATGCAAGATTAACAATTCAAGAAAGAGACTAAAGAAAGATGTTAAAGAATCGAGGAGGCAGGAAATTCATGAAAGACTGGACCGAACAGACCCAAAAACAGAAAAGAAAAGAGAAGAAAGAGAGAGAGAGAGAGAGAGAGAGAGAGAGAGAAAAAAAAGACAAAGATGACGGTTAAAAAGGAACCAAAGAGAAAGCAAAATTTAAGAAAGAAAGAAAGAGTAAAAAGATTAAAATCCCACACACACACACACAGAGACAAGCAAAAAGAAGAAGACGAAGCGGGTGGGAATTGTGGGGGGGGGGGAAATAAGTACGAGAGCAGACGTCGGAAACCATGGCCAGTGACATAGTCAACGAAAACCTGTGGCTGTCTGTGGCTGTTTATTAAAAGCAGCTTCGTCTTCTTCTTCGTCTTCGTCTTCGTCTTCTTCGTCTTCTATTATTATTACTAGTACAAATAAAACTACAACTACAACTGCTGATGTTTTCTCCCAAGTGAAAGGGAGAAGCTTCCGCAAAACTTTGGCCGATCCCCTCTCTTTGACAGGGACTGCCTCGGCCTGCCATCGGGGGGATTCTCTCATCAATAATTTGGGGTCTGTGTTTATACCTACTCCATCTACTAAATTCACACCCACCTACTTAAGTTCTTCACCATTACATTCATTCGCAGCGAGTCACTCTAAAAGCTCACGCTTATTATTATTATTATTATTTTATTCATTTTTTAACAATATTTTAAGTTAAATTTAATTTAATTTTTTATTTCTTTTCTTTTTTTATTTAAAAATTCTGAATCGAATTACATCAAGTTGGAGCTAGTTCTCTCTCTCTCTCTTAAAAAATTACTAATTTGTTAATAAATTTAAATTCAATTGTATTTTTATTTTTTCATTATTTTTTATTTTCAGATTCATGCCAACACCGCGCCAGCCCTAGTACCGACTAATTCGTCCATCCAAAATTCTTTTATTATTATTTTTTTATTTTTTATTTTTTTGGTGGGGGCTCCACTCTAATATTCTGCAAAAGTTCGTGATTTTAGCAGAAAAATCAACGGCGACGACGATGTTTGCCTCTTCCCCCTTTTTGGACCTTGTAAGCAACTCACCCCATCGCTTCCCACTCTGCAACTTGTATCTCATTTCAGGTCTGTGTGTCTGACTCAATGTGCACCACAATTTGATTTTTTTTTTCTTTCTTGCTTTTGTAGAATCTTGAATTGGGTTTTGCCGAAAAATGGATCTTGAGGCCTTTGAGAAGCAGAAGAACAGCAACAAGAATGGGCATTTCTGAGGTGTTTTTTTTTTTAATTTTTATTTGGGTCTTTGAAAGGTCTTCCACTATGCTTTTTCTTTGCCGATTGAGGGGACATTTGAATGCTGCACTTGTTAGTATGTTTGCCCATTCCCACTACCATTTCCTTTCACTTCCGGGGAGATATATTGACAGATAGCTTTCTAGAAATTAGTGCACAAGTTTACATCACTCTTTTAACAGACAAGTTTACAATTTGGGCTTCGCATACTCAGGCTTAACTTTTTTCTGACGAATTCGCTTGTAGCAAATCTCTTAGATTACGATTACGGCGTTTACTCAAAGCTGATTTCCTTTGTCTTTTGGGTTTAGTAATGTGCTTGATTGCTAACACATGGTTTCCTTTTTCTTTTCCTTTTTTGTTATATCTTTCCTGTCAAAGTTGCTCCATCGCATTTTCTTCTCTCTTGAGGAACTGAATTGTGCAGAACTGGTCGCGTCTTACAGGAAAGTGTCACCCTTGAACTGGCGAAGGACCAAGATAGACTAGGCAGAACAGGAGAAACCAGGTCAGTCACAAAGAATGATCTTCTCGTTTCCAAATCTCAAACAAGTCAAAAAGATAGACCACCTCCTCCATTGGTTGCTGCTTTGAAAACTTCGGCTGAAAAAAATGTAGCTAGTTTCCATTTCCCCGGGCATAATAGAGGGCACGCTGCACCGTCTTCATTAACTCAGCTCATAGGGTTAAGACCATTTCTCCATGACTTGCCTGAGCTTCCAGAGCTTGACAATCTCTTTTCCCCTGATGGGCCCATTTTGGACGCACAAATTCAGGCCGCCAAATTGTTTGGATCATTGGAAACATGGTTTCTTGTTGGAGGTACCACTTGTGGAATCCAAGCAGCAATAATGGCAACTTGTTTACCCAGTGAACACCTAATCCTTCCTCGCAATTGTCATATATCAGCCATTTCTGCTATTGTGTTATCTGGAGCGACACCTAAGTACATAATACCGGAATACAACTGCAGTTGGGATATTGCTGGTGGGATTGATGTAATGCAGGTGAATACCTTAGTTGCATTTATTATCAATACCATCAAAAGGCAGAAAGCTATATTTGTGTGAATTATTTAGCATCAGTAATCAACATTTTTAAGACATGTAAGAAAGGGCGCTTGCTTTTAGAATTTGTTTTTGTTTTGATTGATGGCGTCCAATAGGAGCTGTTTGGCATTGCTTTATTGCCCATTTTTCTAAACTTGGTGTACTGTACTTATGGTTAAAGGTCGAGAAAGCTATCGAAGATTTGGAAATGGAGGGCCAAAGACCTGCAGCAGTTTTCATCACTTGCCCAACTTATCATGGCATATGCAGCAACTTGAGTGAGATTTGCCAGCTATGTCATTCTCTTGGCATTCCTGTCATTGTTGATGAGGCTCATGGAGCACACCTAGGATTTCATCCTGAGATGCCTCATTCAGCTCTCAAGCAGGGTGCTGATATAGTGGTACAATCTACTCATAAAGTTCTGTGCTCTCTCACACAGTCATCAATGTTACACATGTCAGGAAATATCGTGGACAGAGAGCAAATTGGCCGTTGCCTTCAAACACTTCAAACCACTAGTCCCAGCTACCTGCTTTTAGCATCATTGGATGCAGCTAGAGCTCAACTTGGTGAAAACCCAGAAACTGCCTTTAAGAAAGCCATGGAATTAGCCAGTGAAGCAAGGTTTCTAATTAAAGAGATAATGGGTATTACTCTCCTAGATTCACCAAACTTTGCCAAGTTTCCGGCCATTGATCCCCTGCGCCTTACTATTGGTTTTAGCCAGCTTGGTTTATCTGGTCACGAAGCAGATGACATCTTGGATAGGGATCATGGAATCATCTCTGAACTTGTTGGGACAAAATCCGTTACATATGCAATTAACCTTGGGACTTGTAGGGAGCACATTCAAAGACTAGTGATGGGACTAAAGGAATTATCATCGTGGTCGCGAAGAAATCATGCAATGGAAAAGGGCCTGGACAATAGAAGGTTTGCACCCTTTGTCGATGTTACCACGATATTGAATCCAAGAGATGCCTTTTTTGCAAGGAAAAAGAGAGTGGGCATTAGTGAGAGCCTTGGGAAGATTTGTGGTGAGCTTATATGCCCTTATCCACCAGGGATTCCTGTGATGATTCCCGGTGAGATAATTACCCGGGGTGCTCTAGATTATTTGCTGGATGTTAAAAGTATGGGTGCCATTATAAGTGGAGCTTCTGATCCCTTACTTTCATCTATAGTCATTTGTGAGGTCTGACGAGGCAATACTAATTTGATAGGCTCACTTCGATGATGTAGTTAATGCCTTCAAAAGAATTGCGAGTCAAATGAGTAGATTCTTTCGAACCACGATTCCCACTAATTCCTTTCTTCTTCATCACTGTGATCAAGTTAGAAAAGTTGGCAATTTAAGGGGACCACTGCTATGATCACTTTATCCTTTTTGGGTAACATTCAATTAAGAAAGAGCTTGCCCGGCCAGCAAGGCAGAACTTCAGCAATTCAACCGCTGTGCCGAAGAAATGAGAATCAGCAGCTGGTTTGTTGATATTTTAATACCAAATGAAGCATGACTGCCCGTTATGCTGATATTTAAATGCGTGCCCTTGAAAAGTGAACGTACCCCATACTGCAAAAGGAAATAAGAGGCCAAAAAGGGTCATGCTCATGCGGCAGCAGAAGCACACTCAGAGTAATGCCCAAGATTGGCTATCCTGGACGTAAGACCTTACATCTAACCTTTACCTTTTTTTCCTTCGTTCAGATTCATCAGAACACTAACATCTAAACTGCATATGTCGATATCTTACATCTGGCAACTCAATGGAAAATCTAAAATTGTCGCCAAAAAGGATCTGTGGTTCCTCACAGATCACAACTGCTACTTCCAGACTGACCAAGCTCTTCTACTTGGAGCTGTTCATATGATGGGTTACTGTACATCTATAATTCAATTTTCTGTGGTCACTTCTTCTTCGTCACCCAAAAAGAATCAGAACCAGGGCATGGTGGAACTGGGAGTGCTGGTATACTTGGCTGTGGTTCCAGAAAATCATCTGCACCTGTCCATGAAAGGGCCCGGGGGCTTGCTATGGAGTACAATAACATCATCATTCTCTCATAATTTCAGTAGCTCTCTCACTCACACACACCTTAACTTAAAACATATAATAAGCAACACAGCTTAGGCTTAAGAAAAAGAATTAAAAGCTTTAGACAGGTTTATGCTGCAAATAAATCATATAAGATAAACATGACAAGCAATATTAAACTCCAAAATATATAAGGCTACCCTTTATTGAATACATGAGAAGCATGGTTTCTCCAGTTGGTGTGACTCATGCAACGTGACAATTCAAGCCAATCCAGCCTGATGCTTGCATTTTGAATCCTAGATGAGAAAAAGACCACAAAATATTTAACCAAAGCCCTAAAAAGCCGTGTGAGCTGGCTGCTTTCCAGATTGAACTGCCACAGATTGCATCGTAATTACGCGTAATTATGCATAGACTAAAGACGGCATCAACTTTTAGGCAATTAAAACTCCTATTGGACAGAGGAGTTCCAATTTTCCCCTCATATGAAACCAGGATAATAAAAAATGTTGACATCGATTTCCTAATAATCTACAAACAGAGGATTAGACCCTTGGTATTCATTTGGGTTACACAATGAGAATGGTAAAAGAATAGAAAGTGCAAACCAAAATAAGGCACAAAAGTAAAAGTGAAATTTTATTTCAGGAAGCCATAAGGCATAAATAAAGTGAATAGAGATCCCGACAGTTGCAAAATGACAGGATGAGTAGGCATCATCCAGAAAATGTTGGTTCAATAGCAAGACAAGGAATGAGAAACTTCAAGAAATGCAAAAATACAAACACATGCAATATGCTGTTAGTTAAAATTGGTGGAATTTATACTGTTGAGAGAAGTAAACAGGCTTACCAGATAAACCTTTTTCAGTTCACCTGATATTCCTTTTCAGGGTGCATCAACAAGTAAATCAGTTTCATTTACATACCTTCACCATGTTCCAATAGTTGAGGATCATCACACTGAGACATCATACGAGCAGGACGCTTTCTCACATAGTCTTCTTGCAAAGGCCTTGGAATTTGAAAGGAAAATTATGAGAGAGTGGCACCATCGGTAAGATACTCTGGATGTTCCATCAGGTACCTGCACACATGAGAATTTAACAAGCAAAGAGTACACACATGGGAGAGGCTCAGAGTAAGAAATAGAAATCAGTTGCGTGTTAAAGTAGAAGCATGTTCAAGCAAGTGACAAACATACTTCTGGATCTCTACCATTGAGCGAAGTCTCTTGCCTGATGGTATCTGAAAATATTCATATAGGTCAAATTACAGCAAAAGCAAATCATTCCCAGATCAAAATGTCCTTATTATATACTGGGAAAATCGTGATGATGCGGCCAAAGATGTTATACCGGTAGTAAATTATAGGTTTCCAGTTTGAGCCATCCAAATTTTATGCATAGGCCCAACACTACATTCAATGAAAATAGTATAGAGAGGAAATTCAAAGGGAAGACAGCAAAAGGCATGTGGCATGCCAAAAATACAATAACAGAGACATCTTCTCGAAGGTTTGTGTGTATAGCAGAGACATGCATATCATTGTTAATACACATTTTAATCGTAATTACTCAGCTTTCTAGCATCCCTCATGAAGATAGAAAGTTCCAAGCAAATAGCAACCAATAAAATCAACTACATCTTCTTCTTATCTCTATATGTGTTTAATAATAGTATGTTTAAAGTGAACAAGTTGGACAGTTAATGTCCAAGAAAGTACCAGAGGCAACAACTCCTTTCCCTTGTGAAAGAAAGGAGAAGCAGTAATAAAGAAAAAGAGGGAGGCAAATTTTTCAAGTAGCATTTCATCCCGGATTGGTACAATGATAGCAGCACAAAAACATCATGACTTGGAAACTCATGCTTCAGGTCCATTTATGAGTATCTGACCAATTTACGCAATCATATAGCTGTTACTTCAACAGCCACCACTCCACATCGAGAAAACAGGGGTTTTGGGTCGTGAAAAAGGAAAAGGAGAAAAGCTCTACAGTCAGAAATGAAGATACACGTCTTTATGTGAAGAATCATCATCCAGATTTAGCTGATTAGAGTTCTAGGAAAAGGCCCAAAAAAGTATGCGATCTTTATCTTTTCAATACAATCTCTCCACCGCATGGACTTCCAAGAGATGTGCACGTACAAAGGCAAAGAAAGTTATCGTTCTTAGTTTTCCACATGTGAGAAAGAACCGGGTCAAAATTGATTGTGGACCGTGCAGACTGAAATGACCCGAAAGGGAATAAGAGCTGAAGATTTTTGACACATGAAAATGTCCACTCACATGTCTGCAAATTTGGTACTTCCTTCAGCCCTAATTCGTAGTAGCCGTTGCCAACCGCAAGGGGGCTTAGCGATGTTAGGTTTATCAATTGCCCAAAGCCTGCTGCCATCTTGAGAAAGGTCTGTTGGATCATCACAAGAGATATCAGGCTGCCATTCACGAGCTGATATGCAGTAAAATGGCTGTTCTAGAATACGTTCCCTTATTTCTTGATATTTTTCCTTTGTCGGCATGAACCTCCACTTGAAACAGCTGTTACATTGAATAGTAAAAGCCCCAACTGCTGGCAAAACTCTAGAAGGCATTTGTGCGATTCGGTGTCCTCTATATGCTGGAGACTGGGGATGCAAAGGTTGTGCGATGAGGAACGGGTTCAATTTCACCAGCACCATTAGCTGCAGGATCATAAACCACCAACTGTTTACAGGTATTTTCCACAGACCGGTTATCTGTCTCCTTTATTTCATGAGAGTCATCCTTCTCTGAGGAAGACGAAAGTTGTATCGGTTCCTGAAGAGTTCCATGTGTGCTATGTGTAATTCTCAAATCAATGTAGTCAGGCCCTTCCTTTTCACCCCCAAGGAAGCTTCCCCAGGATGTTTCCACATCTGAATAAAGAAGCCAGCTTGCATCAACAAGAGAGGTGCAAACCATATCCAGTCATCAAGTACGGGTTCTTATGTAATGAAAACCTGCTTTTGGTCAAGTGTAGGCAACATTCAGACGTATAAAAAGGAATGCTAAGCATCAAGAACATAACACTTTCCACATAACAAACCTACAAAACAAGATTCCCGTTGCAGTTAAAAAGGCTTACATTTAGATGTTGAAAAGGGTAATGCTAATAGATCCACTCACGGCTCAGCCCAAAAATTGCAGAAGAATCAATAGGAGAAGTTCAAAAACCAAAACACAAAAGAAAAAAAAAAAAAAAAACAAAAACAAGATTCGTCATTGCAGGGCGTGATTAAAAGGCAGATTATTAAATCATAGAGAATCAACAGATTGTCTTTTATGACGGTGGATTCAAATAAATAAATAAAAAAGACCAACCTGCGCGGCGCCTTTTAGAAGCTTATTGCTTCATCCGAATTAATTTGCTCGGAATTTTAAGAACCATTCATGTTCCGACGAAACATTCGTGCTGACGGGCCCCTATGACCTGCAACATTCGACAAAAAAGAAGCCCGACACGTCAGAAGAAGAACACATATAAGACTCGCAATCTCGTCGCGCAACGAGAACAGGCTCAGCTTTCTATTCCAGAAGGTGATGCTAGCTTTCCGAAAAGACCAATTCCCAGTCAAGTGTTAAAAGAAAAATTTAGAGCGAAGAAAGCCCAGAGGCAGATCAGATACAAAATCACGCACTCAAATGCACGCGTCTAAAGATCTAACCTTTTATTATTATTATTATTATTATTATGATGATGATGATCATTTCAAGAAAGTTGTCTTTCCCTATTTCTGCAAGCTTTATTCTTACTTTAGTTGTGCTCTGGGGAACTAAAAGCAAAACGAGTCCCTTGTCAACTGTTAACCAAAAAAGACAACCAGCGACGAACCAGATCGCAGGCAGAAATTTTTGGATGGAAGAAAAGATAAGTTTTTATTTATTTATTTATTTATTTATTTCTTTCTTTCTTTCTTTTCATTTTTCACATTGATGATGTTGCGTTCTGTTCTGTTGGGTTGAGTTCACCCCAAGAGATGGGAGGGAGAAGAGGGTTGGTAGAAGAGAAATATCCTCGGATCCCCACAGACTGACACACGGCGGGAGAAGGAGACGGACAGGTCAGGTTCCAATTCAATTCAATTTCTCTCCTCCTCCTCCTCCTCCTCCTCCTGTTGCTTCGCTTTTACTTTTTTACTTGGCACGCAGGGCACAAATAAGAGGAGGGAGAGAGACAAGGGATGCAGATGACACGGCGACGATGGTAATGATAATGGAAACCCATACCATTTCCACGACCATATGTTTAATTTATGTACGCATGCCGCAGCCGCAGACCGCCTGTTATGTCTCTTCTAGTTACCCCAGCGAAATCAATAACAAATAATAAATTATTTATTTTATATATATATTAAAAAAAAAAGAAGAAGAGGGATGATAAATAACAGGAGGAAAATGTGGCAACTCGTTGGGAGCGAGTAAATGAATGCTCTCAAGTATTTTTGGTTAGAAATTAGAGTTTCTCGCACAAGCCACCTCATTGAACATTAATCCTTTGCCCGATCATGCGAAGAAGAACTTTGGTAACAATCGACTGATATGAGGGCATATCATGGAATATGCATGGCATATGAATGCTACTCTATATATATATATATATATATAACATGATATGGGGCTTCCAAGAATGTTGCCCAAACCACCCCCCCCAAAAAAAAAAAAAAAGGGCAAGCGTCTCTGAAGAACCCGCCAGGAAAGAAGGCTGCCCCCTTTCAGCTTTGGGTCCGGTAAGAACACCACAACGTATGACTCCGAGAATTGGCATGGGGATCACACTAGCACACATGGCATGGGACCCGGACGCACCGAAGCAATGACAAGTACAAAGAATGAGTTCAACAGATTATTATCTCATTGCACTGCCAAAACAACCAAGGGAAACCAATTGCATAGAATGACATCATAGCATCTGTGTCAGGTAACCAGCATATTGCTGTATGGGAACAAACCACACAGGACCCAAAAATAAATTTATCTGCTCAGACTTAACAGATATATTATTTACAATCAACAACCATCCATTCATTATTGGGTGGAATTCCTACCTGATAAAACGAGTGCTCTTAACTATCCAAGACATTCTAAGTGCGGGGGGCAGAAGCATTTGAAGGAAGCCTTTTTTGACATTTTCCCCGTCCCCTCCCTCTCTCTCTCTCTCTCTCTCTCTCTCTCTCGCACAATAATACAGCACAGCAAGACGTTGCTTAAATGAGGGAGGCAACCAAAAGAGACATTATGTTGGAGAGTATAATTAGAAACACAAGCCGTGCACTAGACCAAGCAGCTGTAGCCACAAATTACTTTGCTCTTCTTATGCTCTACAAAAAAAAATTAAAAAAAAAAAAAGAAAATACCGTTTATAGAGAGCATATAAGGCTTGGAGAATGAATTAGGTTGGCGAGTTTCATGATTCTGAACCCTGATTCATTTCACAGACCATCCAACCAAATGATCACCTCACCTCACCTCACACCACACCACACCAGCAAGCAGAGCTCGCAAACAACACAAAATTCATGCATATGGTGTGACGAGGGCCAAAATACTAAGGCAGCCACGAGGACAACGACCCACAAAAAAAAAAAAAACAACAACAACTACTACTACTAAATTGCGACAAGAATAACCATACTAATAATAATAATAATAATCATCATCATCATCATAAAGCCTCCGATAATCAAACAGTTTACAACCAGTAATTAATAAAAGCACACAAATTCTTCGGAAGCAAAAATGGGTCGATCCATAGAAGCTTGCCTCCTTGACGAAGCAGCAGTACGGGGAAAGCGAAATTGAAGAGTCGACAAATAGTAATTTATTTATATAAAATAAAATAAAACAAAATAAAAGGAGAAAGACAAAAAAACGCAAAGATAGTGGGGGGGGGGAATCAAACGGGGCTGAGGAGCTGGTAGAGCTGAGGCTTGGGATCGGAGTTCATGCCGATGATGATGACCATGGGGATGAATCCATAGTGAGTTATAACCTTGGCCTTCTTGAGAGCCCACGTGCTCCACTCCTTCACGCACTCTGCCGTCGTTTTCTCATCCTTCCCTCCCTTGCCGCCGCCCCCGCTGCTCTTCCCTTTTGCCTTCAGCGAAACCCTAGACGCCATTCCTCTTCTCTCCTTCTCTAAACTCCTCTCAGACGATGGTCTCGAGTCTCAACTCTACCCGCATATATATATATATATATATATAGCAAATTTATTAAATTCTCCCTTCTTTTTTTTTTTTTTTTCTGGCTCTCTGTCTGTCTCTCTAACGAAACAAGAGGGCCCAATACGTAACTACTCCTCCTCCATGGTCAGGCCCAAATTCTGTTCGAGGGCAGCAGGGACAGGCTATAATCGTAGCATCCAAACAAGGCCGGGGGGCCTGCCTGCCAGCCTTTCAATTGCTAGGCTTATTAGGGGCCTCGGTGGACTAGACAAAAAGTAACAATTGGATTGAAGTGTCCGGTGAGAATAGAGAGTGAGAGAAAGGGGGAGAAAGGAGTGGAAGTGGGGAGACGAAGGAAAGGAGAAAGGAGGAAGAGTTGAAAAAAAGTGGGGAAGAAGGATGGGGGGAGGAATGGAGGCGAACAAGAATAGGTATGTAGAGGAATGGAGCTCCGCTAGAGAGAATCTTGAGTACAACTTCAGGTGGAGTCGCCGCAACTTGGCTCTCGTCGGTCTCTTCGGCATCGCCCTCCCCGTCCTCATCTACAGGGGCATCGTCAAAGAATTTGTATTTTCTTCTTTCATCTTTCATTTCTCCTTCAATTCCCATTCCCTAATTTCTTTGCTGCAACAACAACACATACAGAAATGAATAAATCCACCCAATTATTCCAATTTGCTCGGTTTCTAGCTAGGTTTTTGTATAGATAGCTCATAACGGGGGTTGCCCCCAATTTAATCTCTCTCGCTCTCTCTCTCTCTCTCTTGTTCTGTGATACAGAATATTGTGAACCCATCCATCATTAATTCATACTTCTTCTTCTTCTTGTAGTTTGTGTGATCCGACGTTTTGCTGGATCTCTCTATGGCCGAGAATTGCTTTGTGGATTCGATTTATTTATTTATTTGTATCTGTGTTTTAAGTTAATGATTGTTCCAACTCTTGATGACTGTGGTGACAGCATATGCAAGATGAAGACGCGGGCAGGCCTTACAGGAAGTTCCTTTGAGTCTCTCCCCGATGTTGCTCAAGAATAATAATAATTCTCGACGAAGCCTGTCTTTTTCTCGGTTATTATCGCATCGGCTCGCTTCTCTTCTTCGTCGATTGCTATTTTCATCTGCTACTTTGTATTTTTACTTCAAATTTTTCCAATTCGCGGAGAATGCTGAACATCGTTTGTTGATTAAATAGCATTTGTCTTCGAAAAGTCACGCCAGTGTGATAGATGGTTTTGTTTTTGGATCTTTGATTAGAGGGGAAGCTGCAAAATACAAGATGCATGTTAACTTCAAATTCCAATTAGAGGTCCCAAGATTACAAGACTCGCCGTGGAATGCGAGAAAGATTTATGAGCCAGATAAAATCCATTCTGATTATGAGTGGCCCAAGCACATTTAAGGTGTCCAAATCAAGAATGGAAGAATTGCAAGCAAACGAACATAACTCCGCATAAAACTACATTATATCCACAAATATTCCGTTCAGCGCACAATGAAGGATAAAGATGTGACAACCAACAAGGAGATCTAAACTAAACTCAAATGCGTTTTGTGCTGTCGTTGTAAGGAAGAACAACAAATATGTTTTCTCTCAAGACCCCCCCCCCCCAAGAAACCAGAAAAAAATAAAAATTTGTTCTCTCTAAAGCTCCTTCAGTGCCTCTTCAGATGATGTTGCCACTGGCAAGTAAGCACAACACTGGAAGATGCTACCAGTGCTACCAAGTACCCCATAATGGCTCCATAAGTTACAGATACAGGCCATTCCTACAAATGACAAGGGACATCATCATTATCATCATCATCATCATCATACCTTGAAACAACCAACACGAAACCGAGATACACCAGTTTTGCCTCACCAGTAACGTTGATGATAATATAAAAGCAGTATCAGTTAATTGAGATTTTATTCGCTGTGTCCAATGGGGTAGCTGTAACTTAAATTTTCACACTGTTTGAGCTAGTTTATTGCAGGCTGCACCACACACGATAAAAATTGTCAAGGAGCAAGGAGCAGTACCTGCCATGGTCTCTCCCAATCAAGTGGCATAGGCCAAGCCCCAAACCACGCTCCAATAATAGCTCCATGGGCTGGGATGCAAATCATAGATTCAACAGGTTCATTGGGCCTAAAATGTAAAGGAATTCAATTTTCACATCAACCTGCTTCATAACTTCTTTGATCCGATGCACTGTTACTGTTAGATGTCAAGACTTCAACTACTTGGTAACGGGTTGCCTTGCTATTCAACTTTTGCTTGCTCTTAAATAACGGTACCCAAAAAAAAAAAAGGGTTCCTACCTATCCTTCCAATTTGTCCCACGTTTGTGAACCTTTTAGAAGACTATGTCTGAAATGCTGCCTTAAAACCCAAATTTCAAGTTCCCAAATTCTCATAAACCAAACCCATACATTCATTCACCAGGATAATTTCCAGAAGACACCCTCCATCATATTTCTAAAACCTAAAATAGATACTTAAAAAAGCCTGTGTTGCACAGCTGCATGCCTAATTATGAATGTAAACCATCAATTTACATTGGAAAACACTTACTTTGTATGTGCGAAAATATGTTGCCAATGTGTCCATGATGCGCCAAATGCAGATGCAGCAGGAACAAACTGCCAAAACACAAGTTTGTCAGTAATACCATGAGATGACACTGAACCCACAAAAGAAACAATCAAATTCAAATGACGCCGAGTTCTTCTTGAAAGTGTAATCAGCAAGTAAGGAAAAAGGAAAATCAGCTCGGCAATAAGGAGCTTTACAAGAAGCTAGGACTTGAGGACCCATTCATCAAATAAGAGAAACCTGCAGATAGAACCTAGAGCACATTACTCTAGAACAAGAGTGCCTAATAATGAGTGCATGAGACAAGACTCACAAAGTCGAAACACTTCAAACTGCAGATCAGAAAGTATAACCAAACTGGCCAGTACAGCAATGTGAAATACTTACTGTCAATGATGACATCAGAAGTGACCAATAAATGGTTTTCATTAAGTGCCTGTCTCAAATAGGGGAAAAAAACCAAAATTAATACACTATTGTATGTAATTAAGTCCAAAAGCTAAACTTAAATCAAGGAAAGAGGTCTATACTACATCCCAGTAGTGAAAATTTCAGTTATGGTTTGTAGTGTACAGGTTTGTCTTCCTAATTCTAAAACTGCATCAGAGTTGAGGATAGACAGCCACCACAACTCCCACCAATCATTATCCCAGTTGAGTTTTCCAAACACAACCAATTTGATTCACAACTAAAATTAAAAAAATCATATTAAATCAACTTCTCAAAGAAAAGAGAAAAAAGATGAAAGCAGAGGACGGACTAAACAGTGATGAAAAGTTTACATACAGAACCAATTAGTTATTTCCTTAAAACTCAACTGGGACTTTTGCATTGAGAAGTATGTGAAAGGAAGATAAGAATCTATCAGCCAACACATACTGGATACCAATAGGTGCGCCCAGAGCAATGGCTCCAAAAGCATTCACTAGAGCTCCTGCAAAGTTGAAGATATATTAAATAAAATTGTTTCATAAATTGTATATAACAGTGATGAAAAAGAAAACAAAAGGAGAAAATGCATCAAAAATTAAGAAAATTGATATTCCATTCAGCCTACTTCAACTAATTATTTTGATTACCAGTGCCATTATCCAAGCAAATAAACTGGGTAGCTTATTGAAGGCACAACCTATAATGAGCTAAAGAAGCTCATAGAGATTGAATGAAGACTAGTTGCCTGCCTAGATGAAGTAATCAAAACCCATTACAAGACTAGTAACAGTTATTATAGTCTACATCAAAAAACATATTTTCATTGATAACCTTTCTAGTAACCATAAAACCATGTCATAACTCACACATTCAAAGAAATTTGGATAACAGTTGCCCATTATCTCACTAACATTGAAAAAATGAAAAAGCACCCTATAGCACCAAATTGACAGATTAGATGATCAAGAAATCACCAGACACAGAAATACACACAGCTAGAGGATCGCCTTAAGGGTGATGTGGCACTTTGAAACTCTCCCATCTAGATGAAACAAAGTACAAATCTCAATATCGATATAAGTCAGCTTCGTCTGTACCATAGCTCAACATAAATCTTCATAAAGATCATATTTGTCGTTAGAAAGGTTCATCAAATTCAGAAGCATTAGGCCGACACACAACATGAACAAAAGCCAGATGCAATCAAACCAATTCAAGATCCTAAAGGCAAAGTAAAAGGCTAACCAAGAGGAAGGGCCAATAGGCTTCGTCCTACAGCTCTGAAGTACTGCAACATCACAATTGAGAAAACACCGAGAAAAGAAAGAAAGAAAAAGGTAAATATATGTTAAACAAATTTAACAAGAACTTGTTTGGTTGCAAGGAAAATGTTTTTTCCTTTTTTTTTTTTTTTGGCAAGGGAAGAAGGAGAAAACAGGAGTGATTAATGGAGAAATACCGAGCATTGCTTAGGATTGAGTCGAAACTGACTAAAAAGAAGTATCGCAATAGGAATCTGCAGAGTCTGAGGTGGGCAAACCGAAAGAAAAAAAAAAATCATAATTTTAACACTTTCTACCCGAACAACTTATAACAATACAATTGAATAATATAGACTTATAGAGAGAGAGAGAGAGAGAGAGAGAGAGAAAGAGAGAGACGTACGCAGATGAGACGGAGGGTGGGGGAGGGATGAGAGACGAGGCCGATGGAGTAGAGATTGTGGGCCACCCAAAATGCAACTGCTAAACCAAGTCCACAAATCAAATGAACACCACATGCTTGTAGACGTGATATTGATATTGATTGGTGTTGGTTGGCATCCTCGCCCTCATTCTTCTCCCGCTTCTTCGACTTCATATTCCTTATTTTTCTAATTCAGGGATTTAGATTTGGCAATCTGAAGCAAGTATTGTATTGTGAAGAAAGATCAGGAGGTAGAGAGTGAGAGAGAGAGAGAGAGAGAGAGAGAAAACCTTAGATCTGAGTGAGCATTGGCGAAGCTGTGGTCGATTCTCATCGGTGGAGAAGTAGCAGAGGAGCCTTGGGTCTTCAATATCGCATTAGATGGTCTATTTCCGCTGTTCCTCCGTCGTCTAACCACGGGGCCGGATGAGGAGAGAGCGATTGGAAAAAGAGGCTGACACGGTGACGCAGGCTGGGGGGGCGGGGGGGGAGAGCAGTGGCTGACGGTGACGGACGATTAAAACATTTTCGAACATGTAAAACCGACCCGTTAGACAGCCGACCTGCCTCCCGTTGGCCGATATATCCCGACTAGCCGACGAGTCTTCGGTGGATATATCCCTCTTGTTTCTTTTCCCTTTTTTTTTTTTTTTCCTGTTTTTGCCCCCTGGGGTGGGTTTCCAAAACCGTGAACATTTTTTACTCTACAAGCGTACAACCTTTTTACGAGCCTACAAGCTTTAGGAGAAACGTTACCACCATCAAGTAGGGCATTTTACTTGCTTAGATATGAAAAGAAAAAACTCAGGCATTCTATGATTACAACAGTTTCAACAGGGAAAATGGGAGGAAATCATGACTTTAGAGGGTACTTTGGAAGTGACGTTCCATCATTTATTGGCAGGTTACAGCGAAGAAAAAATAACTCTCACGAGCAAATTTCAATTACAGTCTGCAAAAGGCGGCATCAAGGTCTATAACAAATAAATGGCATTATTACAACAACAATACGTGCACTAAGAATTACAACAAATGGTAGCAAGGTAACTTCCTAGCTTTCATTTGTTTTTCTATATATATATATATATATATATATACTTGTTCCCGACTTTCTTTCGAATCAATGATTACACAAGAACAATTTACAAGTATACTACCCAACTGAAGGACTGGAAAGCTTCCCTCTAATTGATGAAAATGAAAAGCATGGAAAGCCTGCTGACACTGTGGTAATGGATGAAAGGGGAAACTGCAATCTATCCACTCGCGCGTGTTGAGAGGTAAGATTGCGCCAGCGAACAAGACTCCTCTTTCAGCCTTTTGAATTCATTGTATCGCAGGAAGAAATAACCCAGATAATCAAAGTCTATTGGAGACATCTTTGCCTGTAACCACAAATAAAATTATTGCTGGTATCCTATGTCAGGACGTGGGTTTGTCGGCCTAGCATGATTTCTATACGGTTTGATTTGTTTGTGCTAATCTGGCAGCGGGCACATGCCAGGCCCAGTAAATAAATAAATAAACAAATAAAATTATTGCCACCTGGTTTTATCATTTTTGGATCAAAAAGGAGTGCTGCGGATCGGAGTTTACCTGTATTAAAGCCCATAAGGCCCAAAACAAATGCGAAGCCAACTTGAACGCGTTTGTCTCTACGTAGAGAATCTCGAGATCTTCCTCGGGTACCTGTTGAGAGAAGTACAGATGCATCTCAATCGGACGGCAGAGTCTGCTGGTAATCTTAAGGCAGCCAGTGGCAAGAACGTGGATGTCTTGGTCCATGGGGTCAGGGAAAAATCAAACCGACAGCGACGGTTATCTAACAGTATTTCTTACCTCCAATTGGCAGAAAGGAAAGATTTTAGTGATTGTTATGGAAACGTTGAGCATTCACTGAAATTATATACTGAACTAGACACAAATTAAGTAAAACGTCTTGGAAGATTCTCGCTTTATGGTACTACAATGGCTACAGATTATAATTAATTAATAAAAAGCCTACGTCAAAGTTGTGGTCCTTCCGCGTTTTACAATAGGTCCCATACCCAAGAACTCATTCAGGTACAGGACAAAAATGTTCTCTATTCTCTGACCAGGCTGGGGCCTATGTATATCTAGCCCATGCAATAATAAGACCAAAAAATAGGATTTGGAATCTAGCCCAATTAAAATACCAACCATAAAAAAAAAAAAAAGAGGAAAAATTCTCAAGCCCCACACGTACCTCATGAGGCTTTTCAGCTTGTAAATAATGCCGGAAAAAATGATACTGTTCATCCTTAGTTGGGTATCTACATCAACAAAGTTGAAGAATCAGCAAAACTGAAATCTAAATAAACCATCACCACAACTAAGAGCAGGTCAAGGGGTAGAACAAGTAAAGACATACAAACTGTAGTCACAATCATAGCCTGCATATTCGTTGAAGTGATTTCCAATATCAAAACCTCTGTAGCTGTATGATCCATACTCAAAATCAATTATGTAGAGTTTTGCTGGATGACACAAGATGAAGAAGGTCAATAGCTGTAAATGATGCAAAACCATATCAGACATCCAAACTAATCCTTTTATTTCCTATAAATTTGTCATCTGTCAAGAAACATTTCAAAAAATGACCGACACCACACTTCCAATGTCTCTTCAGTCAGCCATTTTTATACAGCTGCAATGTTTGTCTTATTAAAATTGCTGCTCTCATGAGGCTTATGAGAGCACATAAAAGTTAACTAGAAAAGGGACGCAGAGAGTCTGGATGATGGAGCATATGGGAAACCAGGGGCAATGTGTACCTTCGTCATCATTGACCATCAAGTTCCCAGAAAGCAAGTCATTATGGGCAAAAACCACCGGAGCATTAAGAAGGCCTGTCAATTCCTGTTCAATTATCAGCAGAAATGCTTCCATAAATAGGAAAATAGCTTTTAAAACCTTAGAAGTACTCAACCATAGACTAGCATACAGCAATAGAAATATGAGAAGTCAGAGCTACACTTGATAATGCTGTACGAACCTTGTCACTAGGCACAAGCAAAAGTTAAATTTATGAATCATTCTAATTTTCCACCAACTAATAAAATATTAACAGGCAGTGAACAAATCAAATGATGGAGAGGATATATAGTCAAATATCTTCTTCTGTCATGTTCTTGTTAAAAGCTAGCATTTGTAAGGTTAGAAATGTATGTTCATGCATATGACTAAGAACTACAAAGTGAAGTATCTAGATTGGAGGAAAACGAAATGCCAATAAATGCTATGTCTCTGGCATAGAGGAAGCTCATACATTAGAAGTTTTTTTTAGATTTAGATTAACATAGCATGCTTGAGTTAACAAATGTCTCTAAGTTGTCAAATGATCTTCAGCAACACCAAAAGGTTTGTGTGGTCAAAACATTACAATTTCATTCTCCTTTCAATATACCTGGTAACTTAATAATGCAGAATGCAAGTCAGTTATTAGGACAAAAGCTAGCCTTTAATCACAAAACCCTGTTTAAGTAAAATAGACAACTAGCAAGAATTTATGGAAGAAGAAATTGCCTTGATTTCAAGAATATCATTGTAAACATCCTTGAATGAAATTGTCTCATATTTCTTTTGCTTCTCAACATCATCAAATTGAAGAATAGATGCTGCAACAAGATTAAGCACATGTATCAGTCAAACCACTTAAATTTTAAAAGATGACAACAAATTTGCACTCAAATGAAATTAGCCCACAAGTGAACAAACTGTACAATCTAGGAAGCTTGCAGTGGTCCAATATACCATTCTCATAAAACTTGAATATATCATTCCACAGCTGAGGCTCCTTAGAACCAGGAATTTCCACCTCATGGAACTTATGAAGTTGCTTGGCAATTTCAGCAGCCAGCTTCTTCTTTCTCATGTCTGCCATGAAAGAAGGACTAAGGTTAACCTTATAATGTTTGCACAAACAAAGAAGCCTTGCAAGTTGATACATAAGGAAATTCAATCACAAAGATCAGAGACAGGCAAAAGTTGAAGTCATTCTAAATGTGCTGAAACATATAACCCCTCCCCACTCAACAAAAAGGGAAAGAAAATGAACTTCTGGTGCAAATGAAGATACTCCACATGTCGAATTTCAAGCTGAATATACCAAAGATAGACCAACATCAACTGTTTCTGGCGTGTATAGACTAATTAAACATGTTCATTCACAGTAAGTTCAACCACAATTAGATTACTCAGTCTCTGTTTTGGGTTAGTTCCATGCCAAAATATTAGCAATATAAAAATGACAGTGAAGAGTGCAATTTGGTCCTCAACAATGTAGATAAAGGCAACATACAGATTATAATTGTCTCCAGGTGACTTCACTACAAGGCCAAGCATATAACAGACTTTTAATCAATTCTGAATCATAAGGAACTCCGGTTTGCTAAGCAAAAAATATTATTTAACAGTAGCATCCATTAATCCTAGCATATTTTATGATCTGTCTCATTCTTACCTGGAGGAGTTAATGTCCGTGCATTAATAAAAGATTGCACCATTCCATTTCCAAAAACTCCAAGCAACTTGGCACCAAAGCCGGCAGCAGAGAGATGCTTGATAGCCTGAAAACAAAACGTCATAAGCAATGAACAAGTTTAAATACACCAAAGAGGAGGCAAAAATATACTACTAGCGAGATGAACAATGAATAGTTTAGTTTAAATAACAAAGAAATGCCAGACAGGAAATCAATGAACCATTAGTACTTATTAGTCTATTTTTTGAGGGAATTAGCTGCTGCACACAACCTGTAGCTTTCTTCGTTCACATGAAGCAGTTCCACAGAAGATTAAAAGTTAACCTACTGAAGCAAATTAAAATCATGTGCTAAGACAGCATGGCATATACTAAACTGTTTCTGGGCAACAAAGAACTGCTTGATTAAGTCACACTGTCAGGATGGCACCATCAACTACTTTTGTGCATGACTTCTCATCCAATATAGAAGCCAAAATATGTGGAGATAGACTATTTTATTTGCAGCACATGCAAATTACCTAGCTGTAATCCTGCTGAAGAACCAAACCCCTTGGGTCTCATCTCCCTCATTCAGTGCCCTATTAGTCACACAGTTCTAAATGAAGTATTAATGGTAACTAATGGTAAATTTGAAAGAGTAAAGATCACTTCCTCCGAATTAATTTAAGTTCAGTGCACAACTGACATTGAATCTGATTATTGTTTAATCATATGGCCTACAGGGAGACAGACAGAATACACAATATATGTCTCATCACTTCATTATTGAAAGAATATTTAGGGAATCACCAGCAACTCCCTCTCACGATTGATGACGTAATCAGTGTTTGGCCCATATAATCTAACAGTTATCATCACCTCATTCCCATCCTCTTCCTTTATGGTTACCTTGAGCACTGCAGGGTTCAATCGCAAATTCTCAATTAGACATACCACAACAGAGCAGAATATCGTTGTAAATCTAAAAGGTAAACATTCAGCCCTGTAATTCCAACCTTACAAGGAACCAAAAAGGAAAATACTCACAAAGATTCGTTATGCCACCAGAGACAGTCTCAACAGAGAAGCAAGAGTCGTCTAGTTCTGACCATTTCTTAAACAGACCCTTACACAAATCTCTGCAAAAACCAGAAATAGAAACAAAACAACAAAGATTCTTAGATAGAAATGAACATGCGCCAAAGTCCATAAGAAGCATGAAAAGATCAAACAACGGTTCTAGCCCGTCGCCCCAAAGAAAAAAAGAACGAAGGAAAAAAGAGAAAAATTTGAAAAAGGAACTAAGAAAAAAAACGCAGACAAATCCAAGGCCTGACGACTCACATTTCTCGTTTATTTGTTTACATTTTTCTGGGAAACCAAACATAATACCTTATTCCAAGAAAACATAATATTAAAAAAAAATAAGAAAAGAAAAAACAAAGAAAGATGAAAAGACCAAAATCACAGGCAAAAGACAAGCGAGCTAAAAGACCGAAACAAGCAGCGGCCGCCAGTTAAGACATTAGCAATTCTCCAGCGCGGGTGCGTGTGTGTGTGCGTGCGCGAGCATATATATGGGTGACGTAGAAAGAGCAACAAAAATTGAAGAAAGAGAAGGGGTCGAACATGACGCGAGGGGTGACATCGGAGAGAGGATGAGAAACGTCAACGGTAGAGGAAGAGGTTGGAATCTCCAAGGAGGAGTTGCGATAGGTCGCTCTAGTTTGAGTTTCGTCGTCCTCCGCCATGGCGTTCAAGATCTTCTCAGCCGCTCCCATCTCTCTTGTTCTAAAAAACACCGGATATATCGGGTCTGCTTCCTCGCGGTGCGGGAAGGGAGGTAAGTTTAAGGGTGCGAGTTTCTTATAGACGTGAATTTCCTCGTGGGCCCTTCTCCACCCATTACTACCCTTTGATCCAAATATAATTTGCGAAAGTCGACTTATATAATTAATAAAATCAATAAAAGTAAAAAATAATATATATATATATATATATATATATATATATTTATTTATTTATTTATTTATATGTTTTGATTAAATTTCAAACGCTAAATAAATATTATTATTTAAGACCACAAATGACAAATAAAAATATTGACGTCACGCCAAAAACTGAAAAAAAAAAAAAAAAAGATCTTCTGGCCAATTCTACGTGATCTGTTTGTCCGCCCCGAGCTAATGTCCCACGAGATTGGTTGGACTGGGCGGGGGGCCCACGGGCCCCAGCCTCGACTATTATTTTTAATCTTTTCAACTGGGGCTCTCCTTTTGACCACTTTTGATTTACATTTGTTTTAGGGCAACTTTTGATTAATATTAATATTATTATTTTTTTCTTAATTTTTAGGGACAATATTTGAAGTTTGGACCCAGAATTAAGGACCCCCCACTCATTCAATAATTCTACTGTAAGACTAACCCATCTTGGTATATCATTATTTTTATTTTTATTATTTTTTGACTTCACTCAACATTCATTTCTTAATGTCTTCCCCGCGTATATCTTACAAAATGCTGCTATAACCATATGACGTTCGTCGATGCCAAATATCAGGGAATTGTTAAATGTCATCTTCTGGTTTGAGCAGATGTTGCTCGCAATTATTTCAAATAAGTTCAATCGACAATCTCTTTCAGAGAGGCAATCATCCCACCAACATTCGCAGCACAGTATTTCTCAATTTGTCACATGTAGATTGAGATTTTTTTAAATAATAATAATAATAATAATAATAAAGTTGAGTGTACGACTCATTTAACCAATTTTGTCAAGATCTAGAGGTATTTAGTACCCAAATTATATGCCCCAATGAAGTATGAGTTATAGGTCATCTAATGGTCTAATTAATCTATCATAATAATAATAATAATATTATTATTATTATTATTATTATTATGTTGTTGTTGTTGTTGTGTTCATAAGCCATCGTATTAGATTTGACTATAAAGGATTATTGTTGTAGCACAAAATAATTATTGAATATTTTCTTTTACCTTCTAGTATTGTATATTAATATAAAAAATATCACTATTGTATAATTGATATTAACAAATTATGAAATTGAAGCAATTAATTAATTAATTTTGTAATATTTACTCTCTTTTTTTTTTTGTTGTTGGCATTAGAGCATACTAATTTGACTCATTTTTTGTAACTAACATTTTTTTTTTCTTTTTTGTAATGTAGAAGAAGAACCGAGTCGATCGAGTTTGAGTGCTTAACCAGCTATAAAAACCGGGAGACCGGTTCGGTTTAGCAAAAATTGGCCTCCTTTTACTCCTCCCGTTTCTCGTCTGCCCGCCCTGCTCCTCTCTTCTCCTCTCTTCTCCTCTGTAGTTGAGACTCGAGAGAGAGTAAGAGAAGATGCTGAGAAACTCCCTGAACAGCCCAATTTCGAAACTCCTCCAAAATCGTGTTCTCCAATTCTATAATCAGCGATACGTATGTTGTGATTTAATCTGCACCTTCTTCCGTTTTCTAAATTGTTTTTTCTTTGCTTCACCAGTAAATGGTTCTTTTTTTTAAAAAAAAAAAATTTGGGTGTGGGCCTGTTTGGATTGTGATTGGCAGAGGGAGATGCACAGCAGAAACAAGAAGGCGATGGAGTTCGTAGCGAAAGGGTGGAATGCTTTGAAGGAAGTGGAGAGAGTCATCGATTACTGCGAGCTCAACGACAAGCGCCTCATTCCCCTTTTTAGAGTACCTTCTTACTTATTTTTCTTCTTCTTCTTCTTCTTTTTTACTCTTTCTTTTTTAAGGGTTTTTTTCTTTGTTGATTGGGCTGGGGATGGGGAAAGACTAAACCGAATTAAGATTAATTGAAATTATCGGGTTCAGTTAAGAGAAGAGAACCCATATAGGATTTAATCCACTATGAGCTGAAGCATGGCAATTTTTTAGGCTCTTTAGGATCCTTTAGATAGGCGGCAATGATTGACCCTGGTGGAACTGGAACTTGGATGAACATTGTTGGCTGTCCTAAACCCACGTTTATTTGGGATATTTGAAGTAGAGGCGGATCCTCAAATGCTTACCGTTGATTGAATTTCCTCGGTTTATATCTGTGGGAGGGCTTATTTTGTAACTTGATATGAATTTCCTCACATACTGTTTTCTTTTTTCTTTTTCTTTTTCTTTTTCTTTTCCTTTCTTCTTTTTTTTTCCTACTATGTTTGGGCTTGAATCAGACGGCAAAGGAGAACTTTGAGCTGGCTTTGGAGGCTGACAACACGAATACCCATGCTAGGTATTGGTTGTCCAGGTTGCATTTGAAATATCATACTCAGGGGGCTTGCAAAGCTATGTAAGTTAACCTTCCACCTTTTCATTCTTTTTTTTTCACCTGTGGTGTGTGCTTGTGATGACTGTGTGAAATGCTATGGAATCTGGTTGTCCAATAAGATCCTTTCTTTCCCCTGTGGGGTGATTCACCCCCTTTAATCAAAGTACTGGAATTTGAATGAGGTTGGGCTCAGTGCTTGATGCTGGTTCCGTCAACTGATGTTTTAAAGCATTCAGAATTTCAGATCCAGAGATCCATAGTCCTCATTGTACTACAGTTTCTTGTATTCCCTTCGATTTTGTAGAGCCAATATCTTGGTGTCATGCAATGTCACCTATCCTTTATATGGGTTTCTCTCATTTGTTTAGTTTGTTTGTTTCACCTCTTGACATGCAGCCTGAAAAATGCTTCCCTATGTTCTGTTACCCATTAAATTGTGTACAAACACCATTGATACTATTCCATTCCCCTTTTTCATGAGCCAGAGGAGCTGCTTTGTTGGTGGAAGCTGCAGATATGGGTGATCCAGATGCTCAGTTTGAATTAGGTTGTCGTCTGAGAATCGAGGTTAGGGTTCCTGTACTTAATTCCCAGTTAGCATGCATTTAGCAGCCTGTGTGTGGAACTGTGACTGTTGGCAAAGATTTGATTTTTTTTTTGCCTTGTATGTGTATCTGCAACATTGAAAGCATCAAAATATGATAGAACCAAAAAAAAAAAGTCTCTGAAGTTAAGTTTCTGTTGTCCAACACAGCAGACAAAAATGCTTTGTTTGAACAATGTTGTACTATGGAAGAAAATGTCTTTTTCTCCTTTATTTTGTCTCCTCCTTGATTTTTCTTGTTTGCAGTACCTAGTTTCAACTCAGATTCATGCTTATGAATAGAAAGTTTGGTTGCTTTATGTCTGTTATAGATTAATATGTGTATTTATTCTAATTTAAGGCAGCTGAACATTTGCGAAGTTGGAACCTACAAGGAACTACAATGGCATTGAAGCCAGCTTGTTTTGAATTATGGTTTCACCAACAGTGATAATTAGCTTGATAATTTTCTGATTATTCTACACTGTTTTATGTGCTTTATGATCTCTTTGGTTTGTGTCTGGACAGAATGATTATGTCCAGTCAGATCAACAAGCTTTCTATTATTTGGAGAAGGCTGTCAACCAGGTGTGTTTTGGTAAAGAAATACTTGAGAATGGTGCTGTTGTGGCATGTACTTACTTTCTTACATGAGCTTCCTATATTCTAGTTGCATCCAGGTGCCCTTTACCTGCTGGGTATTGTATATTTAACTGGGGATTGTGTGAGCAAAGATGTTGCCTCAGCCTTATGGTGTTTCCACAGGGCATCAGAAAAGGTAGTTGAAACCTAAAGTTTATTTTTATGTCAAAAATATTGCGGTTCTAGAATTTAGGTATTTGATTGGCATGTTGTGTGAACCAGACAAATGCACAATGGGAGAGGAACATTGCCTGAAATTAAGCAAATAAATCATGTTTCAGCTAAGCTTGTTGCTGAACAGCACTTTCCTTTCCTTTTTGGGCATTTTACCTCACCGATGTTTGTTTTTAATGTGTTAAAATTTATATGATAATAAGCAATATACAAAGTCATGAATTCCCTACAAGGATGCTTTAACTGCTTTTGACTGCATTTAAGAATAGCATAATCTGCTATCCAACTGGGTCCATTGGTTACATTGTACCGAAGTGGATTATTATGGATGCTAGATTATCAGAGCTCTCATCTAACCAATTAAGAGTTTATGCAGGGGCATGCTGGTGCAGCTGTAGCATATGGGTCTCTCCTTCTTAGAGGTCAGCTGCCCTACCTTGTCTCCTGGGACTTCAGGGTGCTTTTGAGAATTCCTTATTTTTTAAAATTCTGGGACATAATCAATATTTTTTCTTCCGTCTGCTTAGCCCAGGCAGATGAGAAATTCATTAGTGCTTCATAACTTTATTTAGAACATGTTGAAATCTTTTTAGTAGTGCACTCCTATTTATATGCCATTCATAAGGTGATGGCATTAACTGCACGGTTTTATTTATGTTGCTAAGAGAAATTGTTTCAGCTCCCCCAAGAAAACATTGATTTTTGAAAGTATTCCTTAATCCATAAAGTTACGAATATTGTCCATCTTGTATGTTTTTAAGTGCAGAGTGAGGTATCTTTCTAGTTCTCAAGTTTAATACAGGCATTACTGAAGGAAACATTTTCTCAGGTGCTCAAGTTCCAGAGTCGGTAACAAGATTCCATCTGAAAAGGAGTTCCTCTGCCTCAAAAGCAAAGAGTGGTGATGGCAGTGTTGGGAATCCTGTAGAGATGGCAAAAAAGCAGTTTGAGGTTGCAGCAAAAGCAGGTTGTGATCTTGGATTTAAATGGTTGCAAAGAATTGAGGAGGAAGAGAAACGACTACTTAATGAAAGTAGCTCTGAGAATACCCTGCCAGAAAGCTAAATTAGTAAAATTGTCTGAGCTTCAAGCGAACTGCGTTGAATGATCTTTTTCAGCTAAGTCCAGTGTATACGTCCCGCAGGAACTCTCCTCGATGATTGTTCATTGTTGAGGTGAATTCTTCTCGCTTGCGGGCTGTCGTTGTTGACTCATGAACTTAAAAGCCATTCTCGGCGGGACCATTATCTGGGCCTAAAGCTAACAGGCATACAAACCCCCTTCTATTTTATGGGTCGGGCCAGGCAATTCCCAAGGCCCTGAACAGACAACTAATAAAATAAAAGAGCTAAAAAGAGAATATTCTGGCGAAGCGCGCGGAGTCCCATTTTTTTTGCTTCAACAACTCTTGGACGGGCAGGTGTTTTATTTTCCTGATTTGATTAAGCATGATCATTACTTGACTGGTTCAATTCCTGTACGGGTGACCTCTGTGACCGTGATTAATTAATACAAAAGGAATGAACATCCATTCTGAAACCAAGAATTTACTTCGTGAAAAGAAAAAGGAATTCCGAAGAGAAAGAAAGGCTGAAAGGAAAGACAGCCTCCCTCCCCTCCCGCCCCCCTTAATGGGCGGAGACAATTCCAAATTGCTTCAGGCAAGGAAGTGGGGAAAACTTGTTTCGGGTGCTCCTTCATCTTGTTGGATCGAAAGGCCTCGAGACTGAGAAGCGAGGGCAGCAATCTCGGCCTGGGTTTTAACAAGCTCGGCCTCTGCGCTTTGTATTTGTTGATGCAGCTGAGAAACAATAGCAACACAGCCATGAACGGAGTCTTGAATTCTGCATCGTGCCTCGTAATACAAGGAATCTGCTGCTTCTGCTCGTACGTGGTCGGGAAGTTGCTGGAAGATCAAAAGAACGAAAAGAAGCCACGGCACATCAAAACCATGTAATAGTCATGTAAACTTTTTTTTAAAAAATTTTTTTTTTGTGACATTCATAATAAATGGGATTTTGATTATTCAAATTACCATACACTCATTCATGCTCACCTCATTATATATTTTAATTGAAGTAGTGCCACTAAATAACCCTCGAAAGTTGGAAGTCATCATATATATATATATATATATATTAGTAGGAGTCATCCGCAACATGCATGACTCACAGATATCGACAAATGTTTTCGTGATCTAGTCTAGTAGAAGATACGTTTCGGGTAAACATCCGTAATTCGTAGGGTAAGGAATAATAAAATCTTTAAATGTATGGTATTTACCTGGAGCATTTTTCCAACATTGCTGGCGCCATAGATTTTGTGAACGGAAGCATATCTTTGAGGATCACTGGAAGGAAAATAAGGACAGAACACGCAATCTGGCAGGCATCTCCTCCTCAAATATTTGCAAGCTGCGCAACGACCTGAAATCATTATTGGCATCCCTAGAAATATCAACCAAAGATCCCCCGAATCTTCTTTTTGGTTTTTTTCTTCTGTTTCAAGAAATCCAATGTGAGATGTTTTGAAGATGTTAACTTTTGAAGGAGATGTGATGAGAGCTATTTGTGAAGATTTTCCAACGGCTACTTTTTTCTTTTCTTTTTTTTCTTTTTTTTTTGAAAATTGTAATCTTAGAAAGGAAAGAAGATGAGAATAGAATTACACCCTAAATTTTGGACAGAATTAAGGGGTGGGAAGAAGTAGTTTAAAAAAAAGGTAACATCTTCACCACCAACCTCCCCCGCCTCCCCAAAAAAAAAAAAAAAAAATCATATGATACCAGGTTGAAATTGGGTTTTTTAAACCTACTTGCAGGAATAAATTTTTTGTTTAGGGATTTAATTCCGACCAGGGGAAATGAACATATCTTGTTCTCCTTGTATTTCTTGTTTCTTTTTGCTTGATTGTTCGAGTGGAGGATGAGCTCACAAACCTTAACCGAGATTTAGCGGATTGAAACAGTTTTTTTTTTTTTTTGGGGGGGGGGGGGACGGGGAGGGGGGAGTGACACCGCCCCACTGACGCCTTCCTTGAAAGCTTTAACGGGGGGCGCCCTTCGCTTTTCTCCCTCCCTTTTGGATTGTGCCGTGAAACAGAGGCAGCATCAGTATGTACGGTTTCAAACCTTGAAGATCTTCATTTGGAGGCTTTTATTCAATGCTATTTTCAAGACAAAAGACAGGAATTCATCTGAAATACAAAGCTAACTTCTTAATCAGGTTAGCTCCTCGTAATTAATAAATATGCTAATCTAACGTTTGGACCTTGCAAGTCCCGAGCGATAACTTGCAAAGTTGTACCTGTTTGTAATAGAACTTGCAAAGAACCTGCTAGTTTGTCAACCTTTTTAAAAAAAAAAAAAAAAAAAAACAGAGAGAGAGAGAGAGAGAGAGAGAGAGGGAGAGGGGAATTATTATGCTAATATTATAATCAAATTGAACCTGTTTACGAGCGTCTTTTTTTTTTTTTGGGTTTAAACGAACGAATTTCTAAAATAAAGTAAAAACAGCATAAAACTAAAAAAAAAAAAAAAGGTGAATCTTTTTTTTTGTTTGTTATTTTAATCTCAAACACATGGGATGGAAGCATATTAGTTAATACCAAGGTGTTATTATTCCCTTTCCCTTACCTTTTTGCCTTATTAAAACTCTTATTATTAATATTACTATTTATTCAAATCACTCCAATTATTTTCACGTCATCAATTTTTCTATTAAAATCAAGTCGTTCGTCGCTTTTGACGGCATGCCCTTGCCACATATTGAAATAAATTGGACGACACCATTATACAAAGGCCAAAAGTGAACGTGATTGAAGGCAAATAATATAGTACATTTTTATAATTAAATAAAATGTAATTGATTTTTTTGGTTATTATTATGTTATTTTTTTCATTATTGTAATAATAATACAACACAATTATCAGTTAACAATGTCAGGTATTTCAATTAATTTAAAAAAAAAACAAAACAAAACAGAGAGCGAGAGAGAGAGAGAGAGACTCAGAGGCTTAATTGCATACGTGAGGAGGATTTTAGGAGATTGATTTAGTAAAATAAAAGCTTTTTATTATTTGTTGTTTGGCTGGCTGGTTGGTTGGAAGAGTTTGGGGTTAGGGTTACCATATTATATAACATATTGTTACTTTTCTCGGAGAGAGAGAGAGAGAGAGAAGGGAGGTGGGGGGCTTGAGAGGTGTAAAATCTAAAAATGGAGGAAATTACGGAGGGAGTGAACGACATGAACTTGGCCGGCGGCGATTCTCACAAGAAGAACCGAATTCAAGTCTCCAACACCAAAAAACCCTTGTTCTTCTATGTCAATCTCGCCAAGGTACATACATATATATTGCTATTGCTATTGCTATTTACTTTTACTCTTATTAGGGTTTTGGTTTTCTGTTAGATGAGATCAATTTTTGTTTCCTCCTTTTATTTATTTTTTGGGGTTTCTTTTTCCTTAGATTTTATATCTATCTATCTATCTATATATATATATATATATATATATATATATATATATATATATAAAGCCTTAAGATTTCATATAACAGATGAGTAAAGTTCTGTTTGGTTAACTAACAGTGTTCTTATTTTTCTTTCTTTCTCTGGGACTGACAGAGGTATATGCAGCAACACAACGAGGTTGAGCTGTCCGCTCTTGGAATGGGTAACAAAACAATTTGCTGTTTATTATATCCTCAGAAGGTCCTAAATTGACTTCAACGTTCCATCCCAACCCCTTGGTTGGTTTTGGACTTTTGGGGTTTTGTTGAGGTTCTTTTGCGTGTGTAATTGATGTTATATCGTTGTTGTCTCTTTTTCTTTGTGGGGGCGTACCAATTTGTTCCTTTTTTCTGCTTGGCTACGCTAGACAAAAGTTAAACCCTTTTGTCTAATCTTCTTGTTCATTTGATTGAATCTCAATTTTTTAAGGCGACGGACGTGGCAGTGATGGTCTGCAGTCCAATCTTCTTGTCTACCATCGCACAATGCGCTCTTTCCGTTACAGTGAACATATAAATCTTGTTGAATTTGTGCATTGGGGGCTGTTCGGTGCCGATATTGTCATTAACGACCTTTTATTGCACCCCCTGACCCATGTTTTTATTCTGCTGTTTCTGCAGCTATTGCCACGGTTGTCACTGTTGCAGAGATTTTGAAAAACAGTGGACTAGCTGTTGAAAAGAGTAAGATAGTTTGCTTTCATTAATTGCTCAAGTTTCGGTGGAATGATCTAGTTTTTATTTTGATACTGTTAACACCATGCAGGGATCATGACTTCGACGGTTGACATGAGAGATGAAACAAGAGGGCGTTCTGTCCAGAAAGCAAAGGTAAGCTAGTGTGCACGGGTGCTTGCACTCCCCTTCGGACATCCACTATTAACATTTTCCCCAATAAAACTTAATGATGAGCGAGTTCTAGCTGCTCAAATGTCCTTTAATGCATTCAGTTCTTCTTCAGGCAGAGGCATCGATTTGTCCATTGTGTATCTCTGCAATGCTTTTTCCTGTAGTCTCATGCATAGTCAATAACATATGGACTTATTTTTTTCCTAGTTAACAAATCTTTACCTTTTACTTTGTTCCATGCATATTGTGATTATGTTCTGCTTGTTTGCACTTTCGGTTCTGCTCTTGATGGTAAGTGTGATGAAACATTCCACTTCTTTTTTCACCCAACAGTGAGAGATTGGCATAATGCCATTCTAATATTCTTTTTCAGATTGAGATTTTACTGGGAAAGACCAAAAACTTTGATGAATTGATGGCTGCTGCTGCTGAAGAGAGGGACAATGGAGATGGTGAAGAGCAGGGCTGAGAAGGACTCATTATTCGCATCTGCTTTTCCCTGTTTTTGATATATTGTTAGCAATGAGGGCACTTTAATAGTGAATTTTCTTTAACCTAGCGTTCTGAGGTGAGCTAGTGTTGAATGGGTTTAATACCTGTGACAGTTTTATGGTGCTAGGATCATAGAAACAATATTTGTTTTCCATCCAAGATCCAATTTTTTCATCTGATATTTTGACTTCTATCTTGCTGTGCACTTTGATGTTTTGGTTTTCAATGGGCATTACTGGACAAAGGCTGTTATAATGCTAATGCTATTTGGGCATCGACTTGTCCTGAGTTGATTGTCGGCCATTCTTTCTGCAGCTTAACGCACCATCAACCCTGGTGCAAAGGAATAAGCAAATGTGGGAGTGGGCGGAGGACGTTTAGAGCGATACCTTAATGAATTAGAAGCACTCCTACAGACTTGTATATTTTCAAATACAATTTTCGAAAAATGAGACGATTGCAAGCGGGAGTCATGGATGATGCATCCAATCGAATGCAAAAATACTGGCTTGAAGGCCGTTTCAATGATTAGTTTCATGCCACTACAAAGCACTTGCACATCATGAAGAACGTGGCTATTACCAGAGACGGAATGCAAAATGAAGTAAGCAAATCAAAGATGAAACTATCATATGCGTAGAAAACGTGTAACAGAACTGACCCTTTCAACCACTCTTAGACGCCTACCTACGTTCCTTAGAAATTTCGCAATGAAAATCGAGTTCATTTCTAACCTAACCTGATTTCTCAATACCGTCTTCCAGCAATACCACTTCCCACTGTGGTAATCACAAATCTTCCTTTTCGATCAGTATCCCCTTGCATGCTTCATAGCACATGAATGAAATGCCGGTTGCAGGGACTATTTTCATTAAACTTGGACCCAAACCCCTGTACAGGCCTGGTAGCCCTTCGTGCTCAGTGATGCTCAAAAGCCCATGAAGCATGTTCTGGTACTGTCTCCCATCGAGAGCCCCAGCCTGCATGCGCTTTCGAGCGACCTCAAGTGGGAATGTTGGAGTGCTTGAGATTGCACCAGCTGCTGATCCTATCAAAAGAGTAGACACATTTCCAATGTTCTCCTTCATGAAAGCCTTTTTGTAAGCTTTTCCCAACGCATCATAAATAAAGTAATTAGCAGCAGCATATGGAACAACCCCTATCAGACTAGGGGTGAGACCCCTGTAAAGTTCTCCAGGTCCTTCTTCACGCAAAATTTTAAGCAGTGCATCAAAAAGATTCCTGTATGCTCTGCTCTGCAATAAGGCACACAGATGACTTTTTGGTAGAAGAAAAGGACATTTTGGGGGAAACGATAGTTATTGCACTTTATGAGTTTACCTGCACAGTTATTCGGGTTTTGAGCAATTCAAGAGGGTACGTGCACAAGGTAGAGCTGATTCCGGCTACAGCACCAGCTACTAATGAGGCAGGAATTGGGAGTTTTGGCTGCTCCCCAGGTTTGGGTGCCAAGTGCTTCATGGCTGTATCATAAGCAAATGACTGCAAAGATGTAACAAAGCAATGTCAACAAGGGGATCAAAGGAATGTTTCTCATCAGACATGGAGACCTGGATACAAACCTCAATGGCTTTGCTTGGAGCAACTCGGATAACATTAGCTAAGTTTCCCCTTAATAAACCCTTCCAGCCATCACTTTTCATAATATTATCGAACACCTCAATTGCTGAAGGCCAACAACTCCCCACCATCAAATGAGTTCATATGGTCTCTAAGGGAGCAACAGCCGTGAGCGATACAGCACCTGCAATTCCCCCACTGATCAACCTCCTCAGTACAGGATTCCCAACCTTCATTTTCCATCTAAATCCAGTTTTAACATTCTTCTTCTTCTTCTGCCTGTTTTTCAATTCTTCTCTCTCTTCTTCTACCTCCGAGATTTCCCCCATTGCCAGTTCAGGAGCCCTCTCAACTGGAAGAGCCGGTGCTGGCGTTGATACAAATTTCATCTGCATGTTTGCAGCTAGAATCTTGGTGCTTGTTGCATTGTCCATAGAATTTGGGGGACTTGGGGAGATTCCAAATCCTTTTCCTGCTTGGTTAACACTGGTAAAAAAGCCTCGTGCATAACATTTACCACCACAGGTGCTATTTTCTTGAGTAAACAATTGAAGCTTCATGCCAGAATTATAGACCACCACACTCTGGTTTCTATGCTGAACAACTTGGAAACCATTTCCAGCCATTGGCATCAAAGCTTCGAAGCTTTGCTATTCCTTTCTCTTTTCACTGGTTTTCAATACATGCCCAGAAGCCGGAAACCTGTCGTGGGTAATGAAATGATATGATTTGTGGCTTGAACAAGAAATAATATTCGCTTTAATGGTAACTGGTCACCAAAGCAAGAAGAGTATCAGATTTCTAGAGATGGGCATCGAGTAAATTGTCCAAAGAAACGAATTTTTTCAAGAATACAGGAGGATATATGCCCAATAAAAACAATAGAAAGAAGAATAAAGTCACAACAAAATATTCGCATGACATAGGTTACTACACGATTATGATGCTTGTGACGCCCCCTAGTTTCTACCTTCTGCCTCGCCTTCTCTCTCTTCCCTCAACGGTGAAGCAGAGGATACGAGAGAGGAAATATCGGCGAGGGATGCTTCACTGTTTTGATGGTTAATGTTTACGGTTTCCTTTGCCTATTGTTACCGGTTAATTACCTTGTGCAATAACCACGTATATATAACTTAAAATTATTTTTTAAAATTAAATAATGTGCATTGTTACGTTATCTTACACTAATTTTATTAATATTTTTGTCGATGTTTTTACACACACCGTGCCCATAAAATCAAATATTCTTGGTATTTTATTCTAAGTTAAAGGTCATACTATAATAGAGTAGATTCTAATATCATTTTAAAAATTTATTATTTTTTATAAAATATAATCCGTTACATTATACATTACTCACACTTATATAATTTAAAATTATTTCGTACGAGGGTAGTGTGCACTTGGTTTTGTTAGCATGAAAGGCCGCCCTTTGTAACTTTCAAGGCGAGAGACGTACCATCCAACAACAAGGACCTGGATGGCAACCGGCTAGTGAAAATAAAACGCACCTGTAAAGGAAAAACCTAAAAAAGGAAAGAAATAAAAAAAAAAAAAACAGTCTCCTATTCGATTTTGGAGGCGCAATAAATAATGCGGCAATAAACTTGCGCAATTATATGTTAAACAGTTAAATTAATTCCTCTTTGAAGTTGACCCAGTTATTTGCATAGACACGTGAATCCTGAGTGAATACCAACGCTGGCTGACGGCAAAATAGAGGGAGATTTCGGTCAATAAAATTAATATGAGTGGACTTTTAGTCCCTAAAGGGGGTTTCTTGGTCAATAACAAAGTTAAACATTGCTAGTACCACTGGAGACTAATTAATATAGGCTGTGCTTTTTCAATTGCTTGGTGTGTGCTTGGCACTACACAAATATGATGAAAGGCAGACCACCATGAAGCTTCCGTCGCAACTTTTGTTCGGAGTGACAGACAAACAAAATGGCTTTTCAGAGTCCCTATTGCCTGTTGGATTCAGACAACCTTGGTCATTTTATGTTATGAAAGATGCACAAGAATACACATGCCTTTTTCTCTTATGTGCTTTGTTTGTATACCGTATACATCAAATACATTAACCGCCTGTATACTTAATTATTTTTTCTTCCCAATTTCTGCTTCTAGCTACAGGTTATTTCCACCTTATCACTTAACACCCACACTAATTCTGGCTCTTCAAATCCTTCAATGGAGGAGACATTAGTGTATCCTTATGGTACCCACAAAAGTTGCCCCAGAAAACCACCCCGAGAGAGAGAGAGAGAGAGAGATTGCTCCCATTGCATTAACAAATACATAGCCAGCCCTTTCTTGGAAGATCCTCCCTTTGCAGAGTTCTTCCCAGGTTAGTTCTTTCCCTTCGAAGGTTTCCCTCTCGGTCTCAAGTTGCTTCGGGTTGAGGACTTCATCTGCTGATTCCTCTGTCTTTTCTCCTTCCTGGTTTTGGAGATGGTAACGGCCTATTTTCCATAAAAGATTGTTAGAATAAATGAAGTTCTGTTTCAAGCCCAAATGCTAAACCAATGCCAGATCAGTTGTCAAATGATTTAACTGGGAATTGGCGAGTTGCAGGGGGTATTGGAACTGCTACCGTTTACAGTCCCCCCATATCTGCGTATGTACCATCCATGAGGAATATATAAAACTCCTTCCTTTTTCCTTTTCAACCTTTTTATTTTATTTTTTATTTTTCTCGTCAAGATTTAAGAGATGTAATTGGTAATTATTAATTAATTACACCGTAAGGCTTGTCCGTAATATTAACAATAGACGTTGAATAGAACTCTCCCTCTCTCTCTCTCTTATTTTATGAGGGGAGGGGTTTGATGACATTTATATTGGTCGTTGGTTTTACACCTTTTTTATTTTTTTTTAATTTTTTGGTGCAGCAACAAAATGCCACGGATTCGAGCAAGATGAATTTCCAGAAGGTGGGTATTTCATGGTCGTAGGCAAAGGGATATGGGACCATGGAGCCTCCTGTGGTCGTAAATTTCGGGTAAGGTGCATCGGCGGCCCTAAGAGACAGTGCAAGGGATCGTCCATCGCGGCGGAGGGGGTTGATTTTCGTAGGAATCCTTGCCTGGCAACCTTGAACCTGTCGAACAAGGCTTTTGACGCCATCTCCAGACTCCCCACCACCCATATCGAATTTACCCAGTAATTCCTGCTCAATGTCCATCCCATCCAATACCATTTTCAAATTGAAGCAGGCAAATTCATTGCCCATTTGCTTTTCAAATTTTGATGATGCGGTTTCTTTTGGTTTCGCAGGATTTAGTGCGCGCACTGACGCGATATTTGGACCATAACTACAGAGGAGAAAGAGGTAGGTTACGTGCCTCGACAATACCTGACCGACGCCGATAAACAAGGGTTTTTGGTAAAGCTAGAAGCTGGTTAGGTTCTGCCTATTTGATTGTAAACTAGCTTTGCTTCTGGTTGTAAGAAAATGACAGTAACATTGGCCCGAATTGCCTTTGCTAATCTTTGGATGCAAACCGAAGGAGACAAATTACGAGTACGTGGCATCTGATACGGGGGCGCGCACGCACACACACACATACATACTGTGTATTCCATATCTACTCCAGATCAAGAGTTCATACATCGGAGGCTGTTTATCAGTTTGGACTCCCCGGGCGGGGGGGGGGCGAGGGGGGAGGGGATTGGGTCCGTAATCAACATAATTCTAATGCATCATCAAAGAAGAGAAAAAGAGCGTTGCATTACGAGATGCAAAATACCAAGCATGTCATCCACAATGTGCCCTGAGCAAATATCTCTTCTCGTCCGTTAATTTGCCAGCCAAAACTAGAGTTCACTAGCAAATAAGTGACAATGTTTGCTAATGTCTTACCGATCACACCGCTACAGTCTGCGAAGTAAAGCCTAAAGTGTGTTATTATTATTATTATTATTTGTTAATTGGTTTAGATGAAGTAAAAAGGAAAAGAAAGAAAGAGGCTAAGACAACCTTTTCCGAAATTGCAATTATGGATTAACAAAATTTCAAATCTAGAATTTGTCTGTGTGATTTGTCTGTGGGGCTGATCTTTCAGGAAAAGTTTTGCATGCGTTTCAAATGTGAAATTTTATCTTAACTTATGATTTGTTTCCTTTCAGTTAAATAAATAAATAAAACATATTTTTCGGCCCCGAGGAGAGGGGGGAAAAACATAATTACTGGCCCAAATTGGCCCAATAGCTCAAATCCACACCAAATTTGTACTGGAATTTTCATTTTCTTTTTCCCCGTCAGAGTCTCCACCTTCGGAATGATTGACCAACAAATGCCACAGACATTTGTCTGTGTCTTCCCCCAAAAAAATTTCAACAGGGCAGAAAATAAAAGGCCAACGAAACCCTAATTTGTCAAATCCCAGCCTCAATTTTTTTAACTTCCCATCCATCCATCCATCCTTAGATTGTGGGTTCAATCTCGCACTCTCTCTGTCTCTCTTATTTCTCGAAGTCCATTCATGACCTGCACCGCTCATTGACGCGTAGCCAATCTCGTTTCATCGTTTTTACGTACAGAGATTGGGAGAGAGAGAGAGAGAGAGAGAGAGAGAGAGAGAGAGAGAAATCAATATATAAGACAAAGGGATGGATGGAAACAAGGACGATGCCTTGAAGTGCTTGAAGATCGGCAAGGATGCCCTCGACTCTGGGGATCGATCCCGGGCTTTGAAATTCATCACCAAGGCTCGTCGCCTCGATCCGGCTCTGGCCGTTGATGTCTTGCTATTGAAATTGGAGAAAGATCCGTCATCGTCCTCCGATCAGTCGGCTGCCCACATGAATGGGCCCACCCCTACATCCAACAAACCTTCTCCCAAGGTTCGCCAGAGGGTTTCGGCAACTGGGTCGCCTTCACCTGCCTCTGCCTCCTCCTCCTCCTCCTCCTCTTCTGCCTCGGCCGCGGCTGCCACTTATACAGAAGAGCAAGTGACCGTAGTGAAGCAAATCAATAAGAAGAAGGACTACTACGAGATTTTGGGGCTGGAAAAGAGCTGTTCCGTGGAAGATGTTAGGAAAGCGTACAGGAAGTTGTCCTTAAAAGTCCATCCTGATAAGAACCAGGCTCCGGGAGCTGAAGAGGCGTTTAAGGCTGTTTCCAAGGCATTCCAGTGTCTTAGCAATGAAGAGAGCAGGAAGAAATATGATGTGACGGGAAGTGAAGAACCTGTTTTTGAAAGAAGGGCCGCTTCTTCCAGGTACCATTACAGCGGCGGTTATCACGATGATTTTGATCCTGATGATATTTTCAGGCAATTCTTCTTTGGAGGGATGCCTCCTGCAACTACCCAGTTCAGGAGTTTTAATTTTGGGGGTGGAATGGGGCCCAGAACCGGCGGCGATGCCTCTGGCTTTAATCTGCGTGCATTAATTCAGTTGCTGCCTGTCCTGGTCATCTTGCTTTTGAACTTCTTGCCGTCCTACGATCCCATTTTCAGCCTGCGTAGGTCGTATCCTTACGAGTACAGGTACACTACCCAGAAAGGGGTTAATTTTTATGTGAAGAGTACCAAATTTGAGCAGGATTATCCCTCCGGTAGCCAGCAGAGGGCGGCTTTGGAAAGGAATGTGGAGAGAGATTATTCTTCGATTCTTGCCCAGAATTGTAGGTTAGAGTTGCAGAGACAACAGTGGGGTTTTGTCAAGGAGACTCCTCATTGTGATATGTTGGAGCGGCTTCAGTCTATGGCCTCAGAAACATGAGGAACTGAAATCAAGGTTGAAATTCATGCTCTTATATGTTGTTCTACATGTTATGATTTTTGCCTTTGAGAGTTGATTGGAGATGATGCATCCTTGGTATAATTGTTTCCTAATAAGGGATTGTTTTCATTGTGTGCTCTTACCAATCACAAGAGTGCTAATATGCTACAGATTTTTAGTTTAGTTATAATGTATTTGGTTTTGGATGTTTCGACCTCTGATATTTTTTGGACAGTGATGAACGGTGTATAATTTATGTCTTCAAGCAAGCAATCTTTGAATTGGGATAAATTGGCTTGCTCCATGAATTGTTGGGGAAATGCTTGTGGTCGCAAAAACTTGTTCGCTATCAAGCGCGTTGCAGTTTTAAATGTAGATCACTTCAGTACGATTCATATGCCTTCAGCGGTGCACAGTGGATTTTATTTTGATTATCTGTGGTTGATATTTAGTGCATAAGAAGTCGTGCAGAAATCTGGTCGTCAGATATTTTGTCATGTGTATGTGTTGCTGTTGCCTAGCTTACTTTTGAGAGGAAGGAATATTTTGTGCAGCTCTATCATTTCTGATGCAGTGATTTTCAGTTTTTGATATGATAAAAATGTACAGATGTGTAGTTTTCAGAGGATCTGTTCTTTCTTTTTTTGGCAGAAATCTTGTCTGGCACCATGTGGGCAATTTAGTTCTGAAGAACATGAGGAGAACTTGCAGTTTGTGAAACAGACAAAAGGAAGCAATTGTGATTGTCAGCATTGATTTCGCTAAATGCACATTGTGTCCTTTTTCCTTTTTTCTTCTTCTCATACTCTTGGCTCCTATATTTGGTCCTACAAACCTCTTTGGCCAGCTAGTTTGGTTCAACTCTAGCTTAAAATGTCACTGCATTGGAGCATCAGCGTACAGTCGGTGGAAGTTATACAACTATATTAAGGTTACATATGTGGGTTCTGTTAACATTTCTTTGGTATGTAAGGATTGATAATTTTAAGACATTTCGGATTCACTGAGGGCAGCTTCTACTGGTGTGATGATATTTTTCTTGATCTGTAAGCTATTCAGGAAAGATTTGTATTGGTGAAGAGAGTGGGAGCTCCGCTGTAATCACTAGATTTTGGGGGTCCCTCAAGAGGCCTCCCTGGAGACAAATCTGCCTTTGTTGTGAATTTACTATAACATGCTTGCCTATTTGTTTCAACTTCTTCTGCTTCAAATATATAAAGACATTGCATAATCTGACAAAGGCCGAGGCTTTACTTCTTGGAGGATATTAGTTGAAATCTGAAGCTTTTTTCTGTTCTGTTTGTAGCTGGTCTTAGGCGTATGGAATTTGTTAATTAGGAAAGGTCAGACGAGTCTTCCAGTTCAAGCAGTACTGATCATAATAAGCATGTCGTCTACGAGATGATTTTCTCCTGATTATTTCAGGCAGTAAAATAAATGCCCAAGTGCACCGAGGCAGAAGCTGCTGGAACGGATTTACCCGATTCAAGCTTCCGAAGGTTTTTCATGCTTGTTGCGCATGAAACTACTGTAAATTACCTTGAAAGTATTCAAACTTATCGATAACATCTAACAAAACTGCTTTCGGCTAGCAGGACAAGCTTATCACCTACTTCTGTTCCTCCGTCTCTACCTCTGTGACTCCATAACGCAACAAAACTTAGCTTCTGTTTCGACGCGGATCCGAAAAATGGACCATGCCCTGATATGACCAATACCCAGCCCTCATGGGTCTGAAAAAATTTGGGCCATCCTAATCCTTTTACGAGAGCGTTAGGCCCACTTTAAAGTTTTCTTTTTGAAAAAAAAAAAATTATTAGTTTTTGAGGATTTTCTCTGGGGACAATGAACCTATGTCGCTTCTGTTCCTCCGTCTCTACCTCTGTGACTCCATAACGCAACAAAACTTAGCTTCTGTTTTGACGCGGATCCGAAAAAGGGACCATGCCCTGAAATGACTAATACCGAGCCCTCATGGGTCTGAAAGCATTTTGTGTTGACCTTTATTATGATTTCTATGTTTTTCCTTGTGCATTGTGAGGAGGGATACTCGTTATCTTATTGGCCATGGCTATAATGGGCCTTGCTATGAACGTCTTATTTTTGATTGTGTAATGGTAGTTTGAAGGTTTCTGTGAGAAATTGTTTTATTTTTTTTTTTTGAGTTAAAGTTCACAAAATACACTACAGTTTCAGTAAATTAAGATAGCTGAAAATCAATGTGGCATCTTTCAAATAAGAGAGGCAACCCTTCCTGATGAAAGAATTAAAAGGTTGTGCTTGCATGGGTGCCTTCTTTGTAATTGGCAAATAACGTCTCTTTCATTCCGAGCTCGAGGAAAGTCACGTATGGTTCTCTGTCATTGATTGTTTGTTCTTCTACTACTTCGTTGGGCATGTTTATGTCCATTGTGAACATTAGTTGTGAAGTTACTCTTAACAAAGGCAATGGTAGAAACTTGGGAGCATCGGAATTAGACGCAAATCGTTGGCTTGAAGGAAAAGGAGAAAATATTGTTTAAGGTGATAAGCTGGATATGTTATTGTGAATTGATTCATGGAACGGTAGCAACTCAGGGTCGTACTCTTACGCTCCCCCTCCCCCACACAACCCCTCAAAAAAACCTGGGTGGTCGTATATGATTCGACAAATTATTTTAGTTGCTTAATTTAATTGTTTGGTTATAGTAGAAAATGTGGCCGTTGTCATACTAAATAGTATTTTGTTGCGTTTATTTTGTTTGTATGTAATAATTTCTGGCCAATAAGTTTACGCCGTTTACACCTACTTTGTCATTGGCTGCGAGCTGATTCTTGTTTGTTTAAAGTTTAAAAGTAAATTAATTTTTTAATGGTTGTTTAAGGTTTACCATTGGGTGGTCGTGCCGGAGTGGTTATCGGGCATGACTAGAAATCATGTGGGCTCTGCCCGCGCAGGTTCGAATCCTGCCGATCACGCATTTGAAATTTACTTTTTATTTTTATATTTATTATAGAACAGACAGAACAGTTGGATGTTAGACTCAGATGAAGGAAAGTTAACATAATCGTTACTTAACTATATCAAATACTGGCAAGGGTAGTGCGGCTCGCCTGAATGTGCAATCCTGGAGGACTTGCAGATTCATTGTTGGGCCGATGCTAGACTACGACCCGTTCTAAGAAAGTTTAATTTCTGTGCGCTGGATCCCCTCCCCCCCCCCCCCACGAGGCTCAAAAATAAAATAAAAAAGAAAGAAATCTATTATCCTAGTTGCTGGATCAAGAAAGCGAGACCCTTGACCCAAGAACAGTGGGTGAAACTGGTATCCAAGAAATACTCAATCGGCTCACTCTGTATTTGGGGCATCTGAGGTCTCTGGGTCGGCCCGGATATGATTAAGCTGCAAGGTATTGGGAAGGTTAAATGGGCTCCAGTTTCAATCGTTACAGATTACTTCTGCTGCATCTCATCCAGGAGCAGCAGTGGGAATGCCTTATCATCAGGCATTCTAATACAAAACCCTTTACTATTTTTCCTTGATTGGGGGGCGGGGGGGAAGCGTGACAGAGGAATTTTGAACCTCTCTCCACCTTTATAACCCCAACTACACACGCAACTCAGTGTCACATACATACGCACCAATCCTGACCATCTCTCTCTCTCTCTCTTTCCATCTCAACAATAACACCGCCCATTCATTCAATCCACGAAAAGCGTTCCTTGCCTCAGTTGGGGGTGGGGTCACAGTGCCATTAAATCTAATCATGCTGGTCAACTTGATTTTTTCTTTTGCCAGTGCAATTCCCCCACCCACCGAGAGAGTGGCGCTGGTGTGTGTAATGGGCGGATTATATCTGCTCCCTCGATCAAATTTAAAGCTACACGTACATTAGCCATGAGCCATTGATGACCGAAAGCGCCTTTCAAAAAGCTTGGTATTATGTTTTTAGACTTTCCTGCAAAAAGTTAGCTGGACAACCACCCGCAGTGCATCGCATTGCCCGATGCCTCTTCCTTGCAAGGTCTAACTTTGGTTGATGATTATTTTGGGTCATTTGGGATGTGGGAAGGACATATGAACGCATAAATCTGTTCATTGCCTTGCCAATAAAATACAGCCACGTAGTCTTGTGTGAGTCTTCGCAAAGTCTTTTGTCCGGACCGTAGTCTTTTGTTCTTTTTATTATTATTATTATTATTATTACTACTCCGATCATCCTTCTTCATTAGATTCCGCGACCGTGTGTGTGTGAGAGAGGGGGAGAGAGAGAGAGAGAGAGAGGGAGAGAGAAATAATAATAAAAAAAAACAGGGATCCCCAGCTCACATGCCCATACCCATGCTAATCCCTCTAAAATCGTTTTTCTCTATGACCCCAGATACTGGTGGAGGATCAAGTTGCCAATGGAAACTAACAGCACCAAGTTGCAACAAAAGAAGCAAAGATGGTTCCTTTTGTTGATGTCTTCACTCTTATTTTCAACCATCTTGGTCCTTTTAACCATGTCGTCATCCTCTTCTTCACTTACCCAGTTTTCGTATCTCCAACGTCACGCCAACGGAGAGCATCTACTCCACGAGATTCCACATTTTGTGGAATCTAAGATGCCAAAGCCTCCAACTTTGATGCCATCAATACCCCGTCTTGCCTATTTGATATCCGGGTCTTCTGGGGACGGGGCGAGTTTGAAGAGGGCTTTGAAGGCACTGTACCACCCGAGGAATCAATACGCCGTGCACCTGGACTTGGAGGCCACGGCGGATGAGAGGTTGGAGCTGGTGAGATGGGTTAAAGCTGAGAAGGTTTTCCAGGATGTTGGGAATGTGAGGGTCGTCGTCAGGTCTAATTTGGTGACTTATAGGGGTCCCACCATGGTCAGCAACACACTTAATGCCGCGGCGATTTTGTTGAAGGATGGTGGGGAGTGGGACTGGTTCATCAATTTGAGTGCCTCTGATTATCCCTTGGTTACCCAGGATGGTGAGATTTCTGACTTCTTTTGCAGTTCACGTATGTTTGATGCTCATGTTATTTTGGTATTGATGTTTAATTGGTTAGTGGAATGTGAAGAAAATAGGATTGTAAAGATAGCCGACTTTATCTCCGGTTCTCCATTTTAAGTCATGCATAAAATTTGTCCCAGATTCTGAAAGGTTTCTGTATGGAGTCTGATAACAGAACGAAATAAGTACTATCTTTATGCCTGTAGTTAGTCAATCTACAGCTGCGTTATAATTGTCACTATTCTTGGTTTTTGACTTGGGTCTAAGTTTATCTTACTCTTCTTGGTTTCTTTCTCACTAGACATACTTTTAGCTGGTTCTGTTTTTTAACCAAAGCATTGATGCCCTTGATCAGGCCAATGAAGAACATTAGGCTGCAAAGACTAGCATGCTTAAGGAGTACCAAATGAAAGTTATCATAGTAACTTTTGCTAACTTACTTTTGAAATTTCCTCAATTACTGGTATCATTGAGTCATTTCAAGTATTTCCATGATGATATGACTGGTGAGAGTTATAAAATGATGCTGTTGTATCTAAAAGCAATCTTCCACTTAATTTTTTTTTCTTGCCATGCCTTGGTTTGATGGTTTCACTTTATCATAAAAGCAAATTGGTTTCTGCTACACTTCTCATTCCACTCTTTTGGTAGGAAAATGCGTGAATCAAATGCCATTAGCGAGTTGGCACATATTGATTTCCAATGGCCTGAATTTGTGTTTTTACTTTTCATGTGACAGACCTGCTCTTTACCTTGTCTACCATTCAAAGAGACCTGAATTTTATTGAGCATACCAGTGACATTGGCTGGAAGGAGTATGTGTCCTCTCACTTTCCTACTTCTTCAATTTGTATGCATCAATTTTTCTGCTCACCAAATCAATGTAGCAAAAAATTTTCCTCCAACATATTATGATTGGCTGGATTTTTTTTTTATGCCTCAGATCTCAGAGAGCAAAGCCTGTCATAATTGATCCAGGACTGTACAGCCTACAAAAGTCAGATATCTTTTGGGTCTCTGAGAAAAGGAGTGTGCCAACACAATATAAGCTCTTTACTGGTAAGATATGATACAGTATATTTTTAGGTCTTTATTGTCCATAAAGCCAAACCAGTTTTTCATAATTTTGAACTTTTCTGCAATTAAAAAGAGAGAAGGAAGAAAGAAGGCATGGCACAAACCTTAATAACAGGGGTTTATGCAGCCATAACTTGATAAAGAGGTGACATAGAAACACTTTTGGTGATAACATTGTTGTTAGCAAATAATTTTTTAGGGTCTGGGGGCATTCACTTGGCAACATTACAGTGCATTAATGGCATTGTTTATGCTTGTTGGTATGTTGTTGATCCACCACTAGACTCTAGTCGTCCCATTTTCATGATAAAACAGGCCACTGCCTTGAGTCTGGTGCTCTTTCTAACCATCAATGTTATAGTGTTGTTAGTGCGTTGCAAAACATCACACTCTGTCATTATGCTTGATAGCTGTAGGCTTTTGCTGAAAATCTTTTTCTAAAAATGATACTAAGGTTTATGGCATCAAATCCATGCAAGCAGTGCTTAAGACATTGAAGCTTAGCTGTCCTGTGCGTTCTTATATTTCTTACTTTCAGAAAAAGATATTTTTGAGGTAAGTAATAATATCTAGAGTTCTGTACAAACAAAATGGAAAATAAAAGATAAAAACCAGAGTTACTGTACCACTGCTTATAAGAAAATTGCATGTCAAGATCTAGTCATTATTCTATGGAAGAATTGTTTTTTGTTTCAGTTGGAACCTTCAGCTTCTGTTTAGAACTTTGAAATCTAGCTTCTCTATTAATTCTGCTTGTGAATTACCTCAGGTTCTGCTTGGATGATGCTCTCACGGCCTTTTGTCGAATATTGTCTTTGGGGATGGGACAATCTTCCCAGGATAGTCCTCATGTATTATGCTAACTTTCTTTCCTCACCTGAGGGATATTTCCACACAGTAATCTGCAATGCCGAGGAGTTCCGCAACACGACAGTCAATCATGATCTTCACTTCATATCTTGGGATAAACCTCCGAAGCAACACCCACATTTTCTCACTGTTGATGACTATCAGGGAATGGTTGATAGTAGTGCACCCTTTGCAAGGAAATTTGCCAAGGAGGATCCAGTTCTTGACAAGATTGACTCTGAGATTTTAGGCCGTAGCGTTGATGGGTTTGTGCCAGGTGGGTGGTTCAGTAATGAAAGAAATGCAAATATAACTTCTCCCGCCAATATGATAATAAACACCACAGAGCTGAGACCTAGTCCTGGTGCTCAAAGGCTCAAACATCTGATCACCAATCTTTTGTCAGCGGAAGATTTTAAAATGAACCATTGTATCTGATGTATTGATGCATGACATCCTATGTGAATATCCTCCAGTGAGGCACTCTGTCTTAACCCAAAGACACGGAATTCGCAGTTCAAAGCAGAACATACGAATGGCAACGGGTCTAACAAGAGGGGAAAATGAAACTACTCCCCGCCAAGAATATGTGCTATACATGATAAACTTGTAGCTGATTAGCCGAATGGGCTATGATGTAGTTAAGTATATTATTTGATATGGACATGTATCCTCACTGGGCCTCATTCTTATTGTTCTGGTGTAGCACGTGTGAACTGAGACTGGTTTATTACTAAAGTCTCCTGAAACTCAGAAGCTGAGTTAGTGAAGCTACGATATCTTAAAGTTTGAGTGGTATGGAGCCAGCCACTGAACTTAGTTACTTTGGTGTCCATTGAGTCGTTATAAATTTCAATTTATTACTACTACATTTTGGGTTGATTGAAATATCATTAATAGGGTGGTCCTATGATGTAGTTTACTCTCGAAGTAGCGTTTTTTCGTTATCGTGCGAAAAGTAAATCCAATTCCTATTCTCAAAACGAATCATGATGCAACGTGTTATCTTACTGTCGGGCCGATAGGGACGCAAAGGAAATTTGCCATGGATGATATTGGGCAGCTGTCGCGCTGCTGGGTATGTGCCAAGCGGGTGGTTTAATACCGAAAGAAATGCAAATATTTTTGCAAAGGGGTAAGCAACACGTAGAAACAAAATATTTATTGGCGTAGTTTCGGTACGCTATTTTCAGAATGTCGTGTTTTTATTGGTTTGATCAAAGAACCTGCAAATTCAGTTTAGTTTTCTTCACGACAATGCTAGTAGAAACAATAGGATAAACTTCGGTTCTCATCTTTCTCGTCCTTCGTGGGTTTGCATACTGCGAAAAATCCCCAGTGGGCTGTCACTTGTCAGCACTCGAATGGCCTACCAACAAGATGCAGCCACTTCCTTCTCGAGTTACAATCACCGCCTTACTATTATTGCATCAATGCTCAATGCTCGTCCTTGTTCATCGAACATATTTATCTTTCGAATTTTAGGACTGATGTCTTCTGAAAATACCGTTCACTTGTTATCATGCGATAGGTCGAAACGCTGTCATCTAAAGGAATTGTGATGCAGTGCATTTTGCTAAGCACATAGGTACCCAAGAGTTGCTTTAGCCTTCGTCACCGAATATACGAAAATTGTAGCATGATATCCTCGAGCTAGCTGATATTGACATGCAACCCGCTGGCCCAGCAAAACGACTCCTTATAAGGCTAAGGAAAGCAGAGCTAGAAATGTGGCGAGAAAGATCTCACGAATTGTAGACTCTACTTTAGTTACTAGCCGCCCCTTGATTTGTCTACCGAAAAACACAATGAACTCACAGTCAGAGCAATAAATTCATTGTCCGTATTGACTCTTTTTAAGATTTTTGGCAGCAGCCGCTGCTGGGTCTGTTCCAGGCGGGCGGTCCAATACCAAATGAAATGCATATATACTTGCAAAGTGACTAACAGCGGATGTAGAAACAAAATATTTGACACGGTTCAGCGCATTTTGTTTTACCAAAAGGGCACATCATTATTGGTTTGGATCAAGTAGTAGAAAATTCAGGTCATTTTCTTCGTCAAAAAGCCAGTAGAAACAACAGCATAAACTTAATTTCTCATTCGTACATCAAGGGAAACAAAGTTTCTTCTCACTCACTGTTCTCCGCAATTTTAACAATCTTCTTCCCGATGTTATGACCACGGAAAAGTCCGACGAATGCAGAGGGAATGCTATCCAATCCATCGGAGATGTCTTCAAGCAACTGCATCTTTCCAGTACGAACAAGGTCACACGTTCTTGAAAAGAATTCATCGTATATATTCAAGAAATCAGAAGCTAAGAACCCTCTGATAGTGACTCTTTTGTACACAACGTCTATCATATCTGGTGCAGCCCTTCTTCCTGCATCAGTATATTCGGCTATCACACCGCAAACTGGTACTCTTCCGAAGACATTCATGTTAGCAACCGCTGCTTCTTGCATTTCAGCCCCCACATTGTCAAAATATATATCTATTCCTCCAGGGAAGTATCTGTTGATCCAAACAATAAAAGGCATTAGAAACACGAACCCTCCAGTGTAAACATCATATAGTAAAGGCACTGACCTTTTGAGAGTCGCCTTCAAATCGGTTTCTTCCTTATAGTTGAATGCATCATCAAAACCAAGCTTCTCCTTCAGCAGTGCCACCTATAATTAACCATCCATGAGATGTTCCCCCTCTGAGATTTTCAAATTCCAACATGTATCAGAGACTGACCTTTTCTTTGCTTCCAGCACTGCCAACCACATAGCAACCAAACAGCTTTGCGTACTGTCCAACCAAATGTCCTACGGATCCACAAGCAGCGGATACAAACACGTTCTCCCCCTTCTTTGGCTTGCATACTTCAAAAAATCCGCTATAGGCGGTTAACCCTCCGATTGCTGCATCATCAAATTACATACAAACACTTAATATAGAAATGTATCGAATTATTGTAAATAGCTATGGTTTTTTCTATCAACTTCCTAATTCTAAAATTAGCTCTGTAACTGAAGCAATTACTGATCTCATCATTACCTAGAGTTCCGACGTGGTGCGACAATGGAAATCCCATAGGGTCTAACTTCCTTAGCAGACGACCTGGTTTTATTACAGTATAGTCACCCCATGAGAGAAGCCCCGCCACCAAGTCATCTTTCTGGAATTCATGATTCCCAGAAACAACAACTTTTGCCACTCCGTAAGCATCGAAAGCCTGTCCATGAATGCAAGACGAATCATATTCAGTGTCAGAATGAAAATAAAACTCTCTTTAATTCAGGGCATCTCTCCGACATTGCTGATGGACTTGCCTCGCCAGGACGGATGGGACTTGCCAAATATATAGAACTTTGCGAGGAGCTGTAACTTTTGATCCGGTTTATCTGGTAAGGGTCAATCGATACATAGAGATTTTTCACAATAACATCATTGGACCCCGGCTTCAGCTGCAAGGAGATAGCTTCAGATTTGACCTCAAAGTCACTCTCTATAGGAGCACCATCTACGCAAGCCATTGTTACAATATACCTATTGGTCACTTCCATTTCGTGAATGCTTTCTCTTCTGCTATCCAAGGTCAAGATATAGGGGGGGAGAGAGAGAGGAATGTGGAATAAAATGGGGAGAAAGGCACTTGTGAACCATAGATTCCAGGAGGATAGAAGCTTGGAATTATTGGCGAGAGTTAGGAGGACGCGCAATGGGCACTGACGTGGTTTTGCCTTCGACAAATGACAAGCGACTCACAACCAACCATATGATTCAATCCCGCATGCTCCAGATTGCCGTCTGGGCTCCCAATTCCGACCGGCCTATACTGGCTTTAGCCTTTAACTTATTTTGCGGACAGACCAAAATAATAGTGAGGTGTAGCCAATGAAATTTGAAGATTTCCTGTTTATTTCGTAATATATATATGTGTGTGTGTGTGTGTGTGTGTGTGTGTGTATTTGACTGACTTTGTCATGGACGTAAATTAGAAGCCTACTATATATATATATATATATCTTCAGGTCTGACTACTTGTTCGTTTGTATGGATTGTTGTACCAATTTGTTAGTGAGTCTAAAAGGAATGGCCCAAGTCCTTTCTGGAGGTGGGCTTTTTCCCAGAAATTTGATTCAAGATTACTTCTTTGAAATTTCTTCTTCTACAATAGTTTCCCTACTATCTTTTTCTGTTCAAACTATATATATATTTAACGTTCTTGGCTTTGTTTCTTGTCCTAGTACTATTGGTCATACTTTAATATTATTAATAATGTTTGATCTCTTTTTCATTCTAGTCATGTTAGAAAATTTATCTCTTGGATTCTGCCCCCTCTCCCTCTTTTTATTCATCTTTGAATAATTGGATAGATAAATCCTTCTTAGGTTTTTTTTTTTTGTTTGTTTGAGATATAAATCCTTCTTGGGTTGATCGGTTGGATATGTGCTTTTGTTGGGTGTCGCCCATTTTTGTCATCGAAAATGCAATATGCCCCAGAATCTTACCAAGATTGCTCTAAGATAGGTATCTTTTGCTTTAAAATCCCACTCCGGAAAGCGTGTGACCTCAGCAGCTGCATTCGTAAATAACATACGTGCTGGAGATTAGCCCATAATCCGAACAATTAACTAGAATTTGCAATGACCATTTGATTACCTTTTTAAGATATTCCAATTTCTCTCCCGCATTTGAAAATAGTCACTGGAGACTTTGATTTGTCAGGTTTTGAGGAAAATGTTTTTTCTGACATTCATCCCTCCTTCCTAATTAGCTACAGTGACTTTTGTTTTAACATCCCTTATTTCGTCTCCTATAAGTCCAGGGTTACAGGTTTTGATTGAGTGATAACCTCCCTCTCAAAAAATTGATTGTGTTCGATTTTGTTTTCTGCCAATCAAGAAATAGATTGCTTTTCCGTTAATTTTCCTCAAATTTTTACTTGTTTTGTAACATGAACTTTAAATCAGCAGCTCATTCTCTTTTTCCATTGTTTTCCAATGGGACTTGACGGGACAAGAGCATTGGAAATTTTAAATATTGCTACAGGACTTTATTACGCTGGGAGACAGGATATGATGACGGTCCTATGCACAATAGTAAGGGTAACTTCTGGTATTTTCTTTGAATTATTTTATTCTACTCCTTTTGCAGCATGTTGGGCTTGATCAAGGCATTGAACCTGATCTTGTTTGTGCTATAAACTTTAAATTTCTTGGAAGATCTTACCAGTGGAGGGCTTAGACAGCGATTCATGGCTCTAATAAAGGTTTAAATCATTAAATGCTTTCTTTTGCTCATCTATTGTTGATAAAGTGTGATGTTATTCTCAGTAAATTTAAAAGCATACCGTGCAATCCTCTTTCATTGAGCTGTTCCATTGTGTTCCATTTCCATGTGTTTTCCGTTGTCCATGCAGCGACAAAAATGGTGCATTAATGGAGACGAATGATTAAAATCCGAGCTTTCACTTTTGTGTCTATTTGATTCAATTTGAAAACAACCTGTGATGTTAGATTTTGTAGGTTTCATTGGTACACTTGCTTGGTCACTTCCCTTTTTGAATTGGTAATTAGCAAAGCTGATATACTTCTTGTGTGTTTGAGGTCGCGAACTTCATGATATATACATACCTTTATTTTATTAAACAGTTATCTTGCTCTTGTTTCAGTTGGTTTCTTCAGTGAGTAGTCAAAGAAGGTGAATCAAAGAAGATTTTGGTCTGCATTTTAGCATTTCGTAGACTCTGTCTTCTCTGTCATTTCTCTCTAATTATCTGGCAAATAGATTTCTGCTTGTTTGTAGGAGCTTAATCCAGAAGAACCAGCTGGCCCAGGTGGACCTCTCTGCTACTGTTATTTCCTCGATCCTTGGGGTGCTTTGATTGGGCAACAAGCTGTAGTGAGCAGAGAGAGATTGGCGCTTGGACATTGCCTTGGTTCTTTCAGTTATAGTTGTTTGGACAACTAAGATTTAAGGCATTGTAGGGCTGCTTTTATGTTTTTATTTCTTTTCATTTATGAGGTCTTCCTGCATGAGAAACAATTTGCAAACAGTATTGCATTTTGCATGTGTAGTACGAACTTGGTTGCAATGTTTTGATGTTTACGGTAGTTTGATTACATTTTCCCTGCTGTCTAGGATATTACTGTTAGGCGCTCCAACATTGTATATCATGTGTGGTGAATAATTAAGTCAGAATTTTTACAATCTTAGGAAACCATAATTTCTTGTCTCTTGTTCTTTCATAGGAAACATCAAGATGACCGACATGCCTTGAATAGCCATAATATAAATGTTAGAGGAATTGAGTCCTACATGATTATTGGATGGTCTGATGTAGTTGTGTCTTGTGTGTTTGGTTGGTGAGTTGGCGGATGCATCGAGAATTTGCAAACCAGAAGTGAATACTAATAATTCATTTGCCTTTTAGATGTTGCGCCTACATTATTTCGTTTGTTTGCCTTCAGTTATTGGCCTCATGACTTAGCTGAAGTGAAGATGACTTGCAAGTATGTTGCAGATTTGTTTTTGCTTCTTTTTTTCCTTGCTGTCTAGTAATATAGTACGGATTTCCAGGATTTCTTTGCAGTGCAATAAGAGTAAAAGGGATTTATATATTTTAAGGTGCTGTAACAGTGATCTATCTATTTATTCTCTTTATAGGTTCAAAAGATGTGGGGATGTTTTTTATGATTTGAAAGATAGTGCCACGGAACTCATTGAGCTAAGTAATCCCTTAAAATTTCAGGCTTGCATGTCCTTTTTCTTTGGTGCATTTTACTTTGACTTCAAAAATAGTCGTGTTAGCATAGAGATCCGTATTTCTGTAATGATGTTTGAAAATCGTCATTACATTACGCATGACTCTTCTGTCAAACTCCATCAATTGATTTAATTACATTGGTTATTAACATGTGTTAGACTGCTCATTCAGCAGATTGTCTAACAGGGAAAAGGATGGATTAAGTTTAACCCTAGCATTCACTACAATTTTCTTGCAACTATGTGTTGAGGCCAAAGCAATAATGGGTTGCCCCGCACGAATACATGAAAATTATGCAAGTGCTTTTACTTAATCATCATCATCATCTTTAGGGGTGTTGCCTGTATGGTATTGCAAACACCAGCGCATACAAGTAGTCACCTTTTATCTTCTTAGAAAAGTTGGAGTGTTGCTGTCAGCTTGACAAGGTTATCGTGTACTGTTTGTTGCTAAGGTAAAAGAATCAAAAGACAAGTTTGAATTCATACTGCTTAGCATGTTATTGGATTGCTTTGCAGGTTATGACAAGAAGTTTAAAACAATCCTTTGCTTATGAGCATACATTGACTTGTACGCTAACCCCAACATTTATGTTTTTATTTTTCTGGGGATTTCTCAGCTCCCCTCTTACCTCTCTTGAGATCACAGTAAAGACTAATATGATAATGTTAAATTCAAATCGTCTAGCATAATGCATTTAGGTCCTTTGAGAACCATCATCCAACATGTCTGTGGTTTGTGTCCCAAATTTAGTTGTTTGAATGAAATCCATGCAAATGTAGAAGAACCACACTACTTTCTTCTATTCTAGAAGTTTGTTCTAATGCCTCATTTATGTGCACTTGAGGATCATGCTGGGCTTCGCTTTCGTTACATCAGCCTTTGTTTGTCCTTATTTTCTTATGTAAGATCATGTGCAGGACTTTATTCAACGCGACGAAGCCACCATTTTCTCGATTCTACCTTGATTATTTTTATTTGCTTCTCTTCTTCTTGACCCCTGTCCTACCCTCCCCTTTTTTTTTTTTTTTTTATTCTTTTTGATCAACTGTCCTCCACTCTTTTTGGTCAGTTTTTTTTTTTTCTTCTTATTATACTGTCTGATATTTCCTGGCTGGAAGATATATTATACAGAACGTCAAACTTTTCAAGAAAGGAAGGGCCTTGGCGATGTAGCAGCCATCGTTATCTTTTTAAATTGTCCACGCGGAAAATTTTCAGTTTTTTTTTTTTTTTTTGTTTTGGGTGTGGCTTTTATTTATTTTTAATGCTTATTTACGGTCGAAGAAACTACTAGCATTGCGTCGAAGTCTAAGAAAGAGTAGTCGTGCTTGCGTTATTTATATGTTTGGAGGTTGCCAAGACATCATCATCATCCTCGTCATCTTCATTCGTTAGACCTTAATATTAAAGGGCTTATGACATGCAGTAATCATATGGTGTGGTTGAGTAAATAGAAGCAAGGAGGATAGAACATTACAGCTCGGCTCGGCGGTATCTTTCTTGCTGAGGAAAGAGATGCCAGCGTTTTAGAGGCTGCAGGTAATGCTGGTGGTCCATGTTTCTCTGAGGAACGATTTCTTCCCCTCTTGAATGTTTTTCCTTTCGTTCAGGAAATGCTTTGCAGATTTTTAGGTTATCTTCAGGTTTTATATACGATCATGGATTTGGGCCCTCCCCTCAGAGAGCCTAATGCAAGATCCTTTGGAGAAATGAGCGGACTGGTTTTCCCCCCTTCTGTAGTAGTAGGCTCATACTTGAAATCCACTCTCGTGATGGCCACGTCACCGAGGTTGCCAAACCGAGGATGCGTAGGTTCAATTTAATTAAACTAAACAGATCCGTTAAAAATGAAGAGTCCCGCGATTCTTGGAAAATACCACTTTTTTTTCTTATTTCTTCTTCTTTTTTTTTTTTTTTGGGTTCCTGCAAACGCCCGCACGGGGAGAAAACAACCGACACACAAACCTCGTCTCCCCAAAGCAAACGATGCTGCTTCTTCTCTCCCTCTCTCTCTCTCTCTCTCTCTCTCTCTTCCTCCTCCTCTTCTGCCTGTGTCTCACCTCTCGAAGCTCGAACCCGGCCCTTTCTCTATCTAAAACCCAATCCCCTTCAAATTTCAAACTTACCCATATGCTCCCTTGGATTGCCGGAAATCCCCACTAGCCCACCCTGTAATTGCCAACGTAGCAGAGAACTGCAAGTAGCCGTCTCTCTACTCCCTCTCAGATTTGGGGTCCTTGACCGATAAGCCTCACAAGAACATCGTGAGGTTGCTGAAGGGAAAGCCCTTTAGGAAGCCAGATATATTCAGGACCTGTTGGGAAGAATGAAGGGGGGGAATGGGTTGGTGCTGGATGTGGGTGCCAATGTGGGAATGGCTAGCTTTGCCGCGGCAGTAATGGGGTTTAGGGTGTTAGCTTTTGAGCCTGTTATGGAGAACTTACCGAGGATTTGGGATGGGATTTGGTTCAATCGAGTTGGGGACTTGGTTGCCGTTTTTGAGGCCGCTGCTTCTGATCAGATTGGGAACATTACTTTTCATAAGGTTCTTATACTTTCAGTTCCAATTATAGTGGTGATTACCGAGAACCTGCTATTTGTTATAATTCTCTTTCTTTCTAGGCTTTATTGTTCAGTTTAAGTGATTATTTCTCTCTCGTTATCCTTTTCTTCCCCTTTTTGGTGAAAGGCTCGTGTGCCAGATCTTAGGGCAATTGCTGCTGTCTTATGTGAAATTTGGTAGTTGTTTATGTTGTACCTAGATTCACCTGTTGCGTTTTTTTTGAGGTATAGATATGTTGCTCCTGCTCTGTTTGAAATTATTGTGTGGCATTTTAAGATCAATGAAAGTATTTTTTTGCATAGATTGGAGTGATTGACCACTGACGTGAATGATCCTTATAATGTCCCGGGCTAATTAAAATTATTAGTTCACGACATTTGAGTAAATTTCACTGCAATCGAAGGATCAGGAAACAGGTGCCCTCTGTTTACGCTTCAGAGGTAGGCCCATGATTACATGACAATTTCATGAGGCTGCACCCTGCTGGTATTGATGGTTGTGAGACTTGATTAAGTTGTAGGATATATTAGTTAGTTTGTTTACTGATGCTTGAATGATAAAATTGTTTGTGGCGGCAGTCTTTCATTTTCAGATTCTCTTCATTCGGCTTTGACTTGTATATTATTCTTGAGTTTCTCTAATTTGATGTTGTGAGAATTTTTATCGATACTACACTGTATATTGTTTTGCTTTAACGCTCAAAAACCTTTCTTTTTGCCACCAGCTGGTGGGTCGACTTGACAACAGTGTTGTTTCAGCCACTGGTGCAAAGCTTGCATTTAAGTCCAATGAAGAAATAGCAGTTTAAGTGAGGACCATACCCCTAGATGAACTGATTCCAGACTCAAAGCCTGTGCTTTTGCTCAAATTTGATGTTCGAGGGTGGGAATTTCATGTATTAAAAGGTGCCACAAAATTGCTGTCAAGGAAAAAAAGGTGAGGCCCGCTATCTTATTCTTGAGGAAGATAAACATTTGTTGCAAGCTAGCAACAGCAGTGCTAAAGAGATTCGTGATTTCCTCCATGCTGTGGGTTATAGTAATTGTACACAGCATGGTACAGATGCCCGTTGCACCAAGGATTAGTGCCTGTATTGGACTCTGCTTCTGTTTGCCGGGGTTGCCCTGCCTCTTCATTAAGACACGAAAGGAACACTTCTGGATGGTGTCAGACATGATTTCTTCATTTGTCCTTGTCAAGAAAGATCTCGGTTGTGAAGAGGATGATGACCCAAGGATACCAGTATTGTTGGAGTCTGTTTCTACATGGTTAAAAGTTACCGCAGATCTAAGCTTCTATACTACAGTGGAGCATCCAACTGGAACTCAAATCAGAGAGAACCATGAGGAATTTTTGCACTTGCATTCTGGGTTAGTTTGATTGCTGCCCATATATGTGCATTTGGGGCTTTGTGATTGTAACTTCCGTTTCCTCAGTGCATTGGCGTGTCAATTGCTGTGGACACATGGCCGCCTATTTGAATTCAAATCCTTGTTCCATAGCAGGAATTGTCCCACAATCTGGAAGGCCAGCTACTGGTGCCCGTTATTTACAAGCGTCAATGCCAAATGCTAAAGAAGCAATTCTTCTTGCACCCCTTGAATAATGCCGGTTGCAGTTCCTACTGGTTCTGTGCTTAGCTTACCAAACAGTATACACAATTTTAAGGACAAGCCGATCACATTTCTTCTTTCGGTGGATTATATAATCTGCTGCAGCAGAAAGAATCTGAAACCAGCTGAATGCAGCCGTTTTCAAATAGGATGACAAAATACGTGCATCTTTCTTTAGAGAAAATAGCATGCTACGGTTCCTACCTACCCGGTTGAGTTAAGAATCTTAAAGTCGGCTGCTGAATCCATTGCCGTTATTGTAGATTAAGACCTCGAAGGGGGGCTTCCTGTTTTGGATATCTAGCAAAAGCAAAAATTAGACGCAATTCCCCGAGATTTGGTGCAGGATCTGTGGTTGTCTTGCCAATCGCAGTGTCACCTGAAATGGAGGACAGAGAAGAAAGATCTGGCTTCCCTCATTCTGACAGTGTCGCCTAAATGCTCTTCGGTATCTCGCAGGTTTAAAAGACGTCGCTTCCACCCATTGCTAGTTTGACTGAGGAGCGGGTAAGCGGCTGCTTCTGAGAATAAAACGCGACATGGCATTTGTATTAAGCCGATTCTGAACTGTTTATCAACCATGAACTCAGTGCAAAACCCCCCAAATGCAATTACTCTAAAAATCAGTTGAGATGGCATAACGTATCAACCAGAAAGTGCCGTTATCAAAGACTGAGAGCACGAAGAATCCAGTCGATTGCGACACCGATGGTAAGATTACTATTGCCACATTTAAAAAAACAATCTTTTTTTTTTTTTGAGAGAACAAAGGAGATGCGGTCCAAATTTGCTGACCACTCTGCCAATTGACATCAATGGCCTTTTCTAGTGAAGACTGGGCCGTATGTACTGCACATTCGAATTACGACGGAGACGAGACGACCGTATGACGAGGAAGGTCATTTAAGTAATTTAATACTGAGGATTGTTGTCTCCTTCCTCACATCACGAGTTAGTGAGCCTTATCTCAAAACAAGATGATGCCTGTGTTCGTTACCAACGGCATACTGAAAGAGAGCGCACGGTTCCACTCTTGGAACTCTTAGGGATTTCTGCTTCTTTCTAAACAAAAGTCACTTCAAGAACGAACCCCAGATTAAAGAGTTGTCTTCAATATGGCCAACTCTCTATGTTTCGCACCTGTTTGCTCCCTGAAATCTCCCAGCAGACCGGGTACACCTCCCCCCTCTATGTGCGTCCGCGTGTTATTTTATTTTTTAGGATTGATATTGATATTGGGATTGTTTCCTTTTTTCGAACGTTTATAAACTGTGAATTACGTATCATTGGCAATTATAGGACTAATTCTTGAGGATTCAGTTGCTGGGAGTGGGAGGGTTCTTCGAGTAAACAAATATTTCCAAAACTCTGGAACTCCTAAATTTCAGTCCTTGGAAGTCAAGGTGAGTGTTTTTCCCCATCATTTGCTTTTTGTACAAAAGCTCGAACGCCTCACTAACGGGCTCGCTGCATTTTCTAACTTCTCATGGGTTGCATCATTCGAAAATTTTGAGAAATTGCTGGGTTTTTCGATTTAAAGGTTTTTATTACTTGGATTAAGATGTAGATCCATTTGTGATATGTGATTTGGCGCAACTAATTACCGAAATGAGGAACTGTAAACGGACAGCAAAACCCATTAATAACCACTGAAAATACACAGAGATCTTAGTCAAAGATTGCCGAAGCAGAAAATTGCTTCTTTTATAGCCTTTAAATGAATGCATTTGCACATTTGTGTCCTGCGGGTTGAGTCAGTGACAGCCAACACCAGCCTCTTGTGCTAACAAGGAGTGGTTGCCCAACATTGATAGAATATTGATCTGATCAGTGCTGGTATCATTATGGAGTAAGTTTGGATTTACTGCAAGTGTTAGATACTCCTGTACCTAATTACAGATGAGCAAATTAGGCATGGATCCCAGTCAAGAGTGCATGAAAACTTGATGATTTTCCTATATCGTGGATCGCTTTTCATTGAGGACTCACCATTGTCTCGGATTGACAGGCTACAGATGGTAACCAGAGCACCAAACCAAATAGCATTCTCTGTGCTGATTGTGATGGAAATGGTAAGTTCCTGTATCCTCTTTTCATTGTTTTTTTTTTTTCTTCTCTTTTCTTTTATGCAATATAGAATTACTATTCTCATTACTTTATGTGCTCATAACAGTAATTTACTTTTCAAAGTGGCCAATGTATTTTGTTTAATGCGCATGTTCTGCCTAATGTGATTACTACTTGAGGTTAATAACACTTACTCAACTCAGCCTTTTGAGGAACATTTCACCAGTTGCATGGACCATTCTTTCAGATATTGGTTGAACATCACTCATACAGCTCTCTAATTCCCCAATGCGCTTTGGAATCAATTTGAACCCTTATATATGTGCATGACTTCTTATCTTTTGGGCCACAAATACAACTCCTGTAAAGCATCATTTCAGCATCTTCTTTTAGCACAATCAAAAGAAAAAGTCTCCTCACTGAAGCTTTCTCTCTCTCTCTGTTTAAAAAAAAAAAAAAAAACTACTAGGTGCTGTTTTATGTTCTCAATGCAAAGGTTCTGGAGTTAATTCTGTAGACCACTTCAATGGACAGTTTAAAGCTGGTGGATTATGCTGGCTTTGCAGGTAAGGCGGCAAACTTGTCCTGTCATCCCTTTCTGCTAGAGCAGCATAAACTGGTGTTCTCAGTATTATTTCTGCAGATAAACAGGAGATTTAAACTTAAGTTAATGAAACATGTTTATCATGAGTCACCTGTCTCTTCATCCTTATCGTGCTGGTATTTATCTAATGTGACATCCAGCCAAATAGGAATGATGCAATGGATGAGAGTGCTGGCATAGGGTAGACGTAGCAGCCTCATCCATTTTTCTTTTTATTTATGCACAAGACATGCAGGCAGCAATTCATAGAGTTTACATGTAGAGATGTTCTTTGTGACAGACAATGATTAACGTGTTTTGGAACTGGATTTGGAATCTTTTTTTTTTTTTTGATTTCTTACATACTGAATTCATATTATCAATGATTGACGGCTGGCTTTTACCCTGGGTGATTGGTATCATATTTGCAATGTCAACTGAATGATATATTGGATGATTCCATGCAGAGGAAAGAGGGAGATTTTGTGTGGAAATTGTAATGGAGCTGGCTTTGTTGGTGGATTCATGAGCGCCTTTGATGATTGAATGCACTGTGGGTTTTAATCTTCAATGTGCTACTCTGATCTTCTGGGCTGGACTACTATATTCTTCAATTGGTTTGTGTATAAGATTGCAATGCTATGAACTTTCGAGTGTACTCCTAAGCTTGAAAAAGTTTTGTACTTGACACAGCATCGCATTACATATGTTTATGTTGTCACCGAAAACCGTTCTGCAGCCAATATGATCACTATTCTTCCATCTTGCGCTTTAACCGCGGAATGTCAGGGAAGCATGCCGTGCAACGGTTCAGACTTACCCGATTACTGGAATGTGAGACGATCAAAGCGTAACATTCCAAGTATGAATCACCTCTTCGAGAAGAAACGGACCTCTTGTCTGGCTTTCTAAACGAGCAGGAGACAAGTTTTGATGCAACGATCTCTGCATTTGGAGCCCGAGCAACTCCCGAATATGGTTATTAGACCCGGCTCAACCCGGCCGGTTGGACCCACTTTTGTGCAACCCGGGCGAGTTGCTTGGTGAGCTGCCAAAAATGGAAAAATTTCAGCGCTGGGGGACTCAAAACTCAAGCTCCCACCATGGATTTCGCCGTTTGCTCCAGCGCCATTCTTTATTTCATTTATGCATCTTCAAGTGTATAACTCGGAACTTTCCAAATCCTTCATTTATTGTTTTGTTTTAACGAAATAAAAGAGGGTTGATTAAAACATAATTGTATTTTCATAACAATTAATTGCCAACATTTTAAATTTTAAACAAAATATTATTATTAGAATTTTACCATAGAAATTTAAATTTTCATTTATATTGTGAAACCAAAAAAAAAAAAGCGTGACAGAGGAATTTTGAACCTCTCTCCACCTTTATAACCCTAACTACACACTACATACGCACCAATCCTGTCCATCTCTCTCTCTCTCTCTCTCTCCCCCCCCCCGGTCCATCTCAACAATAACGCCGCCCATTCATTCAATCCACGAAACCCTAGCCTCTTCCTCCTCCTCCTCCTCCTCTTCCTCCACCTAACGGCTTGGCGAAAATGGTACTCTCTCTCTCACGCTCTTTGTCTTTGTATTTGTGGATAGCGATTGGATTCCGTGTCTTATTGCTATGGGTTGCTTGTTCGTTCGTTCGTTCCTACTTTGGATTTGCAATGGACAGACAGGAGAAGCAGTGAATCCAAAAGCTTATCCGCTAGCAGATGCTCAGCTCACAATCACAATATTGGATCTCGTTCAACAAGCCGCCAATTACAAGCAGCTCAAGAAGGGCGCCAATGAAGGTAGGTCTCCCCCTCTCTGCTTTGTACCCCGTAATATGCTTATTCTAATATAGTAGCTTTGATTGTTGTGATTGTTTTCTTTTGAGTTTCCTAATGCGGGATTTTCTGATATTCAGCTACTAAGACTCTTAACAGGGGTATTTCCGAGTTTATAGTCATGGCCGCCGACACCGAGCCCCTCGAGATCCTTCTCCATCTTCCCTTACTTGCTGAAGATAAGGTTTTTCTTTCCCCTTAGCTCTAGCTTCTTTCTCATTTCGTTCTGTTATTTGTCTCTGAGTTTGGTTTACTTCTGCTGTTATGTGCACACTTTCGTTGCCTGCCCCTTGAAGTTGCTTTGGTTGCATTTATGAATTTTCATCTGATTTAGAAGAGGTCTCTTATATCCTTTTCAATTGTTCCCAATTGAGAGTTGTGGCTTAAGGATTCTGGTGTTGTCAAAATCCATAGTTGATTCATGTACGTGTAAATGTTTGGCTATGGTATGACATCCCATGTTAGCCCTTGGGTGGAGACTTTTTTTTTTATTTTATTTTTGTTATGCTTGAGAAGGTTGCAGCAATAGCTGCTTATTTCTAAACTCTTTATGTGTATGAGAAGGTTGTTGTTATGCTATGGCATATATTCACAATCTTTGTGACTGAAAAACATGTTCAACTTGATGTTTCATCTCATTGAGAGTTGATTAGAAGTGAGTGGATGAACTGCTCATGTTTGGTCCCCAATTTCTCCCATGTTAGCTCTTAGCAACTCACATTGTTGCAAAACCTGTTTGGTTATGGATGTTGGAAGCTTTCTCAATTCTTGGTCGCCTTGCCTAATCAATTTTCTTCCTGTGGTTGGATTATTCAACTTTTTCCCTCAATTTGGTAGAATGTGCCATATGTCTTTGTTCCTTCAAAGCAAGCACTTGGCAGAGCATGTGGTGTTACAAGGCCTGTAATTGCTTGTTCTGTGACAACGAATGAGGGAAGCCAATTGAGAAGCCAAATACAACAGCTCAAGGTACCCTACCTTTTCACACCCCTCTGGGGTTCAAATTCTGTTACTTCTGTTTGCATTTTCTTTATCCGGGATTCTTATTTTTTGCTTTTTAAACGCAGGATGCTATCGAGAAGCTTTTGATTTGAAATAACATAATTTGAGCATTCGGTGTGATGGGCCGTTTGGATCATGAGTGGTGGATCCTTTAGAGGCTTTGACTGAGGAAGTTGTACCACTAGTGAAGAAAGCATTTTATGTTGACCTTTATTATGATTTCTATGTTTTTCCTTGTGCATTGTGAGGAGGGATGCTCGTTATCTTATTGGCCATGGCTATAATGGGCCTTGCTATGAACGTCTTATTTTTGATTGTGTAATGGTAGTTTGAAGGTTTCTGTGAGAAATTGTTTTTTTTTTTTTTGAGTTAACGTTCACAAAATACACTACAGTTTCAGTAAATTAAGATAGCTGACAATCAATGTGGCATCTTTCAAATAAGAGAGGAAACCCTTCCTGATGAAAGAATTAAAAGGTTGTGCTTGCATGGGTGCCTTCTTTGTAATTGGCAAATAACGTCTCTTTCATTCCGAGCTCGAGGAAAGTCACGTATGGTTTATCTTTCATCGATTGTTTGTTCTTCTACTTCGTTGGGCATGTTTATGTCCATTGTGAACGTTAGTTGTGAAGTTACTCTTAACAAAGGCAATGGTAGAATGGTAGAAACTTGGGAGAATCGGAATTAGACGCAAATCGTTGGCTTGAAGGAAAAGGAGAAACTATTGTTTAAGGTGATAAGCGGACCAATAGAACTAGAAGCCATGATTTCCTTTATCAGCAACACCATGATGGGAAAGTTATGGTTCAGTATAACGGTCAAATGAGCCCAATGGCAAAGCTAGATTTGTTTTATACCTGACAATGGAACCTATGTGCTACACAGTCCACCACCCTGAAGTACCGCCCCGCGCATGCCTGGAGTTATTGGACCGTGGGATTTGGAACAGGCACAATAAACGGTGATTTATTACCGTATCCACATGCACCCCACTCATCATACCTAAAGGCATGATTGGAGCGAAACTCTCATTTGTCAATTTATCAGAACGTTCGTTACCCCCTAGAGAAAAAAGTCATATTTTCAGATACTTTCCTCATTTAGGACAACCCTATGGGCCTTTAGGCTCCAGGGTTGCCTCATTTGATTGCAAAGTTGACGGTACAGACTAGTCAACGTCCGTTGTCAGCACTGTCTTACAAAGTTTTGTTTATCCTTTCGAGCACCAACCCTTGAACTTAATCAATATCGAAAGATTCTTACCGTAAAAGAATCCACGTTTAGACCTCGTGTCCCTGCGTAGAGTAACCATTCCATACGCAAATCATGCAAGCCACAACAAAGCTTCGAGCCAAACCCAATCCTACTAACTATCTATCCTAAGCATCTATACGTACAGCTTCTGACACCCAATCCACAATCCTGACTTAGCTGTCACGGAACAGTTCATTTGATTTTTATTTAAACACGTTTTATCAGAAATGATTATGTTTTTTTTCCTTGTCATATAAATACCGTCTGCACTTGAGATAATTTCCTTACCGGATAAAAAGCACCTTACTAGATGATTTCAAGGACATAATCCAGTTATCCAACATCATGACAATATCAGACGTAGGATTTCTCCTGAATACTTGAATGATTTTTCAGTTTCCTCCAAACAATGGCTCTTCTCACGTCTCGTCCAACTCTGTGCAATCGTCCAAACAAATACACGTATTAGCTATCAGGCTGTAAGACTTAGTGTACAATAGGTGAGCATGGTGGGCAAAAGTAGTCGTATTAGTCGTTACATGTTACAATTTAGAACTCCGCATTCTGGAAAATCAGACCAAGGGAAACCGAGAGAATTTAAAAAGGGGGAAAAGGCTACCTCAGCAACTTTGTTCAACTTGTCCCTGACACCCTGCAACAGCTGGGGAAGATCACCATCCCACTTATAGAAATCTAACCCCTTGTTATTAAGTAACTTCTCTGCTACCTAACAAGATAGTGTAAAGAAGATATGAGCACTGTATCTCACACACTCCCTAAACCACGAGATCAAAACAAGATGGAACTCAAAGAGCATCATTATCAGTGCTTCCATCAGGCACAAAACTAAATTATGGATGCATATATAGTGCCACAGTTATAACCTCACGACAAAAAACTTTTCCCAATCAAGCCCACTATAATCTTCTGTAGAAATGCATATCTCTCAAATGAAAAGGAGTGAGTGAATTATGTTGAAAAAAAAAAACAAAGACATCCTCGGTTCACAAGGCAGGGACTGGAAGGCCTATCATCTTAAATGGGTAAAATCAAAGATGCAATATAGAGCAGACACGCTACTTTGGGAAGGAGAGGAGGTGCTCCAAAAACCCCCCATATAACAATGTTGATGAATATCACAGGACAGATAAAGCCAATACACCTAGCCAAATTGATGACAAGACTGTGCTCCTCCAAACATAAAGTAAAGCAATTCATGTCAATAATTTTGGAAATAATCTAATTAACATTTGTGTACCTTCTTCCCAATCATTCGACCACCAGCACTGTGAGCAAAATATATATTGTAGAAGTGGCAAATAAATGCTTGAGGATCCTTCTCGGATAATTCCTTCAGATACTCTGCATAGGTGCTTCCAGGAGAAGACGGTTCTGGAATGGCATAACCTTGTTCCTTGAACCACTTCAAATCTTTCACCAATTTTTCAGATCTCTCCAATCCAGTGTTTTGGAACTCGGCGTCTAGAGGGAAAACAGTTTTGGGATATAAGCTCTATTCATTGATAAAATCAATCAATAGGCTTTTTTTATTTTCAAATCTACCTCTCAATTCACAATTTGCAAAAATTGTAACACAACAAAGATGCAATTGGCCTGTATCAAACTATATCAAGATTGGAAACGGCCGGGGAAAACAAACAAAAAACAAAAAAGAAGAAGAAGAAGAAGAAGAAGAAGAAGAAGAAGAACAGAAAACCATAGTACCAGCAAAATGATCACTTCCATGGCCACCTACATACGGAGATTGTGAATGAACATAAAACAGATTTTGAACAATAAAGAATGTGCAGCCAAAAAGGAACAAGTCCACCAAATTCCCCAGTTCCTCTTGAGAATGAATATATCAGTGTTTGCTATAGGTGAAGCGGGGAAGAGACCAGAACAAAAACTACTTTTGGGGGCACATTGCAGAAAGACACCTAGCTGCCAAAGCCAAAACCTTTTATATACCTTAAGAGCTGAGAGCCTAAGATACATACACAAACTCGCAAAAGAAACTCTATCGCCAAAGTTTAAAATCCCTAAACAACGAGTACTTAAAGCAATCAAAAAGCACAATCAACCAAAAGTATTGAAAAAAAATGCATTGGCATTGCCTATGGAAAGAACAACATTATTGTACAGTAAATATTACTCAAAAATGCCATTGTAGCGGTAGCAAAACATCAAAACACATCCACAAAGGAAAAGACAGCAATACAACAAAGGCAAAACACATAAAGAGTCTAAAAGGGGCTTACAAAAAGGATAGGCAGCCTTCTGAACAATCTCTTCAAGGGTATCATAAACCAACTTGCTATCAACCAAAAACCTCAAGTACCCATCAACAGTTGGCTGCCACTTGGGCACGGCCTGCTCCTCTGGCTGCTTGACCTCCTTCTCACCTTCTTTGGCTTGCTCCCTCGTGTGCAACTTCATGGCCACAAACCTCATCTCCTCCACAAACCCCTTAGCCTCTCCGGGATACCGCATCTTGGGCTTCTCGGCCGTCGTGGGAGCCATAGCAGCAGCAGCTTTCAGGGGCATTTTGGCAAGTCTATGAGAAAAGGATACCTGGAATCGAAAAGACACCACTTTTGAGACAAATCCAGATTGGAATTTTGGGGATGGAAGAGAAGGAGAAGGTGTGATAGGGAGATCGGTATTGTTAAACAAAGACTTGGGTGGAGAAATTTGTGAAAAAGAAGCCATCTTTTTTTTTTTAATGGGTGAATAAAAGAGTTTAGTATTGCATAGAGATTGAGTGCACGGCAACTTCTGATTAAAGACAAAGACTTCTGAAATTAAATTCACAAGAGGAGAAGGAGAAAAGGTGTTTTGGTTTGGAATGGCGACTCAACTGCCTTTCAAGGCGAAGAGATGGCCACATATACTCTGGTGTGCGTGTGTTGGGCTGCGGAATTGGGACTAGAAATGGAGAGTATGTGGGTTTGACGGTTTGTTGGGTCCACTGCTTCTGCTTCTTCAATGTGCTTTCCAAACTCGCCTTGCCTTTGGTTGAGTGCCGACAGCTCAACTTCTCGTGGTGCAAGATGTTATTTGATTTACTACATGTTCTAAAGAACTGACACTGATCTATTAACCTTCATTCAATCTAAATAGAATTATATTATTCCAAGTAAGAGTTTGGAGGTTTTTTCTCTAATTTTTGTAAGGTCTGCAACGGAGTTGTGTTATTGAGTTATAAATTTGCTAATTATTGTAATCCCATGTGTAAAAAGAGCTATTTTTGTTAAGTAAAGGATCTTAGATTAAAAAAAAAAAAAAGTTGAATTTTCAATCGATGCCTTTAAAAAAAGGAATAATAAATGAATATTTATTTTTTATAACATAGATAAAATTATTCTTGAAAAAAAAAAAACAAACAAGAGTCTACATGCATATTCATCAACCCAAGAAAAGCTTGACCAGTTTCATTATTATATAAAGCAATTATCGGAAGGCTGGATTCGGTGGAATTCGAACGACCATTTTCCCGTCACCAAAAAAAAAAAAAAAAAAAACGAAAAAAGTCTTTTTATTTTATTTCCATCTCCGGAGGTTGCGTGAAAGCTGAGGTTTTAAATCTACAATTGCTTTCACGAAATGTCCGCATATTTATAGTAACTAAAAATTAATCGGAACGTTATTATAATGGCTCCCATTTTGAAAACTTGCAGTTATGTATCAAAATCTTGTAAGTTTCACTTCTGTTCAGGAAACTAATCACAGAAATTACAAAGTATATGTGACTTCTGGCAGTGGCCACAGCGCAACACATTAATATGCACAAGTAAACACGGAACTTCTGCCTTGGGGTTGGGTTGCTTCTGCATTCTGTGTCTTGCAAAAAGTTGCGTGGGTTTGAACACTTTTGAGTTAGTGTCGTGGGATTTTGGCTGTGACAACTGTTGCCACGCATGTCTCGGTTTACAACGTTGTAAGTTAGATAGTTAGGTAAAATAAAACATGACTCTTGATATCAAAATCAATTTATGAGAACACAACTAAAAGGGATAATAATAATAATAATAAAAAAAAAATAAAGGATGAAATTACAAGTTGTGGGGGGGGGGAATAAGTTGGAATTATGGATACCAATTTTGGGCCCCAAGTGGCCATTATTTAGAAATCTCCTGTCACACCCAATGCCCGGAACCAACCGGACTGGACACTTCCCCGTTTTTGCTCAAAATCAACGTTACGGATGGCTCTAGGCCCCATATACCCAATACGACGACCCTTCAATTTTCAATTTATTTTTATCATTTTGAAAAAAAAAAAAAAGAAAGAAAGAAAGGCATATTCAAAGAACCGTATGAATCAAGGGAGATTGAAATCTCTCAACTGGAGTCCACCCGTGTTTCAATCCTTTTTGTTTGTATTATCATATTTTTCCGCGTATTCCCATCTCCAGGGACAGCTCGTTGCATTCCACATGAATCCAAGAGAGAGCGAAATCTTCCCATTTTTTCTGAATTGATGCTGCCGCAATTCTTCGAAATGCTGGACAAGGTGTTGTTTCCTTCTTCCACTCGAAAAAAAAAAAAACTGTACTGACAAAAAAACATTGTGATTTAAACTAGTTTAAGCAAGGAACGTCCTTGCTGAGTATATATTGCCATACATTTCCGATCTACCGAAAATTTTTTCCTAAAAAAAAATGTATATTACCTTGGGAATTAAGAGTCGAATTTGGCATTTTTTTCAATTATTCATGTGGGTGAAAACAAACCTAACAAAGCTCTGTTATGCTCAAATATTTCGTCGTTCTTAATTAAGTAGTCTATGTTACATTTATTCATTCAATGTGTGTATATACATATATATATATATATAGAGAGAGAGAGAGAGAGAGAGAGAGTTAATTAATCCTGGAACAAACTTCTCTAATCTCTCCATCCGTCCCAGTCTTCACTTCGATGCTGCCCATTTTTACCATTGCCTTAGGGAACTCGAAATCAAACCTTAAAACCCAGCAATCCTCTAATGGTGCCTGCATAATTCTGCACGACATTACGGGTAGCAGCATCGTCTAGTAGTCTCTGGTCGGACTCCAACACCCCATTACCGTCACGCACATTCTTGAAGAAGCTCACGTCGAATCGGTTCTGGCTGTCTTTGTCCAAGGCTATTCGTCTCAAGCCATCTCCATTTACGGGACAGAGAACCTGAAGCTGTGCTAGGAATAATGCTTTTATTGTTGGGTCTGCGTTTCCTGTTTTTGTGAAGTTATAGAGACGGTAACTGAAGAATCTACATTCTGTTTGGCCTATTGTATGTCCCCCTACACGACATAATTAACAAGGAGTCTCACACGTACTGGATAATTGAACTTTGATACAAATGACTCGGCTAGTTTAGAAGGGGAAAAGACGGGGCATATTTACGTGTACATTACCAACAAGAGTTACAAGATCATGATCGCCAAGGCCTTTGGCTGCAAATTTTTGCTTCAGAACTATTATGGGATCTAGAGGTGAAGGTAAGTTTGCAGCTTGGGATAACAAGGACACCCTGCCATCTTTTCTTCCAGTTGGGACTGACCAGCTTGGACCCCCACTCTGTAATATTGGATCAGCAGGCATATATTATATATACGCGTGGAAGTGCTGTGCATTTTTCACTAGTTATGATTGCAAGTATGACTAAGTAAGAGAGGGGATTTACCAAGTCAACAGCATCACGGGCAGCCAGTGCTAGCACATCAGCACAGGAGACCACCCCGGGGCAGGTGGCCTCTAATTGAAACTTTGCATCCTCAATCACTTCAAACCCTCTTAATCCAAGGTTTTGCTGGGCGCTTCTCTCTGCAGAGGAGCCTGTGATTAAAATGGACCCATCACAGCCCTGTGAAATATACATTAAACGTTAGTGACAACACTCTCAATGTACTATGTCATAGCATCCAAATATATGCAATTAGAAGGTTAAGTATCCTAAAATTGAATTTGAGAGGAGAAAAAATGCAACCTGAACAAAACAGTCATGGAAATGAAGCCTTAGCAATCCGGCTGCAATGGTCTGATCTTTGTTGAAGTATGATTCAACAGTGGACCTAACTATGGCCTCTGCCTCTGGGCACGATGAGGAGTAATACCCAGTTTTCGATTGGCCCTGCACAGACAAAGCCATCAGCAAGATCAGAACAAGGAGAACCAACTGCATGGCTTCCATTTTCGCAGAAACAGAATTCAACTATACTTCAGGCTAATAGCAAATGGCAGCAGCAACTTTTTTCTCCCTTGCCTGCTTTCTTTCTGGTGCATGCCAGTAGACACTTCAGGATTCCATACTTATAATCTAGTTTTCCTTAATCCACTTTCTTTGCCTGTCTATATCACTAAATGTTGGTATACGCGAAGCTTTAGCTTTCGTAGTGGAGACGCGCGGGACCATTCGATTAATGGCTGTTTACTCTTTCATGATTTTGGTTTGTTTACGGGGAAAATTATAAGTTGTCGATTTCACTGGGATGGACTGTACATAGGAAGAATAATAATGGAGGTCTCTCGCTGTTATCCAAAGATCCTGTTGCTTTGTTCCTTGACATCACATATCATGTGTACTTGTTCATCTAATTTTCCTTCTTTTCTCCTCAGTTGTTTTCTCGCATTCACACAAGCTTTATCAATTCCCATTATTTTGTTGTGTGTGTGTGCGCGTGCGCGCGGATTATACCTTAATCACCGAAGGTAGCCCATCCCTTGCATGTGAACGAGACATTTGAAAGAACCATAGCTTGAATAAAAAGCCATTTCTTCCTATTTTCTAAGAGAGCTGTGGAATTAGCCTCGAAATGCTAAAAATCTTCGAATAGAATTCATCGTTTTATTACCTACCAATTATCATTTGCTTGAATTTCATATAAGAAATCTTCACAAAAAGAAAACAGAAAAGAAAAGCATAGAAACAGTGGTTCACTTGTGCGGCATTTGCACAGGCATGCAGGTAGTCAAGTATATTCGAATCCTGTTTCGCTGTTGCCTTGCCTCACCATACACGGAAGAGGAAAAGAATGGATTGGAGCATCCCAGGCCCATGGTGGAGCAAAATTGAAAGAAAAAAGGGGGCAGGGACGTGAAACAGTATCATTCATGCATATAAACGTGGGTTTGGGTTGAAATAAAGGATGTTAATGAGCCATATTTGCTGCATCTATTAATCTTGTCCCTGTGCTACAACTCAACTAAGTATTCTTTAAATTTCTACTGCATATTTTTTAGCAAGTTTCACGCTCCTTTATGGAATACTTGTGTACTAATTGATATCGCCAGCCTTTCTTCATTGGAATGGTGGCAAGTTTACATGTTGATGCCGGTGCCTTCTCTCCGCTTCCCTCTTTCCTATGGATCTGATCTCTTGCTCCCATCTTTTCTAATATTTGCGGTTTTCAATTTTACGATTAACAAAGCATTACTTGCAGCTATCGTTTGAAAAATTGATCAGCTTCACGATCATTTAGAGCCAGATAGAGCAGTTAGACCAACCGTACGGAAGATTTTACATGTCAAACAATGTACAGTGTCAAATCACTGACATAATTCCTTCCCGAAAAATTAGCTAGAATGAACCCATTGGTCCCATTGCGCTTCCTAAAGTAAATCTAACATCTGCTTGCCTCAAATGAAGCAGCAAGAATGGCCAAGCCCCGCCGCCGATGGACTCTCCAAATTAAAGGATGAAGCCAAATGACTGCTGAATCTTTAGAAGGAGAGCTTGTATGTTAGCAATTTTATTCGTACAGTACTTCACATCTTGTGCTTAATGGGAATATTTCGATGGTGACTACAACATTTTATACCCGTGTTATATCTAAGACATGCATAAAAGATGCATGTTACTCGTTCAGCAGGATTGAAGGAAAAAAAAAAAAAAAAAAACGAAATGCAAAAGGCTAAAAGGAAAATACAGGATAGAGGGGGGCAGGGGCAGACAGATGCTATTTTCCCGAGTATACTTATTAAGACTTGGCTACTTGTTCCAGGATAGGAACCTTTTTCCAAGTATTCTCCAGCCCACTTAACTGCAGCGGCGGCAATGAAAAAAAACTCACAGTGGAACTCCCACTCCTAATTTCTTTTAAAACCCGCAATGCTGATAGGGTGCTCTTCATATATGACTTCTCCATATGCTTGATCTCTGCTAGTTCCTTTGGGATTCCGATCATCCCATCATTATCAGTGGTGGCAGAAGTTGAAGGAACACATGCTTCACCCCCTTCCACTGCTTCAACCGAAGAAGCTGGTTCAGTCGCCGGGAGAAGATGATCAAGCATTGTCTCACACTCCTTCACAAGCTTGTATAGTAAGTCAGTTGTGAAGAAAGGCTGTTGCAAGACCTTCTGGATGAAAGGTAAACGAATGAGAGAACCAGTTCTTTTGTCATACTTTTTAAGTATCTTCACCAATCCTGTGAAAATGCAAACAGCAAGTTAGTCCACAATCTGTACAAGACAAGACAACAATAGTCATTGAACAAAGTTAACGTTACCAGAGCATTTAATTTTCAGAAGAAACTAAGGGAAAAAGAAAATAAAAGGATCAAGCAGATTCACAATGTTAACTCTGTCTAGAATTTAATGTTACTCTATCGTCTCAAAGTATTTTTAAGTTTACCTGTATAGTTAAGGGCACTATAATTCTCAAGCAAAACCATCTCTCCATGGAAGTCAACTATCTCCTTTCTAGTTTTTGTCATCTCCTCATTGGAATCTTTTGCCTTTGCCACCTCATCTTGCAACACCTGCGTCACATTTACAGAATTGATATATTCCAATTTAATTTCAGGTAAGTCTAAGTCGCATGTTCCTTTTTCTTCTTCTATTCAGTCGAAAATTAGTGGAATCCAGCAAATGCATGAAACGAATAAAAATTTTTAACAGTCCACACACAAGATGCTACTAAAGCATCAACCTACAACAGCTTGTGCTGACTTCAATTCAAACGCATGATAGTGTAAGACACCACCCATCCCCGAGTATAGTCCACCTTGCCATTTCTCGCAGGAAGGCAGTATAAAATGAAACGTCGAGCATTAACATTTTGTATTTGACATAATAACAAATTTTCACGTTAAAAGTGTTATTATGCTTCATTTCATGTGGCCCAATGAAGTAATATTTCACCCACCGCTACTCATACTCCGAAGATTAAAAAAAAAAAAAAACAGAGACCCCATGACTCGGATTGGGAACCAATGAAATTCATGGCTACGACCATTAATAACAATACTAAAACAAAATTGCTATACTAATTGCAACTTGCCTATCCATACAAACTATTTTATTGAAAATGAAAGCTATTACATTGCATGTTACTCCATTGCATCAAAAAACCAAAAAAAAAAAAAAAAAAGAGGCACTGGGATTTCAAAACCGGCCCTTTAAAGACACCAAATCCCCTCGAAATACTTTTCCAAGGCTTCTAACTACTGTAATATGTAAATCAATTTTCTCCGTGTATTCCTTCTTTGGCTCCAAGTGGCGACAGATTGAATAAAATCAAATATAAGGCGATAAAAACAAATGAAGTTTGAATTTTTAATACTTTTGGATTGGGTGAGGAGACATCTGTGCACGGAGAACAAACGGGGCCGTCAACGGCAACCCCTCCCAAAATAATAATAATAATAATAATAATAACAGCAACAAAACAAAAAGAAATCTTACGGCACTCAACGGCACCGTTTCACTCAAAATTCATCCTTACTACATTTACTTTTAGATAAAAAGGGCAATGGCTCAATTAAATAAAAACTGACACCACTTTCAATTATTAAGATCTGTCCGAGTATATCCAGTTTTCTCGGAAGCCAAACAGATGTCAACCGTTACTAGGCATTAAAGAATGGATTGTTATAAACCTAAAAAAAAAAAAAAAGAAAAGAAAAAGAAGTAAATACCTTCAATCTGATGATATACTCTTCCTCCTGGTCCATGAAGAAGGCGTTGAATTTCTCGAGCTCGTTCTCCAACAAGTTGATAAAATCGACCTCCTCTTCGGCCATTCCTTCTTTATTACCACCAACAACGTCTCCGCAGTCTCCGACGTCCAATCTCTGCCGCTTATTGGACCTATCTCCGCCTTTATTCCGTTCTATGAGCTTCAATCTCTTCTTCAGCTCTTTGTAGGACAGGAATTTGTCCCGCCATTCAGGCAACGTCTCCTCGATCTGGTTGCTAAGGCTCTTGCCGAACTTCATCCCTCTCTTTTCTTTTCTTTCTTTTTGCTATTTTGTTACTATAATTCCGTATCGAGATGTTTTCCTATTATTTTCTGTTTGGCCGTGAGAAAATTAGGGAGGAAAGCACAGGGAAAAATGAGAGGATGCGGAAGGTGTGGGGTGGGGTGGGTGATATAACGGTATACAGGCAGGAATATTCCAGGGGCAGCATTGGAATATCCGACAGTATATCTCTCCCCATTCTTATTCCCCAGAAAGAGAGAGAGAGAGAGAGAGAGAGGGAGAGAGAGGGTGAGGATATTATAATAATAAATAAATATCTATTTTCATGTCTTATTTTATTATTCTACGATATATTCTTTGATTTATTTTTGTTCTTGAGGGTAACCCAGCGAGAGAGCGAGTGGGACACCACAACACAACGCCGCAAGATGAAGTCGGCAACCTCCCCCCCCCCAAAAAAAAAAAAAAAACAAAGCCAAACGTTTTCAAAAAAGTTTCCTACAAAAATTTAACGTGGGACCCGACGACGAACATGACTCCATAGGTCACTCATTTACGTCGTTCGTTACATTCGGGGAATAATTATTTAACTTTAATTTTATTTCAATTTAATTACAATATCACTCAATTAAAAAAATCCATGAACTTTATTTAATAATAAATAAAATTTTATATAATTAAGTCCATTAATTGATATATCAATAAAAATTAAATTAAAATGCTACCACAAATAATGAATTTAATGGACGTCAAGAAAAAAGTTATATTTTTTTTAATTAACAATTATTTAATTATTATAAAAGTCAAGTGTGGCACATCACTAAATGTAATAATAATAATAATAATAATAATTTTTAAAAGAGTAAATTTTTTGGTCAAATTTTAGAATATTTTCAAAAAAAAATTACATACATATTAATAAAAATTTACTCTTTATTTTTAAAATTTAAAAAAAAAATACGTAAAAAACTTATATATATATATATATATATATAAAGAACATAAAAAAATAAATTTTTTTTTAACTGCCATCGCTGTCAATCCAGCTGGCGTTTACCCTGTAATTAAAGTTGGAGGTATTGTTTAGACGAATGTGCTTCTTGTTTTGTTCTGTTCTGTTTAATTTTTAATTTTCTCTAATTAAATTTTCAATGGCAAGCAAGCATTCGCCGGACAATTAAATCACGCCGGGTCAAGTCTTATTTTTACAATTTCGGAGCGTCTTCTTTGTTAATAACCCACCCAACGTACGAGTGGAGTTCAATTTCATTAGAATTAGATCCACCGGTTGGACTCAAGCGATGCTTGCAATCGGCCTTGCGCTAACCCAAACAAGCCCACCCAAACAGCCTTTTTTCTTTTCTTTTCTTTTCTTTTCTTTTTTTTTTTTTTTTAAAAAAAAGCCGAACAATAACAAAGAGATGTCTTTCTAGGCTTAATTTCAGCCCTGATTCTATGGGGCCCGTCTGGCCCGTATCCATCCATGAAAATGGGCCTTGAGGCTACAACCCCGTGACTGCCCTCTGGTCTAATTGATCAAGTGGATATTTGTCCTTGGAGAACCCAATTCATTAGGCCGAGAAGCCTCCCCCCCAAAAAAAAAAAAAAAAAAAAAAGAGGCATACTTTAACGAACTTGTTATGATCTGAAATAGAAAGCTACGCACCCACTACTCACTAGTCCTTGTGAGCAATCCAGGTTTTGTTCACTGTAAGTACTTCAAATCCGCAATCACGAGGCGTTTGTAAATGCCTATGACATTGGTTGTAATTTGCTGAAAAGAAAAATTAAAAAAGAAAAGAAAAGAAAAGGAGGTGGGGAGGGGGAGGGGGAGGGGGAGGGGCCTCAACTTGGGAAGAAGAAAGCTTTATCCATCATCATGTTTGCTTAATCATAGCGGCTATGACAGAGATAATATGCCTTGAGGGGTGGTGCCCCAACTCTTGTAACTATAATTACACGCAAGCACAGAGACGGGTACAGAAAATCCTGATACTGCTGGGTTGGTGGATTCAGGCTGGTTAACCATTAAAAGTTGTCGCACCCCACACCCCCGAGCAATTAACAACGTGTCCCACGTATGGTTTAGCGGTAGCATAAATGATCTGGGCAAGTAGTTGAATTGCATCCACATGCTTTGCCTTTCATTATTCTTAGAAGGAGGAATTCTATTGGCAATGCTTCTTTTCAGTTCCAATAATTATCTTGGACTTAATATATATGTATATGTATAACGTCATTATCGGTAATAAAAAACCTGCCTTTTGATTTCTTTTTCACGGAGTAAAGGGAAGGGTGACAGATCTTATTCTTTGTCGCAGAAAGAAAAATAAATAAGAAGGTGAAGGGGTGCACCTAACAACTTATATGGCAAATTTAAATTACCCCCAATTCACTTAAAGACATTCTTTGATCACTTGGAGATTTAGGCCTGTGGGATGAATCCCGCCGGAATTTAACTACAAGGCTATTAATTAATTTAGACCAACCTAATCATCAAAGGATCTTTCAGTTTAGACCTACTTTCACAAACCCTCTAATCGTCTCATGTGCCTAAAACCTACTATTATTATACGAGATTTTGTGGCGGCCGTAACATCATTACATCATCACCTGTTGCTCCTACATTAATTTCTTCACCATACAGTTTCCAATATACAGTTTGTCTAACAATTAACAAACAAATTGGACCATATATCTACCTAACGATCGTATTCCCAAAATTGAAAAACAAAACCTTCTTTTATTATTTTGTTGTTGTTGGTATAGAACGAATCTTTTTTTCTTCTTCTTCTTCTTTTTGGAGTGCAATGCAGCGACTCCTATCTGAACGTACGAAAGTTGCACGCATTTTACTTTTAAATAGTTACTGTTGGACTAACCCCCCGTTTCCCAAAAAAAAAAAAAAAAAACCATCAAACCAACGTCATGTCCACTGAGGTGGAGGGGCAAAACAAAACTACTTACCGGCAGGCAGGTGGCTTTGAATAATCAAGTTATTATTTTTCGCCGCACATTGATTTGCAAACCCTGTCATAGGGACCGCCTGATTGGCAAGCAGGCTTATTGTAATTTCGAAAGAGCCCCCCCCCCCCCCCCAAAACGCACTGCAGGCGTGGGGTGTGCGAGGCTGATGATGTGAAACGTGGGACTTGTACGGGGCCTCACATGCTTTGTTCTTTACGTCCTTTTCTTTTTCTTTTCTTTTTAATAATAAAGTACCTGATCCTTGTATAATTAAAATAATTTGTATAAATAAACATGAATAATGTATATTTAATATTTTTTATAATTGTATATATTTTTTACCATTATTTCATACATACATTCAATTTTAATTATTTACTCATCATTTCTTAAAAAAAAAAAATAATAAAGACAAATATATGAAACTACATCATCTTCTGCCTCTCTCTCGCTGGGGCTCTCTCTCTCGTTGTTTGTCAGCCCCATCCGCCTAATTTTTTTTCCAGTTCAAAAATAGCTGGCGAATGGGGTGGGAGGCCATTGGGAATCAACTCCTAGGTAACTAAGGGCACGCTCTATGTTGACGAGACCCTTTGTATATAGTTTAGAAATGATTCAATGAGGCCAGCCTTCCTGGTAGTTGGGTTTCTCAATGATTCATATGGTGTTACTCCTCAAGTAATATTAATTGAGTTTGTTTCAGTCAGACAACGATGGATGGATAATATTTTAAGCAAAATCATGATCGAGTGGCCTATCACTATCCGGAATAAGAGTCTGAAGACAATTTAACGTGTTTTTATGCACTTTATTTGAGTTTAAATATCTTTAATAATATCTCTTTGTGATTTAAAGAGAAATTATTATTTAGGTAGTAAAGACTCTACATGGAATAAGTTGAACCAAAGAAGGCAAAGTGATCTCGTTTTGAACCTATAGAAACGATGACTCGCAACGATGTCTTTTTCTTTTAGTGTCAACGAAAATGATTAAGTGGCCTATTAATTTAATTCGATTTGCTTTGACAAATCCAATTCATTAGCCGGACTCGATAGTTGTTCCCATTTATATAATAAAGAGGACAAAGCTGAAGATCGTTAATTTTTGCATCAAATAACGAAAAGAATGGAAGAAGAGAAGAGAAGAGAAAAGAAAAGAAAAGAAGATGAAAGAGGTAAGTGGTCGTGTAGTCATGGCGCTATGATGGCGTCTGGTGGGATATTATTTCCTGGAAACGATCAAACCCATGCTGCAACACTTATTAAGTCTATATAGTACGAATGGTAGCAACGGTCACCAGTCGAACTATACCATAAAAAAAAAAAAAAAGAATTAATACTAGATAAGGCAGTGGCGTACGCTCTGAACTGTGTTGCGGAGTCTTCTTCTTGTGTAAAAGTGAAATTGCTGGACGCTATTTAGGCTTGTCCTATGCTTGCTGTGAGTTCTCCCAGCTTTCAACTGTTTACCGTGTGCAGTCCATGTTTTTGTTAAGAGAACGAGATAATTCATAACTGAACATTGAGCTCAATGTCCAGCTTTTGAATTTGCTGCCATATATAACATCAACTTTGTGACAACAAAATTAAACATGACTCACTTTTTTTTTTTTTTATTCTAATTCCCTTCACGAAAATGTCCCAGGAAAATCCTTCCAAAAAAAAAAAAAAAAAAGGGAGGGGTGAGGGGGAAGGAAAGAAAGAAATTTTGATGCCTGTTAGTTGTACCAAATATTTATGGCCCAATAGGAATAGAGCCACACTTATGGTCCTTCCCGATTGATGCAACACTTCATACACACACACACTAATTAATTTTGGGGTGCCTCAACCTATACCATCGTGATACTGACCCGAGAAGTAGTATTGACTCAAAGTAACAAGTTCCATCATTTCACTTGAAGGGTATGATTAAGCCTTGATTTACTTGATTTGCTGACCGCAGCGGAATACCCAACATACCCCAACGATTGATCTTAGGCCCCGGCTTCAAAATTTGAACGATGATTAAGAAATATAGAAAGGGAGATCAAAGATTCGGGAGAGGCGACAAATATGCCTTCAATTAATAAAAAAATTTCCTTGGACCATCTTCCGTGTATTCTTCTCTTTGACGTAAAGTATCAAGGTCGTCATCGTTTTGCTTTTGTTTTCTCCTAATTAGCTTATCTGAGAATTAGTGTTTGATTATAGCCTTTGGCAATGAAAGATCTCCGAAAAACGTTGACGATGACACTCTGTTACACATACACGTAGATGGATGTGCGCGCGCCTCTGTTACATATAATGCTTGAATACCACAATCAAAGAGAGAAAAGCATATATGTGTATGTCATTATCAAAACAATAAAAGAGGAACAAGGGGGAATGGTATATGGCTAGTCCTTGACCCATTGAACAAGGGGGAAAATAAAAGAGGAACAGGGAAACAGTAGATGACTGACTACTCCTTGATCAATGGTATTGTACAAAACAATATAATCAAGGTATCAAATCGACCATGCATATCTCTAACAAATGCTAAAAAAAGAACACCCCCCCCCCCCCCAAAAAAAAAGGAAACTGTGCAATCAAAGTTTATACAGTTCCTGAATTTTCCATTATTCCTTGGCAAACATAGGATACAATTGCTTAGGCCTGGGTTTTTAACATATTGCTTTGTGTTTTTTTTTTTTCCTGCTATCTTTAATTTTTTGTTATATATATATATAAAGAGAACAATGTCAACCCCACGTCTCCTTCCTCGTACCTTTTTTTTTTTTTTCTGGAATATCTAAAGGATGGAAAAGCTAAAGAGCCAATGTAAAGATAGCCGCATGCAATGCCAATGCAGTATACACACACAGACACATCACCCCTTAAACCAACCACAAGGTGAAATCCCATGATAATGACCGGCTAGAACGAAGGCAACTTATTTAATTAAAATAAAGCCATTACCATGTTCCCTCTGGCTCTGCAGCACCAGAATTGGATGTGCTGGGAGGACAGACGTTCCTGTTCAGAAGCTCTTCAATCATTTGCAAGGCGATTCTTTCCTCTTCATCCGTCTCGGCCTTTCTCGACTCGGGATTCGAGGGCTCACCGCCACCGGGCGGCGGCAATGCATCCCGGGAAACTTGGTTGTTCCTCTTCCCGGCAAGCTCCACCGTCATGACCCAGTTGGAATCAGACCGCTGCCCTGCACGCTTCTGCCAAACCCCAATGTGGGAATTCTCAGTGTCGAGCCTTAAATAGGTCATTGATGGGGAGGGTGCCTTGCTGCACTTTCTTAGCTTGGCCTGAAGGATTTCTGATAGAGTACCACTGTTCTGTGTTGCTGGGGAACGTAAATGATCGGTAGGAGATATTGGGTCTGATTCATTTGGAGTAGCAGCATTAACAACTGGGAAATTGGTCTTGGCGTTGCGGCCGCTCAACAAGACCGCGGCTTGATCATAGGCTCTAGCTGCCTCTTCTGCTGTTTCAAATGTGCCTAGCCAGACCCTTCTCTTCCTGTTAGACACAGACAGGACACAAATTAAAGATGTAACAATCAAACAAACGAAATTCCTACATTTAACAAGCTAAAATATTGACGACAAGTATCTAGTCATTTTCCTATATGGATGATTGCACGTTATATAATCTACTCACAGTAAAGGATGTCTGATCTCAGACACCCAGGAACCCCAATGGCGTTGTCTAACTCCCCTAAATTTCCTTGATTGGACCATCTGCTCAGAGGGAGCGAGAGAGACAGAGAGGGAACGGAGAGGCCCAGAGATGAGTGCAGTACATTTTGTCAGAGAGAAGATATATAGAGGTTAGAAGCTAATAAGGTTTTGCTATGCAGGAGTGGCAGATTTGTCGGCCAACTAAAAGGTTTGTACTAGGTCAGCTGGAATTTAACCATTTCACCTGCACTGCCATTCAAAAAAAGAAAAAAAAAAAAACCCAAATTGAGCTACCCCAATTTAATGACATGGGGCTTTCTCCCTTTGCTTTACAATTCATTTCACTGTAGCTTAAGCTTTTCTATTTATATACGCCATAAAAGTCCATGTGAATAGAAAGTACGGCCGCATTAGTGGGGCTCACTTTGTTATATGCGTATGGTCCTTTTTATTTAGATATAAATTGTGTGTTCTGGGTTGTTCCTCTAATCTCAAGTTTCTTTTCGTGAACATTTGCACTTGCCAGTAGTTTTTCAAGATTTTAGATGTCTTTTCGATGTGCAGGGGTCAGGCATACGTATATATTTATGTACTCTAATTCTAACTGTTGCCGTTATCTGCCTCTCTCCGGGAACTAAAAAGGGCAAAAGGTTAAAAGAAAATAATAATAATAATAAACCACAACTCAGAGTTTCGGACTATTGGAATTTCTACAATTCTGATCAGGGCAATCGCAAATCGCAACAACGTTTTGAAAATTTAAAACAAAAACAAAAAGGGAGTAATTAGGTTATTTAAGTAGCTATGATCGAATTAATGAAGCATGATTGCTCACTCACATTGTTGGTTGGATGGATGAATTCATTATTCGTTAATCTTAATTATGGTCCCTTAATTACATTGTATGTTTGGATATAATTAATAAACGCGACGGCGAAGATCTGGAAACTGAGTTACCTTTTTTTTAACCGATTGGGACAAAATTTAACAATCTTTTTTGAAAAATTCTTAATTGGTATTATATAGACACAAAAATGACTGCCATGTTAATTATTTTGTAAAATAATATCAATAAACATGAAACAAAACTCAAGTAAGACGTCACCGCCGTAATTCCCCCTCATAAAAAAAAAAAAAAATCACTCTTAACATATAATTGATGATTAAGGTTTGATGGGATGGGGTAGTGTGTCCTCTCTCCAGGGAGGATGATGCGACAACGCGACAAACTTTGCCTATTCTCGCATACACGTGGTGAAACATTGGTTGACATCAAATATGAGGCAAATAATTGGAAAAAAAAAAAACCAATGCATAGCCAAAAGAATGGAATAAGTGTCTTTAAAAATAGCTTTGCATGCAAATTAGCAACCCTTTTAAGGGGGATCACGTCAAAATTCCATTTTCATTCGTTTTAAATTTTCCCATCTCTCATATCAAAGGTTTTATATAATTAATTAATTTTTATTTTGGGTAAGTGGAGTTAAAATTAATTAAAGAAAAGGATTTTTACAGTGTAGACACGGAAAAAGAAAAGAAAATTAAGGAAACTATTGACCAGGTCGTGACAGAACCAAAAAAAAAAAAAAAAAAAAGTACCAAAAGAAGCATCCATAAATAGCAATCCCAAGATCATGTGCACCCAAGTCCAGTGTACAAACGTGAAACAAGATTGAGAACGACAACTATCTGCCCAAACAAGAGCTAATAAAACGAGCCAAGTCCAATGTCCGGAGGCTCAACAATGGCTCGGAAGGGGCTCCATGTTCTTGGGTATTGGGACCGTCGTTGACAAATGAGGCCATCACTTGGTCTGCAGCTATGCAGTATCGATCGAGCACTCGTGAGGGGCAGCCACTAGGAACGTAAGTAAATAGTGGAGTGCGGGGTTGATAGGCACGTTACATCTACTCTTGACGTGGAAGGATAGGTCAACATTCATTTTAAGACCCAAATACCCACTACTTCTCTCTTTTTTCTTGGTTCCTCGTTCTTAACGATGGTGAGATACCACGCACGCATAGTGATAGGCGCTACAATAAAATAAAATAAAATAAAATCCACCAAAACAACAATTTGATACCCAAATTAAAATACAGGAGCCAGCCACGACAGTGTTGTTGTGGCTTTCTCATCTTCTGCCAACCTTCATCTTTGCCCCTACAGCTGCTGCGGCGATAAGAGTTTTTAGCTGTGAGAGGAAACTCGCATGCATGACTTGGACACAGAAATGTGAAAGGCCATAGAGAGAGAGAGAGAGAGAGAGAGAGAGAGAGAGAGAGAGAGAGAGAGAGAGAGAGTCGTCTTCACATCCAAGCAACAGAAGACAATGCCATTAAAAGAGGCATCAAATTCGGTCCAAATTTGCCCATATTTTCTCTACCGCTTTCTTGCCTTTTTTTTTTTTTTTTTTTACATAACAAATTTATTATTTTCAAATTTATATATATATATTTTTTATTTTAATTATTTTTAAAAAAATTAACTTGATTTGCATTTTAAATGAGTTAAATTAGAAATTTTTTAATAAATAATCAAGTTGGTAGCTGTAAATGAGTAAGGGGACAAAAAGAAAAAAATGACAAATAAAAGGAAGGAGAGGCTTCCTGACGATGGATGTAATAATTTATGAGAGATGAATGATCTTGGGCCGCCGGCCCAAGTCTAGATCCCGATTAAAAAAAAGACTCCTCGATCCCAGATTGATCCAAAAAGGCCCTAACTTGCAGATTGGGCCTTTTCCATTATGGGCCCAAAGCGGTCCACAAAATATCTAATTGAAACCCACCGGCAACAACGTTAATGCTAACGACCATTCAACCGTTAATAACTACCATTCTCCCTCCAAGAACCAGATCCAGAAGACACCGAAGTTCACAAACCGAGGAAAACCCTAGAATCATGAGACTCTCTCTACTCTCCAGCCGCTCCCATGGAACAACCACGCAGTCCGACCAACCAAAACCGCCCGATTCTCCTGGATCTGAACTCGCTTGCCATGCTCAAGGGTAAACTCAAGCTCAAGTTCAACCCCGAGTCTGTCCGGGAAGGGGATAACAAAGTTGGGTATGACCCAGTTTTCGATTCCGGAGAGGAGCTCGACGTTATCCTGCCAAATGGAGCCGTCGGGTTGGTTAAGGGAAGCAGCGACTATGAATTCCAGTACGATTGTGAATTCGATGATGCTAAAAGTGGTGGTGGTGCTAATTATGAGAAAACGATCGATAGAGAGGATTACACTGCAAGGAAAAGACATGAAAAGGATGGGTTGGGTGCCTTTTCGGTGTTGGAGGCTATTGCTGCTGATGAGAAAAGGTCTGATCTTGAACATGAGGTTAGAATCTTAAAATTTTCTTCTTTATCGAAAAAGTGCGGTCGTGGTCTAATTTGAACTGGTTTTTGTCTTTGTAGCAATTTAATACTTTTATTAGTCAGGCTGTATATATATTTATTTATTTATTTATTTATTTTTCTGGCTGAAAACTTTGGCAGGTTTGCTTGCCAAGATAAGGTAAGAAATGGAAGAAAAAATGATGGATTTGGATGCCTTATTAAAATTCGATTTACACTTTTTGAAATCTGAGCGGTGAAAGATGCGGGATTCCTAATGTACATTTATTCTGCATTTTTTCGAGTACAAGCAAATGGAATCAGAGTTTTTTTTTTTTTTTAAATGCAACCTGAACCTTTTGTCATGTTTCAGTTTTTCCCTATGCTTATTTTTTCATCGTCCTTTACCTTCCCGTTCCCTGACCAGATTTCTCAGAAGGACATAAATTTGGAAAAGTTGAGGAAAATTGCCTGCATGGGACTTCCTGACGGAGGAGGCCTGCGTGCAACAGCTTGGAAGGTGGGGATTTCTTGCTCTTCTTTTTTATTGATATTTATCTATGGTAGTTTTTGTGTGAACTATATACAGTTTTCATATTCCTGGTGCTTGAACACTTGCATAAGACAAAGGGAAGATATGGATGAAAGAAAATAAACGGTATATTTTACTTTCATGAACATGTGGCTACCGAAACCCTAAAGTGTTTGTTGCTGGCAGATACTGTTGGGTTATTTACCCACTTCTCGTGACTTGTGGGAAAAGGAGCTAATTGAGAATAGACAAAAATATGCTAATCTAAAAGAGGAGCTTCTATTGAGTCCTGTGAGTTGCTATTTACCAAGTCCATTCACATATGGGCTTCTTAATTTCCTTAAAGATGAATTCCTCACATTCAGGTTACCTTAGTAGCTACCATGAATTGAGCAAGATCTTGAATTTAGACAGACGGAGCTTACTAGAGCAAGAATTGATTCATCAAATGAAGAGAATGCTGAAAGTGAGGTTGCTGGGCCACTTAAACGACAAGAAATATCTGGTGAAGATCACCCCTTGAGTGATGGCCAGGGTAGTGCTTGGCATCAGTTTTTCCAAGTAAGTTTCATCTCTACACTATTCTTTGCAAAAGTTATTTCCTGAGCAGGATCCATTATTCATCAAAGCCTACATTTGTTTATAGCATACAGAAGATGTTGAACAGATTGATCGTGATTTGTTGCGAACACACCCGGAAATGAAATTCTTCTCCGGGGACTCTTCATTGAGTAAGAACAACAGGGTATGTTTTGTAACAATCTCATTCATTAGCTCGGCCGCTGTTTTTTTTTTTTTTTTTTTGGTGGTGCTTCATTCAGTTGATTGTTGGCAATTGTTCAAACTAGAAGGCACACTTAAAAATTCCCATTTTCCCAAATGCTGGCCTTAGACACTAGGATACTTGAAAAGTGTTTCTTTTCTACTTTAACAGCCGTTGCTGAAATGGTACAACAATGAATTCTTTCTGACTGAGTACTATATTTATATTATTATCTGCAGGAAGCAATGAGGAATATTCTTGTCTTATTTGCAAAACTAAACCCTGCAATTCGTTATGTTCAAGGCATGAACGAGGTCTTGGCGCCAATATTCTACGTGTTCAGCACTGATACTGATGAGCAGAATGCTGTAGAGATACCTTCTGCTTTTCTAGTTCTCTTTTACAGAACTTTTATGCACACTTCAGTTTTTTAGACTTGATTGTTACCATTGTTAAACTCCGACCGAATAGCACTCTAAGTTTCCTTTTTTATATATATATGGATTTTTATTCATATGTTGCTTGAAACCCCGAACTAAAATATTTTTGAATTGGTCCAAAATAGCAAGCAATTTATTTGTTCCTTGTCCCCTTTTTTGCAGGCAAATGCAGAAGCAGATAGTTTCTCTTGCTTTGTTCGACTACTAGGTGACTCGGTGGATCACTTTTGTCAACAGCTGGATAACAGTCCAGTTGGGATCCTATCTACTCTCTCCCGCTTGTCAGACTTGCTGAAAGCAAATGACGAGGAACTGTGGAAGCATCTTGAATTCACAAGCCGGGTAAATTAATCAAGATTGGCAAATGTGGCTTTGAGCAAATTTTACAGCCATAGCAATATTACTTGTGAGATGACCATTTCACAACCCATGCTATTTCCTGCAGACCAGGGCAGTCAATTTTGGTCTTTGCTAGGCTGCAACTGTGCCTATAGTGTTTTCTACAGTCATCTTATTTGATTTGGGCTTGCTATTGAAGTCAACACTGTAAGATAAACTAGGTCTTCTGGTGAGCAGGTCAAGCCACAATTCTATGCATTCAGGTGGATCACATTGCTACTTACTCAAGAATTCAAGTTGCAGTCCATCTTAAGAATTTGGGATTCCCTTCTGAGCAGTCCTTTTGGTGTTCAGGTCTCTCTCCCCATCTATCTCTCTCTCTACACATGCACTTGTGCACACTAATTCAAACTGAATAAGTGACTTGATGAGAATTTCATGCAGGAGATGCTTTTGCGAATCTGTTGTGGAATGTTGTTGTGTGTGAAGAGCAGGTTACTAAGTGGTGATTTTGTAGCCAACTTGAGGCTTTTACAACATTATCCTGTTATTAATATAGAAGACCTCCTCCAGGTTGCTCAGAATCTCAGTCCTGATGCTTCATCTTACCAGTTGTCTCTGTAAATCATCTGCCTTTGGTGTATTTAGATGCAACAGTCTCTCTTTGCAAGTTTTATTGACAAAGGACAAGACCTGGACCGTAGTTATTGCACTTTGCATTGAGTTTCTCGTCCTAAGCTTCCTTTTGCGCTTTTTTTTTTTTTTTCAAAGTTTCTTTCTAATTGCAGCACTTGTTAATTAATGAGACTTGTGCACGGGCGTGGAGGTACTATCAAAATACCTTGGTATTGATGCTTGCTGGGTTGCATTCTGAGTTTTCTTTTTATTATTATAAGGAGGGTTTTAGCACCCAACGGGGGGGAGAGGGTTTGGACGAGGTAGGGGTCGAATCCCCATCTCCTCCCTGACCAAAGGTCCGAGGATGTAGCTGCTCTAACTGCAGCGGATTGCATTCTGAGTTTTCATTTTCGCTTAAAATAGATTGGGCTTTGATTTCTGTATGAGATGGCCCTGCACTGCACCTACGTCACTTAAAAGAATGTCAATGGGCTTAATATTCAAGAATCTTTTAGAGGTGTAGACCAGCGTGAGCGTGAGTTAAAAGCAACCCGACCCACGTCCAAACAAACGATTTTGAATTAAAGGGGACGGTGAAGAGACCGAAGTAGTCATGGCGCTGCTCGTTTGAGGCGGAACCAAAGTGAGCCGTGATGGGCCGAAGTTGGAGAGCTTGTCCATGGGCTTTGTTCGCTGGTGGCTGGTGCGCAAGTCTCATCTGTCGTCCGTGTTTTCACATTGGATAATTTGGAAAGCCAGACAAGGATCCGTTTAATTAACACACATTTAAAAAAAAAAAAAAAAAAAAGGAAAACGAAAAGAGAGTCATATGGTTTTCTTTGACCACCTTCTTTTAGCCTCTTTTTTTTTTTTTTTAATCTTTTTCAATATACATGTCACATAGTTCTGGTTCTAATTCTATCACGGTTCTCAATGAGAAAAAGAAAAAAAAAAAAAAAAGGCGGGTTCCCCAAATAATGCCTAAACCTTAAAATTGAAGTTCTCTTTTTCTTATTGCCAATTCCATTCATAATTATACGCCAAGTAGCCAAGTTGTTGGCTCCTAGCAAAATGACGTTGAAATATAAAATTCACTAAAGTAAAAGCTACTTGACTTGAGATTTTCCTGGATGATCCATTCCATTCCAAACATGTTTCTTCCCTACATAAGCTCTTCGGGCTTCTTCTTCTAAGTACCGGTGCCGTGCCCCCTACCTAAATACAAAAGGAAATGAATCCACTAGGTGCCCCCCCCCTTCCGCCGCAACATCAGCCAAGTCGGGATAACGTCAAATCGCTGCATTACTATTAGTTTTAATTTGAGTCTCCTTAATTCCTATAGTTTGACCTGCTAAAGCATTTCTTTGCCTGCTGCCCCACCTACAAGTAATGTTAAATTCAACCGACTTCCATTCTACGAAAGTTTCAACTGCTTTCCTTCACATTCTTCCTGTCCTGCTTTTCCACTACGATTTCAACTCTAACCGATCCATTAATTGTCGTCATCGACTCAGCATGTCTTGGTCTTCATCTTCTGCATTGCTTAATTTAATTATTTATTAATAAACAAGAACGCGTGTTCGAATCCTCGGCATTTATCGTCGCCAAATGTCTTACAATTGACGTAACGTGGCCATTGTGATATAAATCCACTCAATTCTTGGGGGAAATTTGAGATTGCAGGTTGAAGCCCAACAATGGCGCTTGTTTTGCTACATGGAACGCTTCATGTGACGATCTACGAAGTTATCACGACTTCTGGTCCAGGTTGCTGCAGTTGCTTTTGCAAGGTACTTAGCAAAACCCATCTTGAAACCACTTCGATTGATCAATCAACAGCGGGACAACTATCCTTCTGTCTTCCCGTTATCTCTGTCTTTATGTTCCCTTTGTTTTTATTAGCACTCTGGTTATACGGGCTCCCTAAAAGTTAATTGACTAAAGCTGATGCTTCGGAGGTTGTTGTCATGAATCCCTGCTGCAGGTAATGGAAAACATCGAAGGGACTGTTGGATTTGGAAAAGGTTTCTCTAAACTGTATGCCACAATTGATCTAGAAGGAGCCACTGTTGGCCGGACTAGACTCGTAGAGCATGCACGCTTTGATCCACAATGGGACGAGTCTTTCCACATTTACTGTGCCCATGTGGCTTCAAATGTTGTATTCAATGTCAAAGAAGCCAAACCTATTGGGGCGGTCGTGATTGGAAGGGCTCATATGCCTGCCGTGCGTCTCCTAAATGGAGGGGAAGTAGATACATGGCTTATGATCTTGCATAAAGACGGTAAAGCAATGCATAGAGGTGCAAGGATTCATGTCAAAGTACAATTTCTCGATGCCACGAAAAGATCCAATTGGTCTAAGGGTATTGGAAGTCCTGAATTCGCAGGTGTCCCTCACACATTCTTTGGTCAGAGGAGTGGTTGCAGAATAACCATGTACCACGATGCTCATGTTCCGGATAATTTTATGCCAAAGATTTCTCTATCTGGTGGCAAGTTTTACGAACCACGCCGATGCTGGGAGGACATATTCGATGCCATTTCTAACGCCAAGCACCTGATTTACATTACAGGCTGGTCTGTATATACTAAGATAAACTTAATAAGGGACTCGAGGAGGCCAAAACCAGGGGGGGACATGATCCTGGGAGAGCTACTGAAGAAAAAGGCGGATGAAGGGGTTAGGGTACTTATGCTCGTTTGGGACGACAGAACTTCTGTGAAGTTACTAAAGAAGGATGGGGTCATGTCCACTCATGATGAAGACACCAGAAGTTACTTCCATGACACAAAAGTACACTGTGTGTTGTGCCCTCGTAATCCCGATAATGGAAGTACCATCATCCAAGATATTAAGATTTCCACAATGTTCACCCATCATCAGAAGACTCTAATAGTGGACAGTGAATTACCCAATGTAGCATCAGACATGAGAAAGATAGTGAGTTTCATTGGAGGCATTGACCTTTGTGATGGGAGATATGACACCCCAGTTCATTCACTTTTCAGGACTTTGGATAGTGCACACCGCAAAGATTTTCATCAGCCTAACTTTGCTGGTGCCTCAATTGCTAAAGGAGGTCCAAGGGAGCCCTGGCATGACATCCATTGCCGGTTAGAAGGACCAGTTGCATGGGATGTCTTGTTCAATTTTGAGCAGAGGTGGAGAAAGCAAGGTGAAAATGACTTGCTTTTCCAAGTCAGAGAACTCAATGACATTTTTGTATCTCCATCTCCTGTCACTTTCTCTGGAGGACATGAAACATGGAATGTCCAACTCTTCCGCTCAATTGACGGTGGAGCTGCTTTTGGCTTCCCGACAGCTCCTGAAGATGCATTCAGAGCTGGTCTTGTCAGCGGGAAGGATCACATAGTTGACAGAAGCATTCAGGATGCTTACATCAATGCCATTAGGCGGGCAAAGAATTTCATTTACATTGAAAACCAATACTTCCTAGGAAGCTCTTATTGCTGGAAGTCAAATGACATAAAGGTTGAGGAGGTTGGTGCCTTGCATCTGATCCCAAAGGAATTGTCATTGAAGATTGTTAGCAAGATTGAAGCAGGAGAGAGGTTTTCAGTCTACGTTGTCATTCCCATGTGGCCAGAGGGTATCCCAGAGAGTGGATCCGTCCAAGCAATACTGAGTTGGCAAAAGAGAACAATGGAGATGATGTACAGTGACATAGCCGAAGCTCTTCATGCCAAGGGACTTGATGCAAATGCGAAGGATTACTTATCATTCTTTTGCCTTGGCAATCGCGAGACAGTGCGGGCCAGGGAATATGCACCTCAAGAGGGACCTGAACATAATTCAGACTATGGCAGAGCTCAACAAGCTAGGCGATTCATGATCTATGTTCATGCTAAAATGATGATTGGTAAGTCAGAAAAGGAAAACAAAAGAGTTGACTTCATACATTCTTATATTTACTAAATTTTACAAGGCCTTGGCTTTTGCAGTGGATGATGAATATATAATCATTGGATCGGCAAACATAAATCAAAGATCGATGGATGGATCCAGGGATTCAGAGATAGCCATGGGAGCCTATCAACCATATCACTTAGCCAACAAGCACCCAGCCAGGGGTCAAATTCATGGCTTCAGGATGTCATTGTGGTACGAGCACCTTGGCATAGTTGATGCCTGCTTCTGCCAACCCGAGAGCCTGGAATGCATCCGAAAGGTGAACAAACTTGCCAGCAAGTACTGGCATCTCTACACCTATGAGGAATTGCAACATGACTTGCCAGGCCATTTGCTTGCTTACCCCATTGGAATTACCAATGAGGGAGGACTCACAGAGCTTCCCGGGACAGAATTCTTCCCTGACACCAGGGCACGAGTTGTGGGGTCCAAATCTGAGTTGCTTCCTCCAATTCTCACCACTTAGCTGTACTTGTTACCTGATTAATAGGCTTGCACATAACAATGGGTCGTCGTTTGTAGAAAATGTTGCTGATTCTCACTGTATATCATGATGATTCTTATAGACTATCGATAATGAATCTAATTAAACAAGGAGTCTCCATCAGTGTCCACATATTAACACATGCCAAAGCGTCAGGATGATGAAGACTCTTCCAAATTTGGTTGGCAATTCCCGGAACGAAATTAAACCCTCCCAGAAGAGTTGGCGTGGAAGCAGCAACGGGTTATACCAATTCCAACCAAGGACACGCCTTGGGTAAGCAGTTTCTATGTGTACACATAAACGTATATAAAATACAGAGTATTCCAGAGAGTGGGAGGCCTCGTAGGACCAGAATTATTTGCTGCCCTGTTACTCTTTATTGGATCTTCTTCTTTCCTGGCTATTCACAAACTTTCCATCTGTTCAATGGCTTCAGCAACGGATGCTATTACTAGGGGAGTCCGCATTCATCGTTCCACTGTGAATTTTTGCTTCCCTGTTGTTGGCACTATTATCAGCTAGTTTCACTCTTTCTAATGCTCAGCAAAAGGCGTGTCCTTTTTCACTCAGTGGCAATGCTGCACTATCTCGACCAGGAAGATCCCGCTATCTTCTCGCACCCCAGCTTGCATATGCTTGATTATTTTGCTTCTGCGTTCAATCTTCCTCCTTCCAGTCAAGCACATGTGAAGCAAGGTGAGACGGTCGACTATGACGCGACCACTGCCATGAGCACCACTTCATTACTGCATAACGGGCTTCAACAACCAGCTTTTCTTAGCGTTTTATTTGGAAGCGACTCTTTCCCTACTTATCTTGATTCTATCAAGAACGCAACTAAGCCATAACTTAAACAGGCAGCATTGGCACATTTTCATGATTCGAGGTGCATTCACATCACCAATTTGCATCATTTGCAAAACAGTCATGAGGCATGCAGGAAACGAAAGGAGGCAGTGTTCGTTGTGGGCCAAATATTTACATGAAAAAAATTAAAATAAAATCTGTTAGTTGGTAGATTTTGTTTTCCTTTCATGTATTTCGCTTCCGAAGTCGTTATTTTTGTCAATTCTTACGGAGAAATATCAAGTATTGTGGATTAGCAACTCTCGTTTACCAATTCAGCTGTTGGTAAAATTTTCTAAAACTTTTGACTTTTTGACCGGCCTAAGGTAAGACCGTATCCTGTCTTCCCCGTCGACGCAAGGGATGCAAAATTTTCAAGCAACATAGAGTCTGAGGGAATGGAAATTGGGGCTTGATGATATAAAAAAGTCTTGATCTGGTCCCTATGAAACTTTCAATTTCCTATGAAAGTCCAATTTTTCATATGGCCACCGAAGAAATCCGTAGATTCACGCATGCCCCAGGAGCATACTTTAGCCCCTCCCACTTTTCTAGAATGTGCGGCTGCAAGTTCATGAACTATTGAAAAGAATCTTGTTTTAAACATGTGTCCCAAATTGTGCCGATCAACTTTTGGGTTTTGGGGGGAGGCTAATCCACATGAGAAAATGGTACTATAAACAGATGTGGCAGAAAAATATGAAGACCCAATTTGCCAATAGAGGAGAAGGATTTTTCAATGCAATGCAAGCAAGCATATGATAAATTCTGAGTTGAAAAGCGAAAGAAAGAAAGAAACAAAGACCCCTCGGCAGCAGGCAGCAGCTTTTCTTTTTCAATTACAGTGAATGCTTGGCTGTTCTTTGGCGTTTTAGCCTTTGGTGTTTTGGGCTACAAGTGTCATTTTGTCAACAAAGTGATCTTGTTCCCACTTCGCACCCCAAGTGCGTTATTGCCGAGACGCAACTCACCCCGCTCCGCCTCCCCTGCGGAGCTTATTCCTCATTCATTACCCATAAAAATTTTGAGCAAATAATCGGCCCTCTTTTTCTTGTTAACCCATAAAGGAAAAAACTTGTATTACGTCGTTAAATTTTAATTATTAGTTTATTGTTCATAAGAAAAATTAAATAATTTCATGAAAACCTTTCAATCACAGCTTATAGATTCTTCTTTCAATAAATCTGAGACATGTAACAAGTCACCCAACAATGTCACATAATCAGAATGAAAAAGTACAGCAGTTTAAAGGACGTGAAGCGTCTAAAATCAAGCTCCAATTTCATTCGCCCCCCCCCCCAAGTCGGTTTCCCATCCGCAAAGCCAATCCCGTCGGCGCGTCCAACCTTATGGCATTCGAGGAAGTTTCCCTCCCCTCCTCTCCCCATCAGTCATCAGAAATGGCAGTCTTGATCCGTATGTCCAGCACCATCCACACGATGTCTCCCCACGCGTGAAAATCACCCAATAGGATTAGGAAACTTGGGGAGTTGTATTATTGCACGTTGGACCTATTCGAACTTTGTTTCTAGTCAGGTTTACTTTAAAGCCATACCATCTGCCTCAATAATGAGATATTTACAACAACGACGATAATTTATTATTATTATTATTATTTTAAAATCTCTATTTCTTATGACTTGATTCTAGGAATCGCACCTTGCCAAATCAACAGTGTCTTTTCTACCTAAATTCACGAGGAATTGGGAAAATAATGATATTTGTTGAAATTTTTTTCTAACCTGATGTAATCACCGGGCGGGCAGGCGGGCGGGCTGGCAATTAATTTCATGATTGCTGATGTTGGCATGACAAGGTGGGCAAGGACCCACAGGTTTGGCAGTCGCTTTTGGATTTCCATTTGGGCTATCATCTTGATTAGTGGTGGTGATTGGACAATTGTGACTCGTACGTTCCTGTCGTCAAGGGAAACCACATCGTTTTACCATGTCCAATTATTGGGATGCAACCAAAAATGTGAATGTATAGAAAAAAAAAAAAGAAAGAAAGAAAGGAAAGAAAACAACAGGGACTTAAAAAAGCGCGGGTATTTATTGATGAACTTGTTTTTACAATAATTGTTCACATGTTGCTTGCCACTGAGGAGGACTCTCAAATAAGATTCAGAGCATGGATTGCAATGCAAGACTTAGTACATAAACCAGAATGCGCACACACACACCCACACCCACACACATATATAATCAATTATTTTAAAAAGATCTAAATTTCATGTAAAAGTTATTATTAATATTTATTTGATTTGTAGTTAGTCATATATTTGTGGTCAGGGAGGCCAAGGAACGGTCTATAAAGGAATGTTGAGAGATGGAAAGATTGTGAAAATCAAGAAGTCCAAGATAGTCGACAAGGATGAAGGCAAACTCCAACAGTTCATCAACGAGGTTGTAATACAAATCAACCATAGAAATGTGGTTAAGTTACATGGATGCTGTTTCGAGACAGAAGAACCTCTGCAAGTCTACGAGTTCATCACAAATGGAACTCTCTTTGAACACAAACACGACCAAACTGATGGGTGAATTTCCAATCACGTGGGAAATGCGATTGCAGATTGCAGCAGAAGTTGCAGGCGCTGTCTCGTCTTTGCATTCAGCAGCATCCATACCCATTTATCATCGAGACATCAAGT